>BLBF01000065.1:16070200-16107392 GCA_015471245.1 Laticauda colubrina | reverse complement strand
ATATATATATATATATATATATATATATATATATATATATATATAGACTGCACACTGCACTTTATTTATTTATCCAAGGCTCTTATTAGACTCTCTTCTCCAGCAGCTTCAAAGCCAAGCCTCAAGTGTTGAGATATTGATAAGAGTCCAGGAAAACACCTGTAATAATATTTTTCTGTGCTCTCCCTCCATCTTATCACATTAAAGTGTCCTTGAGAAGGAGTGTTTATACATTTCTCCCCAATTCAAATAAAGTACTTTCAAGCCTCTAGTTGGCAGTGTTGCAAGGTCTCTTAATACTTTTTCCCCCCTCAGCCAGAAAAAAGAGTAATGTATGCAAAACTCAGAAGAAACAAAGGGGGCCTCTATCCTAAAGGAAATTAAAAAATCAAAAGAAGCATAAAAATATATATAAGAAAAAAATCAATCTGGTTACCTACAAAGTCACATTAAAGTCCTCAGAAAAGAGAAAAAAAAATAGTAAGGAAAGAATCCAAGCCTCAATTTGACATCACTTGAAAAACGCCGCTCAACCAGATTCCAGTCAGACAAGAATAAAGCCACAGGTTTCTTCTTTGTTCAGGATATCCTTTCAGGTCTCAGCCAATTTGCAATACAAAAGAAGTTTCTCACCCAGCCGACACACCCTCGCTCCAGCCACTTTCTTTCCGGAGCTGTCCCGACTTCAGCAGCTTTGGAGGCTGCCTTTCCACCGCCAGCAAAAGGGCTTCTCCCGGATCAAACCAGAGATTTGTGATATCTCTGGGATCCTGGGACAGTGCCCTTCACAATTCCCGTCTCTACGGGACGGTTTAGGTCCGTTAGGACCAACCAGGGGTGAAAATATCAGCTGAGATCTCAGAGCCCCGAGATCGCAGCTGTAGCACCGAGACGAAGCTCCGCCTTCTCCAATTTGGGGCACTTTTGAGGGCAGATAACAATGGATGGAAAATTTGCTCGTCCGCTGTGTCCTTTTTACATACGTTTTGCATCCGTCGGCCGATGTGACCTTGCCTTAATGTTACAAAGGAGATGTGAATATTGGCATTACTTGCAAGGAATGAGAAAGCCACCAGCTGAATGTGCAATAGGAGATTTTATGTCTTGGGGTTTAATTTAAGTTTTTTGTATTTTCAGCATATTTGCTCTGATCCATAGTTCTCTGCTTCCCACAACTTGGGAGATTTGTTGACAGAAATCTGTGACCTCTGACTCCATTAAGATACATAAGCCAGCTCAATTATCCCCCCCCCCCCAGTTTTGCTAGAACTGGTTTTCTCCCATTGGGTGTAATTCCTAAATTTTCTTTCAGAATGCAGCATACACTAACCATCTAGGTTCCCTTCAGAGTTCTTAGGATGGGGGCTTGTTAGATTATGATAATACTGTATTATCTTGTTAATATTACTATATTATCTTATATAATATTACTATTACATAATATTACTATATTATCTTGCTATAATCTTGCAAAATAAAAAAGAATATTTCCTATTATGCCATAAGGAACTGGTACCAAGCAACTATATCCCTTTCAGGTGTTTTCTTTCAGTGTATGAATGTGGGGTGCAGGCTTTTTGGTCTACTTTCCACTTTCCATTATCAGGAGGGAAAGGAGCCTTTGCATCCTTGTGCCTCTTAATATTTTATTTGGATGCATATTTTGGTATTATTTCTTGCTAATTTGTATGATGTTTTATTGATTTGAGTATTTCAGTGTTGAATTTTTTGTTATTTATATTATATATTTATTTATGAAAATCACTTTGACAGAGTATTTATTAGGGATATGCAGTGCTTTTGATTTAGTTACAGCAAGGGACATGGGGCATGAATATAGCACCTATTTGTAGCTGCAGCTGGTTCAGAGAGTTAATTATATTTATGGAATCTCCTTTCTCCTACCATCAAATTATCTCATTTGCAAACAGCCATCATTCCCCGTAAAGGAGTTTCTTGATGAATAATTCCCCACCTACCTCGGAAGTTAAGCTTTCTCCCCATTCCTGTACATACTGACCATGATGCTTTGAATTGCATCATACTCATGTCAGAAGCACCAAGGCACTTCTGGGTTGAAAGGATTAGCTTTACTTTAAATTCTGAGTTTTAAAACTTTAAGAATAAGCCAGGGGAAAACCCTTTTCACGACTAATCTCTACCTCACCAAAAATCAATCATTGTGAAACCATTCAAACAAACAGAAACCATGTGCCTTCAACTTCTACCTCACCAAGATTCCCTGGGCAGAGACTTCCTGAGTGGAGATTTCCTGCCAGATGAAATTGGAGTCAGCTATACAAGTAGATCAGACAACAACAGCAAAGCAATAAATCTTTCTCACCAAGCAGATCACCAGCAAAGCAGTAACCCTTTACTTTGCTGACTTATTACTTTGTTCTGTCTTTTAAATTGCTGGCTAGACATAAAGACAGGCAGGCAAACTCTACAAAGGCTTCCATACAAAGTATGCCTTGGATCACAAGGCATCCTCAAATATAACTCATGGTTATGTCGAGATTCATCGAATGTCCAATTCTTTGCATAGCTGACTTCATAGTGTAAAATTATAGTGATCTTCATCCCATAATGATGGAGCAAAGGGTGAGATACCAGCACAGATCTGGGGTCCAGGCAAGGGTAAAGAAAACTCCCCCAACCCAACCAAGGGTCAGTTTAGTGACAGTTCAGGCATTCCTTTAAGGGGATAGCTCTCAATTCCTAACTATCCCACTTTCCAGTTAACTGTATACTGTCTGGACAGCACACTCCCCACCTAGAATTATAAATAACAACTAACTATCAATTAACTATATACTGTCTATGCTTTATAAATTCTACTACCAACTAAAGTGAACAACTAAGAAAAACAGTAATAGTAATACAGCATCAAACAATGCAGTGAGGTAGATACAAAGCATGTAAAGCTTGAGGTTCAATCTTCAAGTTTAGTCTTCCTCTGCAGCAACACTAGGTTGGTGACCAGTCTGGTGTAGAGCTTCTTGGTGAAAGTCTGCTGGTTTCAGGAAGAATCAAGTGACCTCACTATCAGGATCTCAACTTGGCGGACTAGTCCATCAGAGCTGGGTAGGATTTGATGCACAAGTCCCAAGGGCCACAGGTTCCAATGCACATCCTTGTCTTTTAGCAAGACAAGGTCCCCTTCTTCAAGGTTCAGTTCTTTGGTCTTCATTTATGGCGGTCTTGTAGGGTAGATAGGTACTTTTGCTTCCAACAGTTCCAGAAGGTGTTGGCAAGCTACTGAACATGTCTCCATTGTTGTTTGTACAAGTCTTTAGAATCAATGTTCCCTAGCAGTGCAGGCCAGTCACCTGTCTTCTGAGTTAGCAAGGTGGCTAGAATGAGAATAGTCAGATTCTCAGGATCTGAGGAAACCGGAACTAAAGGTTGACCATTGATGGTAGCTACTACTTCTGCCATCAGGGTGGATAGGGTCTCATGTATCAGCATAGGTGTCTTCATCAACATAGAATCCAGGATCCTGCGAGCTATTCTGATCATGTGTTCCCACGTTCCTCCCATGTGGGATATGTGGGGAGGATTAAATATCCATACAAAATTGTGAACTTTAAGGTAGCCATCAATTCCTGAGTTAGGGTGAATGCCTTCATCTATCTGTAATTCTTTACAAGCTCCTACAAAGTTCATTCCATGGTCAGATCTGAGTACCTTGACTGTGCCTCTATAGGCTTGAAATCTTCTTAGGGTGTTGATAAAGCAAGAGGCATCCATAGATCCGATGACTTCAATATGGACAGCTCAGCTACTGAGACATGTTAAGAATACTGCCCATCATTTGCTGTTAGCTTGACCACCCCTGGTCCAGTGGGCAGACACTGACCAAGGGCCAAATATATCTAGGTTTACATTGGTGAACAGTGGTTCAGGACTTAGAAGCTCGGGTGGCAGGTCAGCCATCAACTGGTGTAGAGTCGCACCCCGTTGTTTGCAACAATGTAGGCACCTATGCAGAACAGTCGTGATGCATCTTTTGGCACCAACAATCCAGTGTCCATTCGCTCTGATGGCACCTTCTGTGAAGTTTCAGCCTTGATGGAGGACGGCTTCGTGATAGGCTTGTTACATGTTGGCAAGCAGGAAGGATGATGGGATGTTTGCTATTTAAGGCCATTTCAGCTTTGTCTAGGTGTCTGCCTTCTCGAAGTAACTCTTGGTTGTTGAGGTATGGGTTCAATCCGAGAAGTGGGCTAGATTCTGGTATGGGCTTTCAGGCATCTGAATTCTGGTGGATATGTATCTTGTTTGTGCACTTCTTAGTATTCGTCTTTCTGGCTGGATATAGCTGTCTGGGAAGCTTGGCTGGAAATCTTTCTGGTGACTTTGGAAATGGACAATTGCATGAATGATCACAGTCACCCCCAGTATGAGAGGTTTCCATTGTGAGAAGCACTCAAAGTGAGCTGGATTGAGGGAATCTTCTTTCTTTTCTTTGACCATCATTGCCATGCAAATGGCCTGTTCATTTGCCTTCTTGTCTAGAGGTTGAATGTTGGCATCCTGGTCTTGATCTAAAAGCTCATAAAGTTCTGGTTCTCTAGGCTTCAGGGTGTCTGTACGCAACAAGAACTCAGGGCCTTTTAGCCAGGTTGATTCTGCTAACTGGGAGGCAGGAATAGACCTCATATCATGGTCTGCTGGGTTCTGGTCTGTTGGTACATTCTGCCACTATTCAGGTTTAGAAGATCTTCTGATTAGCTATACTCTGTTGCTCACATAGACATAGAAGCATCTGCTTTCATTGTGGATGTAGCCAAGGACCACCTTGCTCTCTGTATAGAAAATGGTGGGTTCTAACTCAAGTTCTATCATCTTTGTTATCACATCCACTAGTTCCATGGCCAGCACAGCTCTGCAGAATTTCAGTTATGGTATGGTATATATAACCTTGTTGTGGTGCTAGTTTTGCCTTTCCCATGACTAATCTGACATAAACATTGCTCTCCCCACCATAGACCCTGAAGTAAGCCACAGCTGCTACTGCCTTTGTTGATGCATCTGAAAAGACATGCATTTCCTTTCTTTGTGCTGTGGTGGGTGAGATAGGAACATATGTGCGCTGTAGGTGAATGTCCTGGAGGCAACTTAGAGAGTTGCACCATGTCTCCCATTCTTGCTTCTGTTCTGGCAGAAGCAGTTCATCCCAATCTTTGGTGTTTTGGGAGAGCATGCACAGTAGGAGTTTACCTTGAGTGATGACAGGAGCTTTGAACCCTAGAGGATCGAACAGGCTGTTCACTGTAGATAGTATCTCTCTCCTCGTGAAGTCAGTTTTTGGGGTTGGGGTTCTGAAAGTGAATAATTCCTTCTTCAAGTCCCAACACAGACTGAGACTGTGTTGGATGAGGGGGGTGTCACTGTCAAAATTGAGGTCTTGCAGTCTCTTGACATGGTCCTTGGGATTGAAGATTTTTAGCACTTCCTCACTATTGGAAGCTATCTTGTGTGGCCTAGGGTTGGCATTCACTAGCATTTGCCAGGTATTCTTCAATAGGTCTATGGCCTCTGCCAGGGTGGGTACAGATTTCAAACCATCATTCATGTAGAAGTCATGTTCCACAAAGCATGTGGTGTCTGCCCCATATTTGTCTCCACCCTCTTGAGCTATACGTTGTAGACCATAGTTGGCAATTGCAGGGAAGAGCCATTTCCAAAGACATGCACTCCCATTCTGTATTCTGAAATCCGTTGCTTGTGCTATTCATCACTGAACCACAGGAAATGGAGGTTTTTGTGGTGATCTTTCCAGACAAGGAAAGAGTAGAACATCTGTTGTACGTTGGCCTTTTCTGAAGCGGATGAGCATCCCAAGCAGACTGTTCATGAGATCAGGTCCTGTAAGAAGGGCCTGTTCAGAGAGTGGCCTTGGAACCATGCACTGGCATTGAAGACTACACATATTTGGCCTGGTTTCTGAGGGTGGTACACTCCAAAGAACGGCAGGTACCAACATTTTTCATCTTTCCTCAGGGGTGGGGCAGGCTCAGCATGGCTGGTCCACAGCAGCAGCAGCAGCAGCAGCAGCAGCAGCAGCAGCAGCAGCAGTTTCAAAGTCAGTGCCAGGGGGTAGGATGCTGGTTCTGGCCTTCTTTACCTTGTCAGGGCTTGAACAAGTAGGCACGGGCTTCCTTTTCTTGCCTGACTGACGATCCATGGTGTTCCTGCAAGATGTATGTGGCAGCACGTCTTTCCACTATATGCTGACTGCGTGCATGCTGCATCCTTTTATATCCCTGGAGCTGACACAATTGATACTCCCTGCATGCGCAGTGAATGCTTTGCATCCGATATACATCTGCACGGCATTTTCCATTTCGTCAAGTCTAGTGCTATCTGTTGTTTAAGTTTAATGTAATTGTTCTCTTTTAATATACTACATCTTGCTGTCAAATATAACCCCACGTACTTAACCTTATTCGTGACTTGAATTTTCAATACATCTGCCAATTCTTCTTTTTGTCTTAGTAACATATTCTTTGTCAAAATCTTTGTCTTATCTTTGTTTATTTTCAGGCCAGCCACGTTACCATATGCCTCTATCTTTTCCAACAGTTTTGGTGCTGTTTCTAGAGGGTCTTCTAAAATAAAGGCCAAGTCATCCGCAAAAGCTTGCAATTTAAATTCTTCCTTTTTAATTTTCATTCCTTTTATACTCTTCATCTCTAATGTTTCTATTTAACACTTCCAGAGTTTAGGCTAGGTCACACTGGCCGACGGATGCAAAACGTATGCAAAAAGGACACAGCGGACGAGCAAAATTTCGGGGGTGGCTCCATCCGTTGTTATATGCTCTCAAAAGTGCCCCAATTTTGCATAAACAGAATGGAGAAGAACAGAAAGGAAAGGACGGGGGCAGTACGTAGCGAGGATGGTAAGCGGATGTTCGTAGGAAGCCTAGCAGATGGAAGCGGATGGAAGCAGATGACACATCCACAGGGCTTCCAGGGGAGAATAGTGAAGTGGACGCATAGCAGAAGGAGCAGATGCATAGCGGATGACGCGGATGCATCACGGACGCCTATAGTGGATGCGTAGCAGATGGGTAGCAGATGCAAAGTGGTCACTGCGCATGCGGAGAGGATGAATTGCATCAGCTCCGTGGATATAAAAGGATGCAGCTCACAAGCAGTCAGCATTAAGAGGAAAGACCTGCTGCCAGAGACATCTTGAAAGAACACCATGGTTCGATAGTCAGGGAAGAAGAGAAAGCCTGTGCCTACTCCTGCCAGCTCTGGCAAGAAGGACAGAATCACCATCCTACCCCCTAGCGCTGACTCTGAAGCTTCTGGTGCTTCTGCTGCTGGTGATGGTGCTCCTGGTGTTGCTGCTGGTGGTGCGTCTCCTGCTGGTGCTTCTCCTGCTGGTGCTGCTAGTGCTGCTGGTGCTTCTCCAGCTGCTGCTGCTGCTGGTGCTTCTCCTGCTGGTGCTGCTGCTGCTGTGATGGACCAGCCCCAAGGCCCTCAAAGCCCTGCTGCTGAAGGCACTGAAGCCCCTGCCAGAGGGAGAAGGAGGCAAAGCAAGGAGAAGGGAGAGAGGAAACAGTACTCCATTTCCGAGGACCATGAGGAGGAGGTGCTGGAATGGCTGAGGGAGAATGAGTACTTGTGGAGAAAGGGCCACAGGCTCTATCACGACACCAAGAGGAAGCAGGCAGCTTGGAGAGACAAGGCAGAGAGACTGGGCTACACTTCAGATGTACTCCTGGGATGGTGGAAGCACATGCACACCTGGTATGGCAAGCTGCACCTGAAGAAATCTGGCCAGGCTGCTGTCAAGCTCACTGACCGGGAGATGTACATCATGGCCAAGTGCAGCTTCCTGGAGGGTGAGATCCGCCACCAAGGAACAGCCCCTCTGTCAACCTTCTCCCTCAGACAGCCCACAGAGAGCCACTCTTCTTCCAGCCAGGAGACAGCTACCGTGTCCAGGCAGGTGTCTTTGCAGGGCCCCACGGCAAAGACACCCCCCCCCCCCGACAGCTGCATTCCCCATGCCAAAGGACGTGGAGGATCCCCTGTCTCAAATGGACCAAGAAGAAGCAGCAGCCAGACACCAACCCACACCCACACCCTGCTCCACATCCACAGAAAGCAGGCAGAGAGGCAGACTGGAGGGCCAGAGCCACACTGTCCTGCTGGAGATCAGGGACACCATCAAGACCAGCATATATCTTCTCTCTCAGCTGGTCCACACCGATATGCCATCCTCTAACCGCAAGCCCTTCATCACTTACGTGAGCCAGACCCTCATGGACATGCCCGAGGCCCAGTACCAGGTGATGAAGGAGAGGATCACAGCTCTTCTGCAGCACCCTCCAGGCCCAGCTGAACCTGCTCTGGCCCACTCCAGGTCTGCTCCTCCACCCCAGGTGATGTCAAAGCCCTTCCACAGTGTTCAAGAGCCCCTCACCTACCAAGGCTACAAGTACCAGGACTACCCACATCAGAGGCATCCCTTCACAGTCCAGGCCCAGGTACATCACACACCACAGATGCCTCACCTCGCCCAGCTGCAGGCCAGACAGCACCACTACACTCCTCCTTCCTCCACCCCACAGCCAAGCCCCTCAACAGAAAATCTGTCTTCAGTCCTGTACCTGACATCCCAGGTCCTTGAGGAAGGATCTCTCAACCTCATGGGACTGAGTCAGCTCTCTGAGAGCTTCCTGAACACACCATCCCCTATTGTACTCTCGGGGCCAAGCACCCCAATGGCGCCTCAGATCAGCACTCCAGCCACAGCCACCCTCACAGTCCCAGGCTGCTCGACAGCTGAGACCATGGACATACCTCAGAGTGACTGAGAATAGTGCCAGAGACAAAGTTGTTACCTGTTCTCCTTATCTTTGCTTAAAGACACTTTATTTGGTTCATTTTGCTTTTTTAATAAAGTCATACAGTTTAAGGCCATGTCACACTGCCCAACGGATGCAAAAAGGACACAATGGAAGAGAAAAATGTTACATCCGTTGTTATCCGCACTCAAAAGGGGCGAAAATTTGCATAATTGGAGCGGATAACACGGACGCGGGGAGGATGCAGGGCGGATGCGGAATGGAAGCGGATGCGGAATGGAAGCCCAGCGGATGGAAGCGGATGGCGCGTCCGCTAGGCTTCCGGGGGGCCTCAGCAAAGTGGACGTGGAATGGAAACAACGGATGCAGAACGGATGCACAGCAGATGAAGCGGATGCACAGTAGAAGCCTAGCAGATGCACAGCGGAAGCCTAAGGAATGCCTGGCGTTAATTGCGCATGCGGGGGGGATGCATTGCGCAAGCCCCGCGGATATAAAGGGAAGCAGCTCACACGTGGCCAGCATTTGGAGGAAAAACCTGCTGCTGGATACCTCGAGTTCTTGCCTGCATGTCTGCCTGCAAGCCTTGCTGCCAGCCTGCCTCCAAGCCTGCCTCCCAGCCTCCCTTCCAGCCTTGCTGGCAGCCTGCCTTCCAGCCGCCCTTCCAGTCTTGCTGGCAGCCTGCCTTCCAGCCTCCCTGCCAGCCTTGCTGCCAGCCTGCCTTCCAGCCTCCCTGCCAGCCTTGCTGCATGCCTGCCTTCCAGCCTCCCTGCCAGCCAGTCTGTCTGCCAGCCTTGGTGCCTGCCTTTCTGCCAGCCTTGGTGCCTGCCTTTCTGCCAGCCTTCTTACCAGGCTTCCTGCAAGCCTTCCTGCCAGCCAGCAACCCCACAACCATGGGGAAGAAGTGAAAGTCTCAGCAACCTGCCGCCATCCCTGGCAAGAGGGACAGGGCCACCCTCCCGCCCCATGTCCCTGACTCATCTTCTGCTGGGGCTTCTGCTACTTGGGCTCGCTCTTCTGTTGCTGGAGCTTCTGCTGTAGCTGCTCCTGGCAGTGGTGCTTCTGCTGCGTACTCTGCTGAAGCTGCTCCTGGCGGTGGTGCTTCTGCTGCTGCGTACTGTGCTGAAGCTGCTCCTGGTCCTGCTGGTCCTGCTGGTCCTGCTCGTTCTGCTCATGCTCCTGGTCTTGCTGGCCCTGCTGCTGGTGCTTACTCTGCTGCTGCTCATCCTGGTCTTGCTGCTGCTGCTGCTGCTGCTGATGATGATCCTGCTGCTGCTGCTGATGATGATGATTATGATCCTGCTGGTGATTATGCTGATGATGATGATGATGATGATGATGTTGATTATGATCCTGCTGGTGATGCTGCTGCTGCTGCTGCTGTTCGTGTGGAGGAGCAGCCCCTACAACCTGGAAGCCCCTTTGATGAGGGCCCATCTGGTCCTGCCAAAGGGAGGAAGAGGCGTATGCAACAATGGGAGAGGAGGCAGTACTACTTTGAGGAAGCGCACGAGGATGAGGTGCTGGAGTGGCTGAGAGAGAATGACTATCTGTGGCGGAAGGGACACCGGCTGTTTAGGGACACCAAGCGGAAGCAGGCTGCTTGGAGAGAGAGGGCGGAGAGTCTGGGCTACACATCGGATGTGCTCCTCGGATGTTGGAAGCACATGCACACCTGGTATGGGGTGCTGCACCTCAAAAAATCTGGCCAGGCCACGGTTAAGCTGACGGACAGAGAGAACTATGTCATGGCCAGGTGCAGCTTCCTGGAGGGTGATATCCGCCACCGAGGAGCACCAGGAGCTCTACCCTCTCTCTACGGCAGCCTGCTGGGAGCCAGTCCTCTGGCGGCCGAGAGTCAGTCCCAGTCTCCATGCTGGTATCTGTGGAGTGTGCCATGGCGGAGAACCCCCGGGCAGGTGTTGAAAGCATGGTGGAGAGCGAGGAGGACTCCCTGGTGCAGTGATAGAAAGGAGACATCGAGTCCACTGCTGCCGAAGCCGCATCCACCCACACCTCCGCCTCCACAGTAAGGCAGAGAGCCAGACCGCAGGAGGGGCAGAGCTACAAAGTCCTGGTGGAGATCAGGGACACCATCCGCACCAGCATAGGTCTCCTCTCTCAGCTGGTCCCCATCGACTCCTCCTCCTCCAACCGCAAGCCCTTCCTCAATTATGTCAACCAGACCCTCAAGGAGATGGCGGATCCCCAGTACCAGGTGGTGAAGGAGAGAATCACCACGCTGCTTAACAACCCTCCAGACCCAGAGGAACCTGCTCCCACCCAGTCCAGGTCTGCTCCTCCACCCCAGATGATGTCCCTCCCATACCAAGGCTTCCCACACCCCCTCACCTACCAGGGCTACAGCTACCCAGAGGTCCAGCAGCACAGACAGCAGCCCTTCCAAATGCAGGCACAGAGTCATCGGGCGAAACCGTTGCCACCTGTTCCAATGATGCCACCGATGCCAACCATGACAATAATGCCACCCATGACAGTGATGCCAGCCATGCCAATGATGCCACCCACGCCAGCCCTCACCCCGCTGCAGACCAGGCAGCCACACTACACTGCTCCTTCCTCCATCCCACAGCCAAGCCCGGCCTCAGTACATCTGTCCTCAGTACTGGGGCTGACACCCTATGGCATTGAGGAAGGACCTCTCAGCATCACGGGGCTGAGCCAGCTGTCTGACACCTTCCTCAACACACTGTCCCCTGTTGTCCTCTCAGGGCCAGGCACTCCAACAACACCTCAGACCAGCACTGCAGCAGCACCCACCTCCACAGCACCTGCACCCTGACACCTTAGACTGGGCACACACCTCCGAGTGACCAAGAGGAGTGCCAGAGACTTTATTTGGACACTTGACTTGGGTCATGTTTATTTTACAGCTTGTTATTAATAAAGTTTATCTTTGTTTCACACACTTGCTTCATTAATTATTTTCTATAAAGTCTGGGTGGAAACTTTTAGAAATGGTTTAGCCTTTGCATGCTTGTGGGATGGGTTAAGATAGCAGTGGGATGGGAAGGGATATCTGTGGGATGGGAAGGGATACCTGTGGGATTGGCAGGGATACCTATGGGATGGGTAATAGATGTGGGATAGATAAACCTCCAGTGGAAGCATAGTGGGACTGTATGGTCCACCCCCCCCAGGTGCCACCCCTATGGCCCTTCATTATCAATTACAATGTAAGCATTGATCCACACATGTCAACATAAACACAACTCTTTATTAAATGCCCTGTTCATTGTAGGCAAACACAACATACATGGGCCAATCTCATTAGTGTGATGAGACAGGCTGAAGGAACCATCCATTAAGCATCTACCATCCTGTCTTGCCACTCCACCGCTCCAGCTGGGGAGTTGCACCAGTCTTTCAGAAGGTTGCGCTGCTTCTTCGCCTCACTTGAGGCTCTGTTGGGCCGTTGCACATCCTCAGTGTCGATCAGGTTTTGCCCTTGCCTCCATTCCCCAGGCTCCATGTCCCCATTGCCTTGCTGGAGGTCCACGAGCCTGTTCTGCAAGACTGGGTAGCGGGTGCGCATGAGATTGTGCAGGATGCAGCAAGCTTCCACGATCCTCCTCATGGTCTCTGGGCGATGCTGCATGTTGGTGAGAAGTACCTGGAACCTGTTGGCCAGGATGCCAAAGGCGTTCTCCACCACCCGCCTTGCCCTGGACAGCCTGTAGTTGAAGATCCTCTCTTCATGGGTGAGGTATTTGGAGGTGTAGGCCTTCATGAGGTAGGTTGTGAGGGAGAAGGTGTCATCCCCCACGATGAAGTAGGGCACATCTTGCGTGTCGTTGGCCAGCGGGTCTGGATCTGGGAAGCCCACCATGAGGTTACTTTCCAGCCCCTCCTTGAGGTGACTGTCATTGTATACCTGGGCATCTGAAGATGAGCTGTTGCCTGAAACATCGATGTACATGAACTTGTAGTCAGCATCGACCATGGCAAAGAGGACAATGCTGAAGAAGCCCTTGTAGTTGTGATAAGTGGACCCTAAGTTGGCTGGAGCTTTGCAGGCCACGTGCTTGCCATCTATGGCTACAACGGTGTGGGGGAAGTTCCACCTCTGATACCACTGCTCTGCAACTTTCTTCCATCCTTCTTCAGTGGAGGGGCACTGGAGGAGCTCCTCCTTGTATTCTTCGATGATGGCCTGCACCACTTCTCTGACCACAAAGCTGATGGTGCTGGGTGGCACCCTCCAGTCGTACTGCATGCTCCTGTAGGTGGTCCCTGAGGCCAGGTGGCACAGAGTGAGTGCCACCTTGAGCCCAGGTTCCAGGCTGGGCGGGAAGTTGCTGTTTGTCTTGGTCAACCTGGGTATCAGGCGCTGCACAACTTCGTCAAACATGGCTGGAGGCATCCTCAAGAAGTTCTGGAACGCCCGAGTGTCTTCGCTCCTGAGCTCCACCATCAGCTTGTCGTAAAGTACGTACTGTGCTCTTCTGGCGAACCATCTTCGGTGCCAGACTTTTTTGGGGTGCCTCCTTTTCTTCCCGTAGTACTGTTCACAGAGACTGTAGATGGTTTTGCAGTATTGCAGAAAGATGTTGGCTGCCGAAAGGATTTTGTCGCAATCCACGGTGGACATGACTGGATGCTGTGGAAGAGGAAGAGGCAGATGAAGGCTGCAAAGGTCTGCACAGCTGGGCTGCTGGTCTGAAAGTGAGATGCAGATGAGTTGCTCCCCCTTTTTATAGACAGTATAGGTGTCCCTTTGCATCCTCTAGGCATCCTCTAGGCATCCTCTAGGCATCCTCTAGGTATCCTCTAGACATCCTTAATATCCGAGATAGGTCCCCTCTGCGGATATTTTTTCTGTTTTAAACGCTTTGTTTCTGCTAGGCATCCGTTCTGCATCCATTCTGCATCCGTTCCGCGTCCGTTCTGCTTCCTCCCTGCGTCCGGGCAGATGGAGTTCCGCGGATACGCAGCGGATGCCTAGCGGATAAAGCGGATGCGTAATGGATGTGTAACGGATGCCTAGCGGATGCGTAGCGGATGCAAAACGGACGAATTGGATACATTTTCCACGCAAAAGTTTTAGGCAGCCCAAAACTTTTGCAGCGGATGAAACGTCAATAAACGGATGCTGGACGGATAGAGAGGAAGCAAAACGGAGGCAGTGTGTACATCACATTTTCCAATGGAGGGCAAGGTTTTTTGTCCGTTTTACATCCTCTTTGCATCCGTTGGTGCAGTGTGACAGGGACTTTACTGAAGACAGTTTTTAATAAAGGTTATCTTTGCTTCAAACACTTGGTGAATTTTACTGACTTCATAATGTGTTGGTGAAAACTTTGAAAAAAGGTTTAAGCCATTGCATGCTTGAGGGATAGATAAGGATCGTTGTGGGATTGGTAAGGATAGCTATGGGATGGGTAAGGATAGATGAGGGATTGGTAAGGATAGCTGTGGGATGGGTAAGGATAGTTGTGGGATAGATAAACCTCCAGTGCAAGCATAGTGGGACAGTATGGTCCACCCTCCCAGGTGCCACACATTTGGCCCTTTTTATCAATAACAATTTATTCATTGATCAACACATTTCAAAATAAACAAAACTCTTCATCAATGCCCTATTCATTGTAAGGCCACTCAAGATACATGGCACAATCTCATCAGTGTGATGAGACAGGCTCAAGGAAGCATCCATTAAGCATCTATCTTCCTGTCTTGCCACTCCACTGCTCCAGCTGGGGAGTTGCACCAGTGTTTCAGGAGGTTGCGCTGCTTCTTCCCTTCATGTGAGGCTCTATTGGGGCCTTGCACATCCTCAGTGTCTGTCAGGTTTTGCCCTTGCCTCCATTCCCCAGCCTCCATGTCCCCATTGCCTTGTTGGAGGTCCACGAGCCTGTTCTGCAAGACTGGGTAGCGGGTGCGCATGAGATTGTTCAGGATGCAGCAAGCTTCCACGATGCTCCTCACAGTCCCTGGGTGATGCTGCATGGTGGTGCGAAGTATCTGGAACCTGTTTGCCAGGATGCCAAAGGCGTTCTCCACCACCCATCTTGCCCTGGACAGCCTGTAGTTGAAGATCCTCTCTTCACAGGTGAGGTATCTGGAACTGTACGGCTTCATGAGGTAGGTTCTGAGGGAGAAGGCATCATCACCCATGATGAAGTAGGGCACATCTTTTGTGTCATTGGGTAGGGGGTCTGGATCTGGAAAACCCATGATGAGGTTGCGTTCCAGCCCCTCCTTGAGGTCACTGGCATTGTATACTTGGGCATCTGAAGCTGACCTGTTGCCTGAAGCATCAATGTACATGAACATGTAGTCAGCATCAACCATGGCAAAGAGGATGATACTGAAGAAGCCCTTGTAGTTGGGATAATTGGACCCTGAGTTGGGTGGAGCTTTGCAAGCCACATGATTCCCATCTATGACTCCAACGATGTAGGGCAAGTTCCACCTCTCATACCACTGTTCTGCAAGTTTCCTCCAGCCTTCTTCAGTGTTGGGGCACTGGAGGAGCTCCTCTACTTATTCTTCGATGATGGCCTGCACCACTTTTCTGACCACTTTGCTGATGGTGTTATGTGGCACCCACCAGGCATGCTGCATGTTTCTGTATGTGGTTCCAGAGGCCAGGTGGTGCAGAGTCAGTGCCACCTTCAGTCCAGGGTCCAGGCTGGGACAGAAGTTGGTGCTCTGCTTGGTCAAACTGGGTCTCAGATGCTCCACAATTTCATCAAACATGGCTGGTGGCATCCTCATGAAGTGCTGGAATGCATGAGTGTCTTCATTCCTCAGCTCCACCATCAGCTTTTCATAGAATCCAAACTCCACTTTTCTCCCGATCCACTTCGGACCCAGACAGCTCTTGGATGTCTCCTTCTTCTCCTTGCGTAGAAAAGGTAAAACAGTCTGAAGAGGGCTTTGTTCTGGTGTTGAATGATGACGGCTACCATAAGGAGTGTGCGATGATCCATAGTGGACATCAATGGATGATGTGGAAGAGCAAGAGCAAGGTGAAGAGGTCTGTACACCACAGCTGCTGGACTGATAGTGAGATCCAGGTGATTTCCTCCCCCTTTTTATACGAAATATCGGTTTTCCACTAGGTGTCCTTCCACATACTCTAGGCATACCCCAGACATCCTAAATATCCGAGATACATCCCATATATGAACGTTTTGTCCATTTTAATGCTTTATATATGAGATGCATCTGCTTACATCCTTTCGATTTCCGTGCTACTAACGCTGTGTGGATGTTCCGTGTACCTTTCACATTCTCCCTCTTTCCGCTTTCAGCTGCAGTGGATGTGAGTTGCGGGGATGCCCAGAGGATGCCGAGAGGATACAGCGGACGTGTAATGGATGACAACGGGCCTAGAACGTTTGTTGTCTGTATGTGTCGTGGATGTAGATTGTATGCGGTGGAAAGTTCATCTGCTCAAAAAGTTTTGTGCAGCTCAAAACTTTTTGAGTGGATGAAATAGCAGTAGATGGATGTTTGACGGATAGAGTGTAAGAATCACGTACGCAGTGAGTACATAATGGATGCATCGTGTTTTTCAAAGGATGGCAAGCTTTTTTGTCTGTTTTACATCCTCTTTGCATCCGTTGGTGCAGTGGGACATGGGCTTTAATATGAAGTGGAAAGGTGATCATGGACAACCTTGTCTTGTACCTTTCCTTATATTGACAGAGTCTGTTAATTCTCCCTCTATCATTACCTTTGCTGTTTGTTTATGATATATGGCTTGTATTGCTTGAATAAATTATCTGGCAAAGCCCATCTGTTCCAATAATAATAATAACATGAATCTCCAGTTCACATAATCAAATGCCTTTTGTGCATCTAAAAATATCAAAGCCATTTGTTTTTCACAGTGACCCTCATAATATTCCAAAGTGTCCAATATTACTTTCATGTTACCTTTAATTTGTCTCTTTGGCAGAAATCCATTTTGGTCAGAATGAATAAAATTATTTAAATATTTTTTGAGTCTCTCTGCCAATATTGAAGCAAAGATTTTATAATCTGCATTTAATAAAGAAATGAGTCTATAATTCTTAATTTGTAATGGATCAGTCCCTTCTTTTGGAATAAGTGTAATGTAGGCTTCTGACCATGTTTTAGGTATCTTCTTCTTTAGCATCATTCATGACTTCTAGCAATGGAAGGT
Organism: Laticauda colubrina; assembly: GCA_015471245.1. Lineage (NCBI taxonomy): Eukaryota > Metazoa > Chordata > Lepidosauria > Squamata > Elapidae > Laticauda > Laticauda colubrina. The sequence continues at coordinate 16,090,401 of BLBF01000065.1, read as the reverse complement.
TCAGCGATTCTTGTAATGTTTTATAGAATTCTACTGGAAGTCCATCTGGGCCTGGTGTCTTCCCATTATTTTGTTTCTTAAGTGCTTTGGTTAAGCCCATGTCACACTGGCCAACGGATGCAAAACGGACACAACGGACGAGCAAAATGTTCCATCCATTGTTATCCGCTCTCAAAAGGGGCAAAAATTTGTATAACCGGAGCGGATAACATGGACGCGTGGAGGACGCAGGGCAGATGCAAAGCGGATGCAGAACGGAAGCCCTGCGTATGGAAGCAGATGGGAGCATATGTGGCAACCGCTGGGCTTCCAGGGGGCCTCAGCGAAGCCGACGCAGAATGGATACAGTGGATGCACAGCGGACGCTGAACGGATGAAGCGGATGCCCAGCGGATGCCCAGTGGATGAAGCGGATGCACAGCGGAAGCGGAACAGATGCCGAGCGTTAATTGCGCATGTGGGGGGGGAAGTATTACATAAGCCCCCCAGATATAAAGGGAAGCAGCTCGCACGTGGCCAGCATTCCAAGGAAAGACCTGCTGCTGGACACTTCGAGTTCCTTGCCTGCCCTGCCAGCCTGCCTTCCAGCCAACCTTGGTGCCTGCCTGCCTGCCTGCCTGCTTGCCTGTCTGCCTGCTTGCCTGCCTTCCTGCCAGGCTTTCTGCCAGCCTTCCTGCCAGCCTTCCTGCCAGCCTTGGTGCCTGCCAGCCTCCCTGCCAGCCAGCAACCCCACAACCATGGGGAGGAAGCGAAAGCCTCAGCAAGCTGCCGCCATCCCTGGCAAGAGGGACAGGGCCAACCTCCCGCCCCCTGCCCCTGACTCTGCTGGTGCTGGGGCTTCTGCTGAAGCTGCTCCTGGAGGTGGTGCTTCTGCTGGTGCTGGGGCTTCTGCTGTTGCTTACTCTGTTGAAGCTGCTCCTGGTCCTGCTCGACCTGCTCGACCTGCTCGTGCTCCTGGTCCTGCTCATGCTCCTGGACTTGCTGGCCCTGCTGGTGCTTACTCTACTGCTGCTGATCCTGGTCCTTGTGTTCCTTCTGCTGCTGATGATGATGATAATGATGATGCTGATTATGATCCTGCTGGTGAGGATGATGATAATGATGATGATGATGATGATGATGATGATGATGATCCTGTTGGTGCTGCTGCTGCTGGTGGTGTGGAGGAGCAGCCCCTACTACCTGGGAGCCCCTCTGATGAGGGCCCATCTGGTCCTGCCAAAGGGAGGAAGAGGTGTATGCGACAATGGGAGAGGAAGCAATACTCCATTGCGGAGAGGCACAAAGATGAGGTGCTAGAGTGGCTGAGAGAGAACAACTATCTGTGGCGGAAGGGACACTGGCTGTACAGGGACACCAAGCGGAAGCAGGCTGCTTGGAGAGAGAGGGCAGAGAATATGGGTTACACATCGGAGGTGCTCCTCGGCTGGTGGAAACATATGCACACCTAGTACGGGAAGCTGCACCTGAAGAAATCTGGCCAGGTCACTGTGAAGCTGACAGACAGAGAGACCTACGTCATGGCCAGGTGCAGCTTCCTGGAGGGTGAGATCCGCCACCGAGGAGCACCAGCAGCCCCTCTCACTACCCTCTCTCTTAGGCAGCCTGCTGCCACCCAGTCCTCTTCTGGCCGAGAGTCAGTCCCTATCTCCAGGCAGGTTTCTGAGGAGCGTGCCACGGCGGAGAACTCATGGACAGGTGTGGAAAGCGTGGTGGAGTGCGTAGAGGATTCCCTGGTGCAGTGGGAGAAAGGAGACATTGAGTCCACCACAGTCCTAGTCGCATCCACCACCCCCAGCTCTGCCTCCGCAGAAAGGCAGAGAGCCGGACAGCTGGAGGGGCAGAGCCACAATGTCCTGCTGGAGATCAGGGACACCATCCGCACCAGCATAGATCTCCTCTCTCAGCTGGTCCACACCGACTCCTCATCCTCCAACCGCAAGCCCTTCCTCACCTATGTCAACCAGACCCTCAAGGAAATGGCAGATCCACAGTACCAGCAGGTGAAGGACCGGATCACCAAGCTGCTTCACAACCCTCTAGACCCATAGGAACCTGCTCCCACCCATTCCAGGCCTGCTCCTCCACCCCAGGTGATGTCCCTCCCACAGGCCCTCACCTACCAGGGCTACGGCTACCAGGAGGTTCAGCTGCACAGGCAGCAGCCCTTCCCATTCCAGGCACAGAGTCATCGGGCGACACCGTTGCCACCTGCTTCACTGATGCCACCGATGCCACCCACGCCAATGATGCCACCGACGACAGCGATGCCACCCACGCCAATGATGCCACCCATGACAGCGATGCCACACATGCCAGTCCTCACCCAGCTGCAAAGCAGACAGCCCCACTACACTACTACTTCCTCCACCCCACAGCCAAGCCCGGCCTCAGTACATCTGTCATCAGTACTGTGGCTGACACCCCATGGCATGGAGGAAGGACCTCTCAGCATCACGGGGTTGAGCCAGCTGTCCGAGACCTTTCTAAACACACCGTCCCCTGTTGTACTCTCGAGGCCAGGAACTCCAGCACCACCCCCCACCACAGCACCTGGACCATTCACCCCTGAGACTGGGCACACCCCCGAATGACCAAGAAGAGTGCTAGAGACCAGGTAGTTGGCTACCTGTGGACTTTATTTGGACACTTGACTTGGGTCATACTTTTTTTACAGCTTGTTGTTCAAAAAAGTTTATCTTTGATTCACACACTTTCTTCATTTCTTTTTTTCAATAAAATCTTGGTGGAAACTTTTAGAATTGGCTTAAGCCTTTGCATGCTTGTGGGATGGGTTAAGATAGCAGCAGGGTGGGCAGGGATACCTGTGGAATGAGCAGAGATATCTTTGGGATGGCTAATAGCTGTGGGATAGATAAGGCTCCAGTGCAAGCATAGTGGGACTGCATAGTGGGACCTCCCATGTGCCACACCTATGGCCCTTTATTATCAATAATAATGTAATCAATCATCCACACATGTCAACATAAACACAACTCTTTATTAAACGCCCTGTTCATTGTAGGCCAACCAAAAATACATGGCCCAATCTCATCCGTGTCATGGGACAGGCTGAAGGAAGCATCCATTAAGCATCTACCATCCTGTCTTGCCACTCCACCGCTCCAGCTGGGGAGTTGCACCAGTGTTTCAGGAGGTTGTGCTGCTTCTTCCCTTCACGTGAGGCTCTGTTGTGGCCTTGCACAACCTGAGTGTCGATCAGGTTTCGCCCTTGCCTCCATTCCCCAGGCTCCATGTCCCCATTGCCTTGTTGACGGTCCATGAGCCTGTTCTGCAAAACTGGGTAGCGGGTGCACTTGAGATTATGCAGGATGCAGCAAGCTTCCACGATCCTCCTCACAGTCTCTGGGCGATGCTGCATGGTGGTGAGAAGTACCTGGAACCTGTTGGCCAGGATGCCAAAGGCGTTCTCCACCACCCACCTTGCCCTGGACAGCCTGTAGTTGAAGATCCTCTCTTCACGGGTCAGGAGTCTGGAAGTGTATGGCTTTCATGAGGTAGGTTCTGAGGGAGAAGGCGTCATCCCCCACGATGAAGTAGGGCACATCTTGCGTGTCGTTGGGCAGGGTGTCTGGATCTGGGAAGCCCACGATGAGGTTGCCTTCCAGCCCCTCCTTGAGGTGACTGGCGTTGTATACCTGGGCATCTGAAGATGACCCGTTGCCTGAAGCATTGATGTACATGAACTTGTAGTCAGCATCGACCATGGCGAACAGGATGATGCTGAAGAAGCCCTTGTAGTTGTGATCAGTGGACCCTGAATTGGCTGGAGTTTGCAGGCCACGTGCTTGCCATCTATGGCTCCAACGGTGTGTGGGAAATTCCACCTCTGATACCACTGCTCTGCAACTTTCTTCCATCCTTCTTCAGTGGAGGGGCACTGGAGGAGCTCCTCCTTGTATTCTTCGATGATGGCCTGCACCACTTCTCTGACCACAAAGCTGATGGTGTTGTGTGGCACCCTCCAGCCATACTGCATGCTTTTGTAGGTGGTCCCTGAGGCCAGGTGGCACAGAGTGAGTGCCACCTTGAGCCCAGGTTCCAGGCTGGGCCAGAAGTTGGTGTTTGCCTTGGTCAACCTGGGTGTCAGGTGCTGCACAACTTCATCAAACATGGCTGGAGGCATCCTCATGAAGTTCTGGAACGCCCGAGTGTCTTCGTTCCTGAGTTCCACCATCAGCTTGTTGTACAGTCCGTACTCTGCTCTTCTCCCGATCCATTTTCGGACCCAGACACTTCTTGGCCGCCTCTTTTTCTTCCCATAGTAGAGTTCACAGAGCCTGTAGATGGCTTTGTACTGTTGCAGAAGGATGGTGGCTGCCAAAAGGACTGTGGTACGATCCACAGTGGACATGACTGGATGCTGTGGAAGAGGAAGAGTCAGATGAAGGCTGCAGAGGTCTGCACAGGTGGGCTGCTGGTCTGAAAGTGAGATGCAGACGAGTTGCTCCCCCTTTTTATAGGCAGTATAGGTGTCCCTTTACATCCTCTCGGCATCCTCTAGACATCCTTAATATCCGAGATAGATCCCCTCTGCAAACATTTTTTCTGTTTTAAATGCTTTGTTTCTGTGCTGCATCCGTTCTGCATCCGTTCTGCATCTGTTCCGCGTCCGTTCCGCTTCCTCCCTGCGTCCGAGCGGATGCGAGTTGCGCGGATGCGCAGCGGATGCCAAGCGGATATAGCGGATGCGTAACGGATGCATAACGGATGTGTAGCGGATGCGTAGCGGATGCAGAACGGACGAACTGGATACATTTTCCGCGCAAAATTTTAGGCAGCCAAAACTTTTGGAGCGGATGAAACATCCATAAATGGATGCTGGACGGATAGAGAGGAAGCAAAACGGAGGCAATGAGTACAGAACGGATACATCGCGTTAACCAATGGATGGCAAGCTTTTTTGTCTGTTTTACATCCTCTTTGCATCCGTTGATTCAGTATGACATGGGCTTTAAATCCATCATGGTTATATTGCTTTGTAACATTTTTTTCAGTCTCTTTAGGTATCTTAGGAAGATTAGGATTCTGTAAATGCTGTTTAATTCTTTCCTCATCAATAGTCTCTTACTCATATAATTTCCCACAAAAGTCTCGAATGATTTCCTTCTTCTCTTTATTGCCGTGGCAAACTTGATCTTGATCATCTATTAACTGTAGTATTTTCCTTGATTCTTTTTCCTTCCTCAATTTGTATGCTAACCATCTATCTGGTTTGTTTGCATCCTCAAAATAATTCTGTTTAGCATTTCTAATTTTCTGTGCTAATTCTTCTTTATTAAACTCATTTTATGTTTAATTGTATCCAGTTTTAGTTTAATGTCTTTTTTCGGTGGCGTTTTCTGTAGTTCTTTTTTGAGTCTTTTATACTCATCTTCTAAAGCTTCCGTGGCTTGCCTTTTCCTCATGTTCCTTTTCCTTGTGTAGTCTATTATCAAGCCTCTAGCATATGCCTTCAATGTGTCCCATACATTCTGAATTGAAGTATCTTCTTTTTTATTTTCTCTAAAGAAAAAAAACAATTCTTTCTCCACTGTATAAAATCCTTCTCCTTTAGAATAGTATTATTTAAAGTCCATCTTGATCTTCTTTTTTGTCCTTTCCATTTAATTGTCATTGGATTGTGGTCTGCCCAAGTACTTGTTTCGATATTTTTTTCCTTGAATATTAGATATTAATTCTGTTGAAGTCCAAATCATATCTATTCTGGGCCATGTTAAATGTTTATTTGAGTAAAAAGTGTATTGTTTGGTTTTAACATTTCTTTCTCTCCATATCTCTTTTAAACTTATTTCATCCATCATTTTAAAAAAGTATTTGGGGAGAGTCTTCCTATTTTGCTTTGTTGTTGTTGTTGTTGTTATATAGTCCAGTTTATTGTCTACAATTCCATTGAAATCTCCCCTCATAACTATATTGACATAGTCCAGTTCAATTATTTTCATTTGTAATTTTTTATAAAATTCTTCTTGTTTATCATTTGAAGCGTAAATTGCAATCAAGAGTGTTTTCAAATTATTGTCCATTATTTCCACCATCTTCATCAGTATAAATTAATTTTTCTGAAATGGTCTCTTTGATATATAAAACCACTCCTCTTTTCTTACATTGAGTCAAATAAGTAAATATTTTCCCTAATTTTGGCTGTATCAACATTTGTTCATATTGTTTTTTAATATGTACTTCTTGTAGACAAATTATATCAAATTTTAGTTTCTCTAATCTGTAAAAAATTTTCCTTCTTTTAACAGCTGAATTAAGTCTATTTATATTCATTGTAATCAGTTTTTTCTCTTCCATAATTATGCTTTATAATTAGGTTTGGCAGCTCTCGTAGATCTTGGTTCATGTTCTTTAGTCTCCACCAATCCACCTATTGCGCCTTCTTTTTCAGTCTCCATTTGGTTGTCTTTAAATTCAGTTCATGAAATCTCTTTTTCTGCCTCCTCTCTCCTTCCAAAAAATTCTGCATAAAATAATTCTGCTTTCTCTGTTCTTGCAATGTAAACATTAACCCTTCTGGGATTAGCCATCTATAATTCACCTCTTTTTTCAAAAGCATTTTAGTTAAAAATTGATATTGTCTTCTCATCTCTCTCACTCTTCTGGGTATTTGCTTTAAAACCACAATCTCCTTGCCTTTGTGCTTCAATGTTTTCTCTCTTACCACTTGTAATATTTGTGTTTTAATGGCTTTTTTTTGTAAATCTGATATGAACTTCTCTTGGTAGGTTATTTCTCCTTGCATATCTTGTAAAAACTCGGTATATCTCATCTACTCCATCCATCATCTTCTCTTCTGTTATTCCCAAAGCTTCAGCCAATATTTCTATCATTATCTCAGCTAGATTTTCTCCTTTTTCTTCCTCTATGTTTTGAAATCTGAGATAGAATTCTGATCTGTCCATCTCCCATTTCAATATCCCACTTTTATCTTGTTCAAACACTTTTAATCTGATATCGATATCTCCAATCTTCTTGTCTCTTTGTTTATCTTCTTCAATTTTTTGGAATCTCTCATCATACTTCACCATCATTTGTTGAATATTCTCCACCTTTTCATCAGTTTTCTCTGTTCTTGTGGATTTCTATCAAAAATTGAAACTTGGCTTTGAAGTTTGGAGACAGCTATGACAAGAGCCTTGGATAATTAAATGAAGTGCAGTGTGTCTTTTTTATTTTCTTAAGTTGGATCACACACACCCCCTTACCAGCTGTACTGTTCATTTTTTCTTTTTAAAACCTTTATTTTTGTAATATTTTCATCTTTGCTTTCTATTTTAAAGGGAAAGCCTCAAAAATTTTTGGCTGACGGGTTAATGTGTAGCTGTATGCCACCAAGAATACTGTCCATCTAAACATCCTGGGAGACAGGATGTTCGGTTTGGGTTTGTCGCCAGTGAGGATGCCCAGTAAGGGTTTGTGATTGATGATGAAGTCAAACTGCCTGCCATACAGGTACTCGTGGAAATGCTTTACCCCTGCGACCATGGTAAGTGCTTCCTTGTCAATCTGGTTGTAATTTCTTTTTGTTTTAGATAGTGTCTTTGAGAAATAAGTGATAGGAGCTTCAGTCCCATTGGGTAGTTTGTGGCTGAGGACTGCTCCAATGCTGTAGGGGGAGGCATCGCAGGTTAATGTTAGTGGTAGCATCTCGCTGTATTGGATGAGAACACTGTCCAATGTTAAGATGCTTTTTATTTTTTTCAACACTTCGGCCTTGCGTTGTCCCCAAGTATATCTTGCCATTCTATTGAGCAGCCTGTGGAGCGGTTCCATGATGGTCACTTTCTGCAGCAGAAACACATTGTAAAAGTTCAGCAACCCTAGGAACGCTTGAAGCTCCGCTTTGTTTTGTGGTGTGGGGGCTTCCTGTATCACTTTAAGCTTCCTCTTTGAGGGTCTGATGCCTGCAGTGTCAATTAGGAACCCCCAAACTTCTACCTGCGGGACCGCTATGAGGCATTTGTTTCTCTTTAATTTCAATCCTGCCTCCTGGAATTAACATTCCATCAATTGATCCCTGCTGGTAGCTGAGACAATTACATCGTTGAAGTAGAGTATGACTCTGGGGATGTTGTGCAGCAACTGTTCCATGATACTCTGGAACAGTCCTGGGGCTATGCTTACACCGAATTGGAGTCTCTTGCATTTGAATACCTCCCTATGCGTGATGATGGTTTGTGCCTCAGCAGTAGCCTCATCGACAGTCAGTTGCTGATAGGCTTGGGCCAGGTCCAATTTAGTGAATTGTAGAAGTTGAGTATAGAAGGTGCTGGACTATGGGCACTGGGTAGGCACTTTGCTGAAGTGCTTTATTAAAGGTCATTTTATAGTCAGCACTGATTCTTATTGACACATCTGGCTTAACCGGAATCACAGTTGGGGTCTCCCATTTAGCGTGGTCCACTGGTTCTAAAACCCCTTGGGCTATTAATTAGTCCAGTTGTTCCTTGACTTTTGGTCAGAGGGCGAATGGGACTTGCCGCAACTTGAGATGGACCAGGGCAATATTGGGGTCCAAATTAAATGATATGGGGTCCCCGTGTACTTTCCCAGTTTGTCATCAAAGATTTCACTGAATTCTTGTTCCAGCACAATGTCTCTGGTCAGTCTGGGGGGGGGGGGAGGTCTCGGTTGTGTGGATGCCAGCGACACTTATCTGGAATGGCAGGAACCAGTGGACCACGCTAAATGGACTTGGTAGGCTCCGGTCTATTATTGTGAGAGGTAGGCTTCCGCGGAAGGTGCCATACTCCACATGTGTGGTCATTTTTCCCAGGACCAGTGTTGAGGTAATTCCCCATTAGGAGAATGAGCGCATACAGAGAGACATAGTGAGAGAAGTGAAGAATAACATACACACAGCACACAGTTATACTGTACAGTAAGTGTAGGTTTTTATGTCCAATAAACATTTAAGCACAGTCCAAGATAAGCAGTCCAAGTCATTCACAGGTAAAGCAGTCAGTTTGCAGTTCAGGGATAATCCAAATATTACAGTCCAGTATCAAAAACAGTTCAGCAACAGACTTACATCAATGATCAGTAACAGTCATTAATGAATGCAGGAACAGCAACACTTTCCAACAGAAGAAACAGAGACTCACTCAGACTAAACAACCAAGGTTTCTGGCTCCATTTTATGGCCATTTGCGGAACTACACCCAATTACAGTTTTAGCATTTTCTTTATGACACAGTATTAAAATGTCTATCCTAGTTTATATATTTCCAACCCAAATAACTGTTAGGTGACTTACATTCCTAAAAACCAGGATGCATCGGCCCTGGTAGTCTCTCAAAATAATGACTTGTGGTTGTAATTGTTCACACCATTGCTCAGGTATGAGTTTTTTTCGGGTGTCTGTTGAGGTAATTCCCTGTTAGGAGAATGAGCGCATACAGGGAGATGTATAGAGAGTAGTGTTGGAATAATACACACACAGTACACAGATACACTGTACAGTTAATGAAGGTTTTTACTTCCAGAAAGGTTTTAGCAAAGTTCAAAATTGGCAGTCCAAAAGTCATTCACAGGTTAATCAGTCAGTTTTTCAATCCAGGGATATTCCAGCAACAAAGTCCAGTGTCAAAAACAGTTAAGTATCAGACTTACATTAAATCCAGTAATATCAGTCAGTGAGGAAAAATGGACCAATAGCAATACTTTCCAACAGAAGAAAATAAAGGTACACTCACACTCTCTTCTGAGACTCAGATTAAAACAACCCAGGTTTCTGGCTCCAACTTAGGGCTGTTTGAGTAACCACACCCAATTGCATGCTTTTGCATTCCCTTAAAGAGATAGTATTAAAAAGTTTATCCTGGTTTATATATTTCTAACCCAAATACCTGTTAGGAGACTCATATTCCTAACATTCTCCCCTTTTGGGTAAGATAATATATACAACCTTATATTCTAAGTCCATAATTTTCACAGCACGCCTTATGCTTTATAGAGCCCTAGGCCTTTGTAAAATGATCTGCTATATTGTTTTCTGACATACAGTATTCTAGCTTAATCATCTTACTTTGCACACATTGTCTCACATTTAAATATCTTAAGGCCCTGTCACACTGCCCAATGGATGCAAAACGGACAAAATGGATGAAAAAAATGTTCCATCCATTGTTATCCGCTCTCAGAAGGGGAAAAAATGTGCATAACCGGAGCGGATAACACGGACGCGGGAAGGACGCAGGGCAGATGGAAAGTGGATGCGGAATGGAGGCCCAGTGGATGGAAGCGGATGGGAGCGGATGGCACATCCACTAGGCTTCCGGGGGACATCAGCAAAGCAGATGCGGAACGGATACAGCGGATGCAGAGCGGATGCAGAGCGGATGAAGCGGATGCACAGCGGATGCACAGCAGAAGCCTAGCAGATGGCGAGTGTTAATTGCGCATGCGGGGAGGATACATTGCATCATCCCCATGGATATAACGGAAGCAGCTCGGAAGCAGGTTGCCATTCAGAGGAAAGACCTGCTTCCAGACACATCGACTGTTTGCCTGTCCTGCCTGCATGTCTGCCTGCAAGCCTTGCTGCCAGCCTTACTGCCAGCCTTGCTGCCAGCCTCCCTGCCAGCCTTCCTAGCAGCCTTGGTTCCTGCCAGCCTCCCTGCCAGCCAGCAACCCCACAACCATGCAGAAGCACAGCAAGCATCAGCCATCTGCTGCCAGCCCTTGCAAGAAGGACAGGGCTACCATCCCGCCCCCGGCCCTCACTCTGGTTCTGCTGGGGCTTCTGCAGCATGGACTCACTCTTCTGGGGCTGGGGCTTCTGCTGCTTCTGCTTTTGGAGGAGCTGATGACAAGCACTCCAGCACCAGCCACCTCCACAGCACCTGGCCCCTTCACCCCTGAGCCTGAGCGACCAAGAGGAGTGCCAGAGATTCATTTTTGTTTTATAGCTTCTTGTTAATAAAGTCTATTTTTGATTCACACACTTGTTTCATTTCTTTTTTTTAATAAAGTCTTGATGGAAACTTTTAGAAATGGTTTAAGCCTTTGCAGGCTTGAGGGATGGGTTAAGATAGCAGTGGGTTGGGCCGGGATACCTTTGGGATGGGTAATAGTTGTGGGATAGATAAACCTCCAGTGCAAGCATAGTGGGACTGTATGGTCCACCCTACCAGCTGCCACACCTATGGCCCTTTATTATCAATAATAATGTAATCAATCATCCACAAATGTCAACATAAACACAACTCTTTATTAAATGCCCTGTTCATTGTAGGCCCACCCAAAATACAAGGCCCAATCTCATCCGTGTGATGAGACAGGCTGAAGGAAGCATCCATTAAGCATCTATCATCCTGTCTTGCCACACCACTGCTCCAGCTGGGGAGTTGCACCAGTGTTTCAGGAGGTTGCGCTGCTTCTTCCCTTCACATGAGGCTCTGTTGGGGCCTTGCACATCCTCAGTGTCTATCAGGTTTCGCCCTTGCCTCCATTCCCTAGGCTCCATGTCCCCATTGCCTTGTGGAGGTCCACGAGCCTGTTCTGCAAGACTGGGTAGCGGGTGCACATGAGATTGTGCAGGATGCAGCAAGCTTCCATGATCCTCCTCACGGTCTCTGGGCGATGCTGCATGGTGGTGAGAAGTACCTGGAACCTGTTGGCCAGGATGCCAAAGGCGTTCTCCACCACCCACCTTGCCCTGGACAGCCTGTAGTTGAAGATCCTCTCTTCACGGGTGAGGAGTCTGGAAGTATAGGGCTTCATGAGGTAGGTTGTGAGGGAGAAGGCCTCATCCCCCACGATGAAGTAGGGTACATCTTGTGTGTCGTTGAGCAGCAGGTCTGGATCTGGGAAGCCCACAATGAGGTTGCGTTCCAGCTCCTCCTTGAGGTGACTGGCGTTGTATACCTGGGCATCTGAAGATGAGCCATTGCCTGAAGCATGGATGTACATGAACTTGTAGTCAGCATCGACCATGGCGAAGAGGATGATGCTGAAGAAGCCCTTGTAATTGAAATAAGTGGACCCCGACTTGGCTGGAGCTTTGCAGGCCACGTGCTTGCCATCTATTGCTCCAACGGTGTGGGGGAAGTTCCACTTCTGATACTACTGCTCTGCAACTTTCTTCCATCCTTCTTCAGTGGAGGGGCACTGGAGGAGCTCCTCCTTGTATTCTTCGATGATGGCCTGCACCACTTCTCTGACCACAATGCTGATGGTTTTGGGTGGCACCCTCCATCCATACTGCATGCTGCTGTAGGGGGTCCCTGAGGCCAGGTGGCGCAGAGTGAGTGCCACCTTCAGCCCAGGGTCCAGGCTGGGCCGGAAGTTGGTGTTTGCCTTGGTCAACCTGGGTGTCAGCCGCACCACAAGTTCGTCAAACATGGCTGGAGGCATCCTCATGAAGTTCTGGAATGCCCGAGTGTCTTCGTTCCTGAGCTCCACCATCAGCTTGTTGTACGGTCCGTACTCTGCTCTTCTGGCGAACCATCTTCATACCCAGAGGCTTCTTGGCCGCCTCTTTTTCTTCCTGTAGTAGAGTTCACAGAGCCTGTAGATGGCTTCGCACTGTTGCAGAAGGATGGTGGCTGCCAAAAGGACTGTGTTACGATCCACAGTGGGCATGACTGGATGCTGTGGAAGAGCAAGAGTCAGATGAAGGCTGCAGAGGTCCGCACCGCAGGGCTGCTGTTCTGAAAGTGTGATCCAGATGTGTTGCTCCCCCTTTTTATAGGCAGCATAGGTGTCCCTTTGCATCCTCTAGGCATCCTCTAGACATCCTCTAGGCATCCTCTAGGCAACCTGTAGACATCCTTAATATCCGAGATAGGTCCCCTCTGCGGACGTTTTTTCCGTTTTAAACGCTTTGTTTCCGTGCTGCATCCGTTCTGCATCTGTTCTGCATCCGTTCTGCATCCGTTCTGCATCCGTTCTGCTTCCTCCCTGCGTCCGAGCAGATGCGAGTTGCGCAGATGCGGAACGGATGCCTAGCGGATATAGCGGATGCGTAACGGATGCAGAACGGACGAATTGAATACATTTTCCGTGCAAAAGTTTTGTGCAGCTCAAAACTTTCTGAGTGGATGAAACATCCATAAACGGATGCTAGATGGATAGAGAGGAAGCAAAACAGAGGCAGTGAGTACATCGCGTTAACCAAAGGATGGCAAGCTTTTTTGTCCATTTTACATCCTCTTTACATCCGTTGGTGTAGTGTGACATGGGCTTTAAATGTGTGTTTCCTTCTTGTTTTAAGAGCAATATTTGAAGCCATCTGTATTGCTGATTGGTTATCTTCATAAACAACAATAGAATCCTTTACATCAATTCCCATATCAATTAATAATTGTTTATACAAAACTAAATCTGTACATAATAAAGACAAACTTGAGAATTCAGCCTCCATTGTTGACAAAATTAGATGTTTCTGTCTTATAGATCTCTATCCAATCAATGGTTTTCCCAATAATACAGCAGTACCTGATGTAGATTTTCGTGTATTTATGTCTATAGCAAAACTTGCATCAGCATATGCAGACAAATTTAGTTCATCTTTTGGCTCCAAATACAATGCATAATGCATTGTTTGTTTCAGATATCTTAACACAAGTTTACCAGGTTGCCAGTGCCTTTCAGTTGGCTCAGCATTAAATCTAGCTAATTGATTAACATTGCATGCAATATTTGGCCTTGACAAATTACTGAGTTAAGATAAACTACCAATCAAGGACTGATAAATGTTCTTATCAAAAATAGGACTTTGAACATCACTATGGCTAAACTCCTGGCTCATTGGTGTTTTAGCCAGCTTACAAAGTTCCATTTTAAAACTTTTTAGTAATTGGTTAATTTATCTATCTGTGAGATCTTGTATCCTCCCCTAGTTCTATCTATCTTTAAACCAAGATATTGTTTGATTTCTCCTAATTGTTTTATTTTAAATTTCTTTTCCAATAGTGAAATTATCTCAGTAGCTTCTTGTTCAGTTTTGGTGATTAATGCTATATCATCAGTAAATAATAGCAATAATGAAATCATACCATTATTTTCTCTTTTAAACAAACATGGATCAGCCATACCAGCTACAAAGCCTATTTTAGTTAATTCTTTAACTATACATTGGTTCCACTCATATCCTGAGTGCTTTAAACCTTAAAGAATCTTTTTCAATTTCCAGCAATCATTATCAGTATTATCATTTTTGAGACCTAAAGGTTTCTTAAATATATAGTGTGTTGCAACATTGCATGCAGATATGCTGTTTCTACATCCAAATGATTTACAATGTATTTCTGCTTAGCTGCCCACATTAATGCTGCTCTTAATGTAGTAGCCTTCAGACTAGGTGCAAACACCTCATCATAGTCATATGAAAACCAAGGCATATACGAAGTTCCCTGTGCATCATGCCCGGCCACATACATTGGACAGACCAATAGAAGAATAAGTACCCGCCTAGATGAACACAAAAATGCAGTAAAAAAGCTGGAACACACCTCCTCAGTAATCCAACACATGAAAACCACAGGTCATAACATCAACTTCAATAGCACCAAAGCCCTAGCCACTATAGAAAACCCCAGCCACAGAATCATCAGAGAAGCCATAGAGATTGAAAAAAGACCTGAAAGCATGAATAGAAGAGATGATTCCACCAGACTGTCAATCATTTGGAAGCCTGCACTCTCAAATAGAAAGATCTCCATGCCACAAGCCAGGCAAACACCTGGGCACAAACAGACTCCCTCCGATACCTCCAGCTCAAGTACACCCCAACCAGGCACCCAGATGAAACCTAGCTTCCTAATAGATAATAGCCGTCCTTTCACGCAAAGCCAAGCTGCACTGAAAGCCTCCAATACAGGAACACAATGTTGCCAGCCAATCAAAGCCACAAAACAGACAGAAGAAACCAGAAACACCAATCAAACAAACTCCAAGAACAATAAACACAGACCAAGACTCCCAACCAATCAGGATGTAAAAAAAACCAAAACATCCTGGGACAGCAATAGGCTAGCCACAAATGTAAAACTAAAGCCGATGTCACACTGAACCAATGTATGCAAAGCTTGCCATCCATTGGAAAACGTAATGCATCCGTTGTGTACTCACTGCGTACGTGTTTCTTACACTCTATTCGTAAAACATCCATCTATTGCTATTTCATCCGCTCAAAAAGTTTTGAGCTGTACAAAACTTTTTGAGCGGATGAACTTTCCGCCGCGTACGATCTACATCTGCAACACATACAGGCAACAAACGTTCTAAGTCCGTTACACGTCCGATGTATCCTCTCGGAATCCTCTGGCCATCTGCGCAACTCACATCCACTGCATTGGAAAGCAGAAAGAAGGAGGAAACGAAAGGATTGCGGAACGTCCACACAGCGTTAGTAGCATGGACATAGAAAGGATGAAAGCGGATGCATCTCGTATATAAATCATTAAAACGGACAAAACGTTCATATATGGGACGTATCTCAGATATTTAGGATGTCTGGAGGATGTCTAGAGTATGTGGAAGGACACCTAGCGGAAAACCGACATTTCCTTTAAAAAGGGGGAGGAAATCACCTGGATCTCACTAACAGTCCAGCAGCCCTGGTGTGCAGACTTCTTCAGCCTTGCTCTTGCACTTCCACATCATCCATTGATCTCCACCATGGATCATCGCGCACTCCTTTTGGAAGCCGCCATCATACAACACCAGAACCAAGCCCTCTTCAGACTGTTTCATCTTTTCTACACAAGGGGAAGAAGGAGATGTCCAAGAGCTGTCTGGATCCGAAAATGCATCGGGAGAAGAGTGGATTTAGGACTCTGTGACAAGCTGATGGTGGAGCTGAGGAATGAAAACCCTCGTGGATTCCAGCACTTCATGAGGATGCCACCAGCCATGTTTGACGAAGTTGTGGAGTGTCTGAGACCCAGGTTGACCAAGGCAAACACCAACTTCTGTCCCAGCCTGGACCCTGGACTGAAGGTGGCACTCACTCTGTGCCACGTGGCCTCTGGAACCACATACAGGAACATGCAGTATGCTTGGAGGGTGCCACACAACTCCATCCGCATTGTGGTCAGAGAAATGGTGCAGGCCATCATCGGAGAATACCTGGAGGAGCTCCTCCAGTGCCCCACCACTGAAGAAGGCTGGAAGAAAGTTGCAGAACAGTGGTATCAGAAGTGGAACTTCCTCCACACCGTTGGAGCCATAGATGGGAAGCACGTGGCCTGCAAAGCTCCACCCAATTATTTCAACTATAAGGGCTTCTTCAGCATCATCCTCTTTGCCATGGTTGATGCTGACTACATGTTCATGTACATTGATGCTTCAGGTAATGGGTCAGCTTCAGATGCCCAGGTATACAATGCCAGTCACCTCAAGGAGGGGCTGGAACGCAACCTCACCACCATGCAGCATCGCCCACAGACCGTGAGGAGCATCGTGGAAGCTTGCTGCATCCTGCACAATCTCATGCGCTCCAGCTACCCAGTGTTGCAGAACAGGCTTGTGGACTGTGAACAAGGCAATGGGGACATGGACCCTGGTGAATGGAGGCAAGGACTAAACCTGATAGACACTGTGGATGTGCAAGGCCCCAACAGAGCTTCACATGGAGAGAAGAAGCAGCGCAACCTCCTGAAACACTGGTGCAACTCCCCAGCTGGAGCAGTGGAGTGGCAAGACAGGATGGTAGATGCTTAATGGATGCTTCCTTCAGCCTGTCTCATCACACTGATGAGATTGTGCCATGTATATTGAGTGGCCTTACAATTAATAAGGCATTAATAAAGAGTTTTGTTTATGTTGAAATGTGTTGATCAATGATTAAATTGTTATTGATAATAAAGGGACATATGTGTGGCAGCTGGGAGGGTGGACCATATAGTCCCACTATGCTCGCCCTGGAGGTTTATCTATAGCACAACTATCCTTATCCCACAGCTATCCTTACCTGTCCCACAGCTACCCTTACCCATTCCACAGCTATCCATCCCACAGCTATCCTTACCTATCCCACAGCTATCCATCCCACAGTTATCCTTACCCATCCCACAAGCATCCAAAAGCTTAACCATTTTTTCAAAGTTTTCCCCAACACTTTATTAAGAAAAAAAAATGAACCAAGTGTGTGAAGCAAAGATAACCTTTATTAATAACAAACTGTATGACTTTATTAAAAAGCAAATGACCCAAGTAAAGTGTCTTTAAGCAAAGATAAGGTGAACAGGTAACAACTTAGTCTCTGGCACTCTTCTCAGTCACTCTGAGGCGTGCCCATGGTCTCAGATGTAAAGGGGCCAGGGACTGTGGAGGTGGATGTTGCTGGAGTGCTGGTCTGAGGCGCCATTGGGGTGACTGGCCCTGAGAGTACAACAGGAGATGGTGTGTGCATGAAGCTGTCAGAGAGCTGACTCAGTCCCATGAGGTTGAGAGGCCCCTAATCAAGGACCTGGGATGTTAGGCCCAAGTCTGAAGACAGATTATCCGTTGAGGGGCTTGGCTTTGGGGTGGAGGAAGGAGGAGTGTAGTGGGGCTGTCTCATCTGCAGCTGGGTCAGCTGAGGCATCTGTGGCGTATATGGTGTTTGATGAACCTGGGCTTGGACTGGGAAAGGTTGCCTCTGCTGTGGGAAGTCCTGGTAGTGGTAGTCTTGGGAGGCGAGGGGCTGCTGAAATCCGTGGAAGGGCTGTGACATTGCCTGGGGTAGAGGAGCAGACCTGGAGTGGGTAGGAGCAGGTTCAGCTGGGCCTGGAGGGTGAGCTTTGATCCTCTCCTTCATCGCCTGGTACTGGGCCTCGGGCATGTCCATGAGGGTCTGGCTCACATACGTGATGAAGGGCTTGCGGTTGGAGGATGCTATGTTGAAGTGGACAAGCTGGGAGAGGTGATCTGTGTTGGCTTTTATTGTGTCCCTGATCTCCAAGAGGACAGTGTGGCTCTGTCCCTCCAGTCTGCCTCTTTGCCTTCTTTCTGTGGAGGTGAAGCTGGGGGTGGGGGTGGGTTGGTCTCTGCTGGCTGCTTCTTCTTGCTCCATCTGAGACAGGGCATCCTCCACATCCTCTGGCACGGGGAGTGCAGCTGTTGGGGGGGTCTCTGTCGTGGGGCCCTCCAAAGACACCTGCCTGGACAAGGTAGCTCTCTCCTGGCTGGAAGAGGAGTGGCTCTCTGTGGGCTGTATGAGGGAGAGGGTTGACAGAGGGGCTGCTCCTCAGTGGTGGATCTCACCCTCTAGGAAGCTGCACCTGGCTATGACATAGGTCTCCCGGTCAGTGAGCTTGACAGCAGCCTGCCCGGATTTCTTCAAGTGCAGCTTGCCATACCAGGTGTGCATATGCTTCCACCACCCCAGGAGGACATCTGAAGTGTAGCCCAGGCTCTCCGCCTTCTCTCTCCATGCTTTCTGCTTCCTCTTGGTGTCGTGATAGAGCCTGTGGCCCTTCCTCCACAGGTGCTCGTTCTCCCTCAGCCATTCCAGCACCTCCTCCTCATGGTCTTTGGAAATGGAGTACTGTTTTCTCTCCCCCTTCTCATTGCCTTGCCTCTTCCTCCCTCTGGCAGGGGCTTCAGGGCCTTCAGCAGCAGGGCTTTGAGGGCCTTGGGGCTGGTCCACCACAGCAGCAGCAGCAGGAGAAGTACCAGCAGCAGCACCACCAGCAGCAGGAGAAGCACCAGCAACACCAGGAGCACCAGGAGCACCAGCAGCACCAGCAGCACCAGCAGCACCAGCAGCACCAGCAGCTTCAGAGTCAGTGCCAGGGGGTGGGATGGTGGTTCTGTCATTCTTGCCAGGGCTGGCAGGAGTAGGCAAAGGCTTCCTCTTCTTCCCCATGGTGTTTTCTCAAGATGTCTCTGGCAGAAGGTCTTTCCTCTGAAGGGTGACATGCTTGCGAGCTGCATCGTTTTATATCCACGGAGCTGATGCAATTCATCCTCCCCGCATGTGCAGTGAACGCTTTGCATCCGCTACGCATCCACTATGCATCCTATAGGCGTCCGTGATGCATCTGTTCCTTCCGCTGCGCTTTCGCTTCGCTGTGCTCCCCCGGAAGCCCTGCGGATGTGCCATCCGCTTCCATCCGCTAGGCTTCTGTGGAGCATCTGCTTTACATCCTGGCTATGTCCTCCCCCCGTCCGTTCCTTTCCATTGTTGTCCTCTCTGTTTATGCAAATTTGGGGCACTTTTGAGAGCGGATAACAACGGATGGAAAATTTGCTCTTCCGCTATGTCCCTTATACATAAGTTTTGCATCCATTGGCCAGTGTGACCTAGCCTTAACGGCTGTGATAGCCTGACCCATATCCGAACTCAATACAGAAGCCTGATGATGGCAGATGAGATTCTGCTGAAACGTTGCTACAACTTTAAAAGCACTACAATGATGTGGGATAATACCCAAAGGAAGTTGAACAGCACACATATAAGAACCCGCGAAAACTTAAAAAAACAAATATCTACATATATCTACATATATCTACATATATATGTATGTGCTGTTTAGCTTCCTTCGGGTATTATCCCACGTCATTGTAGTTCTGTTAAAGTTGTAGCAACGTTTCAGCAGAATCTCATCTGCCATCATCAGGCTTCTGTATGGATATGGGTCTTACCATATCCATACAAAAGCCTGATGATGACAGATGAGATTCTGCTGAAACGTTGCTACAACTTTAACAGAACTACAATGACGTGGGATAATACCCGAAGGAAGCTAAACAGCACACATGTAAGTACCCGCGAAAACCTAAGAAAACATATATATGTATATATCTACATAGATAGATAGATAGATAGATAGATAGATAGATAGATAGATAGATAGATAAATAGATAGATAGATGTTTTTTTAAGCTTTCGCGGGTACTTACATGTGTGCTGTTCAGTACTGACTGAGCCTTTAATTTTACTAATAATATTGTGCCAAATTGATCACAGGAAAATAGATGAGGAATTTGTGACCTTCCAAATGTTACTTCACAGAAGCATCAGTTTACACACCCAGATATTGAGGAGTTGTAGTTCAACAACTTAAAAAGAGTCTCAAAAGACCCTTTTTTAACTGATTAAATGTACCACCCAGCCATCTTTATTTTGTCAGTAAAAACTGCTGTTGTCATAAATTGGGTTGTCAATATGTTGAAACTAAGGACTGGTCAGTCATGTGACTGAAGTATTGACAGCCAATGGCTTCCACAAAAACAAAATCACC
>BLBF01000065.1:16039967-16062269 GCA_015471245.1 Laticauda colubrina | reverse complement strand
TCATCATCATCATCATCATCATCATCATCATCATCATCATCATCATCCATACAAGGGTTGTATAGGAGATTTCATGATAGAAATTGTTTTCCTCTATCCCAGCATGCAGCCTGAGGCATGATAAATTAGTTAACAAGTTTAAGAACGCCACTGATGGATAATGAGTAACATGCTGAAGCTATGGGAGTTTCTTGTGTAATTGTGGGACAATGAACCAACTCTTTGCTTGCCTGAGTTAATTTCTTTGCTGTTAAAACCCACATAAATTATACTATAGGTGCTTCAGAAATGTTTGATTCTCTGAGTTTTCTGAACACGTAAGAGTTCAGATCATTTTTTTGGTTGAAAAACTCAAACATCTTTCTGACTTCTATGTGTGTATGAAAAAAAAAAAGTTGGTGTTGCTTTCAGGAATTATCTTATTAAAATGAATGCAGTTCTGAAAGCAGAGGCACCTTTTTTTTGGCTTAGACAAAAACTGAGAAAAAGTAGACAGCTTTATTGATTAATAAAGAGGCGCTGCACTAGCAGGAAGCATAAAGTACTCATGGTAAATGATGTTTATAGTATGCAACACATGCACACATATACCTTGAGAAAAAGTTAGAAATAATAACGTCCTCATAGGTAGTTTAATGGGGGAAGTTTCAGATTGAGTGATTATATTTGGAAACAGCTTAATCTTGCTTAATTTTAACTTCTGTGTCTTAGCATGTTTTATAGAGATAACCCATTTGGTTAACTTAATGCCAGGTTAAAATCCCATACAGTACATAGAGAGCCAGTATAGTATAACAATGGAAGCAACGTGCTGGGAATCAGGAGACCATAAGTTCTAGGCTTGCCTTAAGCACAAAGCAAGATAGGGATCTTTGGTCAGTCATTCTCTCTCAGCCACTATAACAAACCACTTCTGAAATCTTACCAAGAAAACTGCAAGCAGTCACCAGGTGTCAGCCTGATTTGAAGACATCAAAAACCACACAAATGGGTTCATAAAGTAGTCTGATTAATGAGATAGAAAAGAGAATTCGGTGAGACTGACAGAGAAAAGAGGTGAAACAGGAAAGAGAATAAAGGGAAAGGAAGTGGAAATGAAGAAGCAAATGGAAAAAAATGATAAAAGTTTAGCGTATTGCATTGCAACCTTATTACAACTAGGGTAGAGATGCCCTCTAGTCAAGCACTAGTAACACAAGGAACACAAACTCTAGTAACACAAGTGCTGGGACTTCCAGTTTTGAGCTTCTTCGGCGACAGACCAAAACCTCATTCCTCGGAGGCTTTGATCCGTGCTCACCATTGGAGTGCCCCGAGCTGGCTGGTTTCAGGGCTAAGCCACCCTGTAGAGGTGGTGAAGAGGGGGGAGACTGCCTGTAGGGTTGAGGAGAGCTGCATCTCTCCTTCCCAGCTGACCATTACTCCCTTTCCCGAAGGCGGTTGCAGCGTTGGTCAGAAATGGCTGCCACAAAGAAGAACTTGACCAGGAAAGAATGTGTAGGAGGAAGATAAGTTTTGGTTGACCAGGTCAAACAGCAAAAGCAACAAATAAGGTACCCTGGAATTTAAACTTAACAATATTGTTCCCAAAGAAGATCTTGAAGCTGCGAAGGAGAGAGAGAAGGGAAAGGATTAGGTTTTTTCTTCCCTTCCTTATACTAACAGCTAAGAGATTTAAGCAAGAAATTGAAAAAAAAAAAAAAACCACTTTGACATTAATAGGCATCTAAGCTGGAAATAAAAGTCAAAGGGATAATAAAGATTTCTGGACATTTAAAAGTTTTTAAAAGCTGGAAAGGAGAAAAAAAGAATACAAGGGCAGGATTTGGAAAAATGGAGGAGACTACCTGGAAATAAGGAATGGAACTGTAATTAAAAGTGAAACTTTGATAAGATTCTTCAAAGATACATTTGAATGGAAACTTGGTAACAAAATAATAGAACCCCAGGAAGATAAAGTAGAAAAAAGAAGTAAGTAGTGATAACCTTGGACTATTGGATTATTTGGTGATTTTGGTTTTTGTAACTAGACTGACTAAAATTAACTGGGTGGTTGTTTCAAAGTTTTTAAAATGGTATCACTCTTTGAAGAACTGAAAACGGAACTTAAAAAATGGAAAGAAGGTGCACAAGAAGGGAGAAGTTCTTTTGGCTTCGTGTTTCAATTTTTAGAAATGGAGATCTGGGACTATGAGAAGCAACAAGAAATGCTTGCAGAACAAGAAGACGGGGACAAAGAAGAAGCCATCTTTAATGATCAAATAATTTTAAGTGGAGGGAAAAAAGAAAGGGGGGAAAGAGAGTGAAAGGTTTAAGACAAGAAAAAACAACCAAAAAGAAGGACAATTTGACAGATAAGTATAATATTAGAAAGCAACAGAAGAGGGGATTACAGAGTTAGAAGTAGAGAGACGAGGGGGTCAAAAGGGGAGGGAGAAGAAGAGGGGGAAGAAAGCAAGGAAAAGAAGTTGTAAAAGACAGAAACAAGAAATGGAGATATAGGGAAAAGATACAAAGATCGTAACCATTAGTTTGTTCAGAGATAATGGGTGAAAATTTAATTGTAAAAGGGATTCTGTAATGGTACATAAGATAGCATTGTTATATTACAATAGAAATAATTTTAGATAATATGATGATGGATAAAATATTTATTGTAATGTAGTGGGATGTTTGTTAATAAATAAATGAATTAAAATGATTGAGAGAATTAAAAGGGAACATTTTTAATTATTAGTAATGATTTATAAAAATATAAGTAAGAAATATGGGAAAAGAAGAGTTAATCATGGAAAGTTTATAAGTGTTCCCAAAGAAGTATGATGTTCAGTTGAAAAGAAATGTTAAAGATGTTAAGATTTTAATACATATTAATGATAGAATTACATTGGAATGGAATGTGTGTTTTATTTACATATGTATATAATTTTTCTTTTTAAGAATATAGTGTCTATTTTAAGAAAGTACCAAGCAGAATCCGATTGGAAGTTATATATTATATTGAATGCTATAATATCAAAGTTATATACTGAAGTTTAAATAAGAGTTTGAATGGATAAAATTAAAGGATATAAAGGTGTCATACACTCATTGGTAATTACAGGGAAAAAATTGTTTAATAAGAAAAGATAATAAATTGTAACAGGACAAAGTGTGTATTATAAGAATGTACCAAGCAGAATTCAATTGGAAGTTATGTATTATATATTATATTGAATGTCATAACCTTAAGGTATATATCAAAATTTAAATAAGTGTTGGACAGATAAAATTAAAAGATTTAAAGGTGTCATATTACAATTCGTAACTACAGGAGAAAATTTGTTTAATGAGATAATATGAAATTGAAACAGGACAGACAAAAGTATAAATATAATGATTTGAATTGAGATGAGATAATCAAAACAAAATTGAGAAAATTAAAAGAGGGGAAAAATTATATAGAAAATATAAAATGGTAATAAGATATGGAATAGAATATAAAAATGAGCATGAAATTGAGTTTTGGTGTCTGTATGAAGAAGTGATAACTTGGGACATGCTATTTTCAAAACAGATGTTTTATTTGTATTTTGTTTTTTGTGAAAACCCAAATAAAAAAAAAAAAAAAAGAAACACAAGTGCCAAGTTTTCTCCCAGTCCAAATGAACTCCTGATGACATCATGGATGCGAACCTGTAGATATTTTGGCAACGTATGAAACTCCTTTGGAGATGTTTTCCATTGTCCCGTCTCCCGAACCCTATGGGTTCGTGGTCATCTATCCAAGTATTAATCGAATGGAAGCCTTTTTAGCCCTTCCCAACACAACCTAGGTCAACTCAACCAGCCAGTAGTCCGAAGGTAAACAAGACAGGAGTTGTCATTTATTCAGTGGTAAGTTCCGCGGTGTCTTTCACCGTTTTCTTACGACGATGGTTTTTTTTTGCGGGGAGGGGCAAAAGGGGAGAAACTGGAACAGCAGCCGGCGTCCTCTTCCAAAGCCTTCTCCAAGCAGAGGACGCTTTGAACCTCATTCACAGCCGGCCACAGAAGAGTCAGAAAAGCGACTGCAGCAGCGGCCAGCTGAGGCTCGTAGACCGGCCTCAGCAAAGGTAAGCTTGGCAGAAGCGCAAAAGGGAGCCGGCGAGAACGAAGCCTCCAAGTCAAGTTGGTGACAACTCTCGCTTGGCTTCGCTTTCCGGCCCGCCTCTCCCCTTCAGCCGCTGGCTCCGCCCAGGCCTCGCCTAATTGGCTATCGGGAAGGAGGGGGTCTAATTGGGATGCAGGCGCGCGATTGCTCGGCTTTAGTCTAGAGCCGGGTGGCGGGTGGGTTGTTGGTGCTGCTGGCGCCTTCACCGGAAGACAGTGAAGTAAGCCAGGCAGGTAGAGTTCACCTTCTCTTCCATTCCATCGCCATGAAGGCTGGCAGCTTGGACGGCAGGACCGCGCCTTGCGCCTGTCTTGGATTGTTGTTTGCGCTACTCGGCGGAGCCGGGACACTGCTCGGTGAGTAGGAGCCCGCTACGTGGGCGCGGAAGGGTGTTTTCTTTGCCGGAGAGGATCCGGGGAAGGGTGGGGAGCGAACGGGCTTCTGCGTGGGCAAGCAGGTAGGTAGAAGGATTGCAAGTTGGCCTGTGCAGCCTTTCTTTCTGTCCCCCCTCGCCCCCCCTCCAGCAAGTTCTTCCAAACCCTAGTCTACAGGTTGTCATGCTCGACAGCCAGGTTGTCGGATGCCTCTTTGCGGGCGGGGAGGGAGCAGTGTTGCTCCCAAGTTCCCCTTTACTGCCTTCCGCCACCCCAATGGAGGAGAAATACCTGAGATAAGGATCGCCCTTTCCCCTCGCTTGCTTTCTCACCCGCCTCAATCCGAGTTCGGGGGCTCCGGAACTACTTAAAGGCATTTCTACAGCAAGCGGTGGCGAAGGAAGGGCGATAGCGATGGGATCCGGGACCACAGTTCTTCCTTAGCAGGAAAGCTGAAGCGTGGAAGGCTGGGCAGTGCGTTGCCTAGCTTGCAATCCTACCATTTTCTCGGGGTGTTGGTAAGCAACACTGCTTACGGTCGGGTGTTGTACACTTGACACCGGAGCCTGTTGCGTGGGTTCTCGGAAGTATGTCCGACCGGATCTTCTGGATTAGCCTTGGGTGTACGCTTCCCTCAGAGTAAGCCACGTTGTGGACGATATTCGGAATAAACGTGTGTTGGACCGCAGAGGATACCATTTGAGGATGCGTTGTTTCCGTTGTTTATTCCTGTATGCCTTCTGAGTTTGCAGCAGTAACAAAAACCGGATTCCTGACAACTCTGTACAGCTACTCCATGCTTGAAAAGCACGACTAGGATGTATCTCTCCGACAATTGCTGACCTCTGGTTCATTCCAATCGTTGGGTATTCGGTGTAAGACAAATATATATTGCTAGATCTTTGAATTTGCATCAGAAGGAATGGAACACCTCCTTATTTTGGTTGCTGTCTATCCATCTTGTAAACTAACAACTCTTGTGGTGAAGCTCAAAGGAATGTTTGTCAGATGTCTGGTCCTTTGGACCATAAATGCAAACAAGGTGTTAATTTAACTTGGGCAACAGCTTTGTTGGGCAACAGTCAAGAAAAACAGACTGTGAATGTGACCCTCTGACTGAAATAAAATTGAAAGGTTGTTTCAGTGATTCTGTTGTCACCCAATGAGATATTTATATTGGGTTTGGTATGTGAATATGTGTGTGGAGTTAAATAGAAAAATCATGCCCTCTAGTATATTGCAGAACAAAATATGGGTGGAATGTGTGTGAAGGATTTGACCTTTCAAAATCCCTTTTTTAAAATTTGCTTCTAAAAATGCTTTTGCTCTCCCTTAAGATTCAGAGGTTCTTTCATTACACTGGAGGTTTAGATATTGTATCTGTTTCTGATATAATTTTTGTGAGGTTTCTCTTTGCTGTCCTTTCCTACCTGAACCTTCCTTAGTGTTTAGATGAAGCATAAGGTTTGAGATTTAACCCAGCTGCTGACTCATTTGATTAGTATATTATAGTTTATGAAGTTGTCTGAGAACCACTGCATCTCAAACACAATTCCTGTTGTGATGAGTTCAGAATATTTCCCCTATATCTGTTATTAGACTGGGTTGATAGCTACTGTATATATATTAATAAGTATATGTATGTGCACACATAGAAGGGCATATACATATAGACCAACAGCATGGCTCAGTTTCATTAAAGCCAATTTGAATGTATGTGCTTTATATCAACTTTAGCTGTCTTGTCTTACCATAAATTTTTAATAGGCAATTTAAAGTCAATTGAGAAATAGAAGCCAGAAAGCCACTGAATTCAACAAGGATGGATTAATTTCAGGATTCAGAGAAAGCTAACTTTGAGGTAATACATATGAAGATAAGTGTTTTCACTCTGTAAAATATTGTTCTGTGCCATTCCCATCCATGCAAACACCATTCATATGTACACATACAACACATATACTCACACACACACAAAAGCTTACACCTCCTTCCAAAACTTGTTGGTACTTTACAATTGTGAAGAAAAGTGCAGTGTTAAGTACTTGGCTCTTCATTCCCACACACATATGGAGCTCTCCTTGTCATTTCTCCTTACAACTCAGAAAAATGTCAGAATAGGAGTGTACTTGCTGAAAGGGACAGCGGTGGTTAAAGAACAAGAGAAAAATACTAGCCCTAACCCTTGAAGTCCTAGCTGATAGAATGACAGCTAAATCTTGTAGCCCCTGGGTTTTTGTTGGTGGAGCTTGTCAGACTCAGATCTTACAAGAAGCAGGGTTATTCCAGATTAATACTGAAAAAAGAGTGCAACACATCATATATCTAGGTTTAGTGGGTACTTAGTTTCAGTTGCCTACAGAAAAAGACTTATGGGGTGATTGCCTGGTGAATAGGATATTTACATGCTTGCTGAAAATGAGAAGAGGCCCAACTGATTCTGCTGAATTCTTAAAGAGTTTTGTTTTCTTGCTTGAAAGATCTTGAAAAACCCAGTATCTTTAGCACTAAACTTGTTAAATGCATGGTATATAGAGCATTTTGGCATTTCTTCTCCTGCAGAATCATGATATTTTGATTTTATGATGGTGAGGGGAGAAGAGAATGCTTTCCTTCTGAGATTCACAAAACAGAACTTTCAGAAAATGCTGCAATTGCTGCGATTTGTTTGACAAATATGGTAAATAGAAAGTAGCTTGAAAAACACATATATAATTGGATTTTCAGTATGCCGAGGACCAATGTGTACACACATCCTTTGTTACTCTTTTAGTCATATGCAGATAGAGAGCAATGCAAATCCTATATAGATGATCTAGTGAGTATTCTTAATTTAATAGCTTGCAAGATGTTTTTCCCTTTTCCTTGTGGCTTTCATAGTTCTTTACTTTTAGATTTATGATAATACACACCCAACAGACTCATTCACTGGCGAATGTAAGAGTTTGTGAGGTCAAACTGGACTGCAATTTCCTTTCTCTCTAAAGTTTAGCTTAAATAATGCCAAGGGCAAACCTTGCTATATCTGGCATTTCTTTTGCACTTTTTGAAAGCATTTTATGACTTCTATTTGACTTGTCCATGCAATCAACTCTTAAAGATAAACATCCTGATTTTGCTGGTGGAAAAGGAGAGCAAAAGGAATGATATCTAGCCAAACACCTAATTCATATCAAACATTTGATATGATTAGACTAAAACTATAAAATTCAAATATGTTCTATACTTCTCAAAGATAAATTTAAATTCTAATGCAAATAGAGGCATGTGGATAGACTTGGTGAATCATTAACTGGGAAAAACAAACAAACTACAAATTAGATTTTGGATTATCATAGAGTTTTGTGGTCTTTAGTGGTATTGGTAGTCTTTGTTCCATGAGATCTTTGACTTTGTTATTGGTTACCAAGTGGATTGTTGCCAGGCAAGAAAAATCAGGACCACACATTAATTCCAGTTAAATGATGTATTGCTCATGCCTATATTCAAGAATCTAGTCAACTAATCATCAGCATTAAACTGGTGGTAGATAATTAACAGGGTTCAAGAGAGCATAAGGACTCCAGGCTGATTCCTCTCTTGACTCCAATCCACATTCTGCCTCTCCTACATATGTGGCCATTTATTTCATTCCTCCATAAGAGTTAAGGCAGCGACATATGTTCATGAGCAAAAAAAGATTTGGGATTGCTGACACAGATGACAAGCTATGTAGTTTTCAAAACGGATTATTTTCAATAGGAAATCCATTCGGAAAAAATCAGATGTAATTGTTGAAACTTGGGAAGTGAACCCATATTCCAATATGCTGTTTTGGTTGGCTTTAATTGCTTCATAATTAGAAAGGATTATTTTGTTCCAAATGATGAAGAACTCTAAAATTTAGTTTTCCAGAGTATTGTTGGTTATATAAAAGTTATGGTCCTGTGGCTTGCTACATTTCCTTGGAGAATTTATGAGATGTTATTTTTAAATCCATACCTGAGCTTTCCTCTAATGCCTGAAGCATACCCTATCAGATTAAAGCACCTGTTGTTGGATTATTCCAGGTCCAAGGCAATGATAGTTTCTCATTTTGCTTTTGTTTTTTTTAATGTCAAATGTATGTGTGAGAAAGATGTGCACAAATGGTAATGTTTGCATATTGGAATACACATCAATCAGGTTTCTTTCATACAGGAAGCTCCATGCCCACTTTTTTTCCTTTAAAGTTCTACAGCTATAAAATAGAGGAGGAGTAACCAGTTGGATCATTAATATTAAACATTTCTTATTCTCATAGGGATAAATATCAGACTAATAGTTTTTATACATTTTAATGAGGCTGCTCTCTGTATGGCCTGTCTATACTATACTATGACTAATATAATATTTATTCTACTTTTTTTTCTTTATACTAATATAGATAAGAATTTATGGGTTGGGAAATGTTACCCCACAATGCCTCTTGGGTTTAACCATTAATAAGATTGTAATGTTGTGATGATCTGGTAGGTTGATCAGAGTAGACAGGGTTTAGACATAAAGGGGGCAAAACAATTAAAATATGCAGTTGTTTTGAATCTTCATCCCTGAGGTTCCATTTATAATGATTGTGATAACATACAAATACAGTAGGTTATTTGAGTCATTGTTGTCATTGCATTCTTCTGGACTCATTTCTTGTTAAAAAACTGTGAGTGCTATATGTAATTACACCATACATGTGCAATTTCTTCCATTCCTCCAGTATAATATTCATATGGAGTAATTGAACATCTAGATTGGAGTATGTGTTTCCTGATGTTGAAATATAGGTCCCAGAATAATTTTCCAGGTTGGTTAGGGCTAATCCAATGTCAAAACATTAGAGAACATTGATTTGCCTTCTGCAACGTAACACCATGTTGTCTGTAAGTACTGTGATTCTCATTTTCAATATTAACTTCCAACAGACCAGATGTTGTTGGTTAATATAACAACTTCCATAGCAAGATGTACTACGCAAGCAAAAGCAGTAGGCTATCAAATGCTAAAATGGAAAATTACTTATACTGAGAAGGTTCCCCTGAGAAAATTTGATACTTTCTTTTTCCCCCCTTTTTTTTCTCTGCATTTTTAGATGAACTTGCAAAGGGAAATTTAAAACCTGAGCTATGGAGTAGTATTTCGACACCAGAGGCTGCTGTTTCTGCTGCTTTGTGTACTTCCTCTGCTTTTAGTAGAGCAGGTAGCTGGCTTCATTTTTGCAAGATTCTGTTAATGTAGCCTTAATAGTAAAATAGAAATAGCTAATCTGATTGTATTTCCTGTCTGGTCTACCTGGGAAGGCTGACATCAATCTTTCAAGTCTGAAAGTACAGATCCCCCACTGTCTCCTTTACAGCCTGAGAACTTAAGGAAGGGGGGGGGTCTCTTCTAAGTATCTTTCTCCTCCCCTTTTATGCAGCTGTGGATTATGCCCTCTCTTGTCTGACCATTCCCTAGGCAGCATCTCTTCCCTCTATCTCCCAAGGACATTCTTACATACCATTACAGAATATGAATTAAGACTATAATAGCTCTCAAACGTGAAATTATAGGCTGCTTCCAGATAATCATTTTATTTTATTCAGCCTTACTCAGATTTTAGATCCAGTATTTAGTCTTTCTCTGGATGCCAGTTTTTAAGAAATATTTAGGCACACTAAAGTCAGTTCAGAGAAGAGCTACATCAGTGATCAGGGGACTGGAAACTAAGTTCTATGGAGTGAAGTAAGAAAGCCTCGCCTAGAGCAGAGATGACCAAAAGGGTTTTAGACACCACTCTTCAAAGAGTATCATACAAAAGTAGTTCATGTCCTGTCCTCTAACATCCCAGTGGAACCAATTATCCACCTCTTTACTGTATGTGTTCAGGCAGACTGCTATCCATGGCTTTAATTTCTGTTCTTATACTAAGCAGAGGTTTGATAGTTTTAAATGGGCCCTTGAAACTCCATGTTTCTAGTGTCATTCTTCTGTGATTATTCTACTATCAGGTAAACTTGGTTAACACTATATACTGTACTCATTCTATATTTGTATATGTGCTCCATTGCTTTTTCTAATTTTAAAATTTTGCTAATTCACAGCTAATCTCATGGATATTTAACAAATTAGCTGCTAATTCATAGCTAATCTCATGTTATGTTAAAATCAGCTCAGATTATATTATGTGTTGGGCACAACAGAAGTTTGCATTGAATAGAGTTAACTTTTGCAAGTTGAAGAGAACAGTAAGTTGAGTTTTGTCTTACCATACTCCTAGGAGAGTTGAAATAAATACAACCCTCACTTTAAGTGAAGTTCACCTGAATCCCAAAAGCTTATTTCGTCATGGGTGATCATTTTTTTTTTCTGGTGAATCCATGATCAGGATTTAATTGCCTTATTTGTTCAGTTCACATTGCTTCTGATATTGAAATGGGTCCATCTTCTGTTAGTCCAGTGTCACAGCATACAGATGGTGGTCATAACATTTTGAGATAGTAATTCTATATAATATATCTTATACAAGGCAGTAATTCTTTTCAGAATCAAGCCCCATTGACCTTTACTATATAATACAATACTCCAACCGAAGGAAAACAATTCTCATGTATTCTACTGAACTACAAATAGTCCTTGATTTGCAACCATTTGCTTAATGACCATTGAAGTTACAAAGGCACTGAAAAAAATGACATGACTGTTGCAGCATTCATGTGGTCACGTGCTCAAAATTTGAATGCTTGATAGCTGTTACATATTTGCACATTTGGTTACAGTATCCTGGGATCATGTAATCACCTTTTGCTATCTTTTATCAAGCAAAGTAAATGGGGGAGCCATTTTCACTTAACAACCATGCTATTAACTGTGACAAGAAAGGTTGTAAAGAATGGGGCAAAACTCACTTAAATGTCTTGCTTAACAACAAAAATTTTGGGCTCAATTACGGTAATAAATCGAGGACTTCCTGTGTTATTTTATGTACCTCTAATAAAGATGGAAATCAGCAAATTCCAGTTTCCTTCAATCTTGAAAGAACAACAAAATAACAATAAACAGCAAATGACAGGGAAATACTTTGAATTTCAATCTAGAATCTTGGTGTATGTGGATAAGTATACAGGCACTGATTGCAGCAGACAGATCTTCTGCCGTGGTTAAGAATGTACTGCTGAGGAAGCCAATTCCTGATTAAGGGGTTGAATTTTTAGAGTCCTGATTTACAATCATGCTGGGCTGATATACAACCTTGTCAGTTCAAATAAAAATCATACTGTGATGATAAAGACATTTCCTGAGTGCATCATCAAAAAGCAACAAAGGATGTCAAAATTACTCAATAGTTCAAATTTCTGAAGAAATATTTCTCCAATATAATGTCCAAAAACATGCCATATCATTTAATTAGGAAAGTTCATGTAATAAAAATGTGATTTTTGAGGTGCAGGGGTGGACACAAGGACAAATTCAAAAACAAATTTTATTCTCACTCCCATGGGTGGTCTATGTGTTCCTCAATTTTGGGTCCTCTGTCAGAGACCTGAGAGTTTGAATGTTCTGTGCAGGATCTCAGCTATTTCTAGCACTGAATCTTCTGGGCAGAGAGTTCTAATGATGGATGTTCTTAGGATAATCGTTTCTCTTAATCCTTCTTCCTCATGTTGCTCACTCAATACCACTACATTTATCACTACAACTGTTTTATGATCCTTGTCTACTATCACTATGTCAGGTTGACTGGCCATTGCTTGCCTGCCCCTCTGTATCTGGAAATCCTACAGGATCTTAGCCTTGTTATTCTCCATGACCTTCTGTGCAATCTCCCATCTGGATCTGGGAGACTGTCAGGGTTCCAAGTAACACACCCAACAGGATCAAAATTCAAAGGCAGGCATGTTCCTCAAAGTATAGATTTATTAGACATGTCATATTAGCACATCTGGGGAAACCTGACTCTAAACCCCCCTTGGGTTTCCCTCCTAGTTAAAACTAGAATTTTCTTTCCCCTACCCATGTATTCTATTGTTGATTGGCTAAGGTTTTTTTAATAGATCTAAAATGTGTTTCTGCTAAAGCAGAAACGTTTCTGTGTGAAGCTGGTGCTCTTTTGGCGACATAAACAATGGTGTTTATACCCTAACATAAAACACTTGAGTGAGTGATACACTGGTGTGTTTTTATTTTCTTTTGGCAGTGTTGACTTGATAGCTAAGAATAACTGGACTTTCTCTGGGAGTGGTGATTTCTTGCTGTGTAAAGTATAAAATAGCTGACTGTTGCTTTAGAAGGGAAGAGAACATTTTCCCAAGTTCCCATAGGTGCTTGATTCCTAATTGAGTCAATGATGTGTGGTAGCAATACAGTGTAAACTGTATTGGAAATAAAGTATCAAGAACAAAAATCGATTGTTCTGCTGATAATCAGTGCACCCTCTAGAATAAACTGTCATATTAAACCAAATGAGTTTGATTCATTTCTGTTTGCTATATTTCTATGGACAAATTGAAAGGATTACATTGGATCCTTGTATCAAATACTCAAGTCACCTTAATTGCAGGCAAGTCCCATTAGTGCAGTTTCTGCGGGAGCTGCATATGTTACCTGTGTTTTGGGGTGCAACTCAAGGCTCTGGTGGTCAACTTTAAGAGCCCTGCATGGCTTGGGACCAGGGTACTTAAAGGATCACCTTTTTCCAAGAGTCTGTCTGTCCAACCAGATTGGGTATGTTGTCTATCAGCCAAAGAGCGTTGGCTGATGGGGACTAGAAGATAGGCTTTTTCCACAGTGGCCTCTGCTCTGTGAAACATCCTTGCCTTAGAGATCAGAATAGCCCCAAGCAGGGGTGGGATTCAAATTTCTTAACAACCAGTTCTGTGGGCATGGCCTAATTTGTAGATGTGGCTTGCTGGTCATGTGACTGGCTGGGTGGTGGCTTGATGGTCACATGACTGGGTGGGTCAAAAGTTAGAAATTTACTTTAACAATGCTCTTTGTACGGGGTTGGACTAGATGACCTCTGAGGTCCCTTCCAGCCCTGGATTGCTTTGCTGTTTCAAAGCATCCTCTGAAGCTGTGTCTCGTGCCAGAGTTTGTGGTCCTTCTTTCCTCTCCTTTTTCTTTCTTTCCCTCCCTCCATCAGTCCATCCATATCCATATCCATATCCATATCTCATTCACATTCCTTTCCCTTCCCTCTTTCTCCCTTCTCTCCCTTTCTTTCTTTCTCCCATTCTTCCCTTTTTCTTCCTTTTAAGAGAAAGAAAGAAAGAAGAAGGAAGGAAAGAAAGAAAGAAAGAAAAAAGAAAGAAAAAGAAAGAAAGCTGGAACCTCTTTCTGCTTAAACCAGGGGTCCCCAAACTTGGCAACTTTAAGACTTGTGGACTTCAACTCCCAGAAGTCCCATAGCTGGCTGGAGAATTCTGGGAGTTGAAGTCTACAAGTCTTAAAGTTTCCAAGTTTGAAGACCTTAGTACAACACCCAGATATTTAAAGCCATTAAACATCTTGGATTAATCTTGAAACTTTTTGCATACTTGTACTTAAACAGAAATAATTTTATTTTAACACATATGGCTTCAATTCCAAAGCTACTTTTTATGAATACCAAGTCAAGAAAAGGAGATTAGAAACAAAGCAAAAGTTAACCTCATTCTTTCTAACCCTTTCTAAATGGCAAGTCGAAGTGAGCCTTTCTACTTGCCATTTTATTACCAATAATTTACTACCATTTTCAAATTAAAGAGTTGCCTTCCAATAACAAAAAACACAGGTTTGCAAACTGCCTGAATAATAACACAGCACATAATTTTGTATGTTAAACTATAAAGTTGAAGAGGGAAAATATTTGTGAGAAATATTTACTGTGTATTTTGCTTGTCAAATTTAAAAGGCCATTGAACACTCCATAAAGGTTGTGACAGCAATAGAAGTAAAGAAGCAGCAGCTAGACAAGCTGCTGAATAGTCTGAATTATGCTTTGGAAATTGTGTAATGTACGCTCTGAAATTGAGCAAATGAATGAGACCTAAAAGTAAGCTGTTCTCTACAAAATCCATTCTGAATTTACCACACTAAGCCTGGGGGCAAAAATGGGGTGGGGAGGCAGCGCCAGATTCCCCCACACCCCATTTTCAGCCTAGCAAGCCTCTCTGGAGCCTCTTAGGAGCAAAAATGTGGTGGGGAGGGTGTTTTGGGCCTAGCAAGCCTCCCTGGAGCCTCTTGGGAGCAAAAATGGGGTGAGGGGCAGTGCCTCTCCACATGTTCCTCAGAATGCAAGCAGTAGGGAAAAGGTGACTGACGGCAGCAGCAAAAGGCAAGTGTGGGTGAAGGCGGACCAGCGGTGGCAGCAAAAGGCAAGTAGGGAGGGGGAAAGGAGACTGGTGGCTGCAGCAAAAGGCAAGTGGGGGAGTAGGTGACTGGGACTTGCAGAGTTTCACTCACCCCAGTAGATCAGTAAAGGGAGGGCTGTAGCAGAAGGCAGGAAGCAATAGCTGGCCTGGTGGGAGCATAAGAGCAGGCAGCAATGTCACGCATGCATTCAATGTCATGCATGTGTGATAAGGACTGATGGGCAGGCAGCGGAGAAGCATGAAGAGAGGGGCGGGGCCAGCCAGAGGTCTGACTTACTGGTTCTCTGAATTATTGGGAATGGTAATAACCGGTTCTATAGAACTGGACTGAACCGGTAGTGTTTTGTATAACTTGGAAGGTTCCAAGTAGTCTTTTCTGATTGGCCAGAAAGGCCAGTAATGGATTGGTTCATTAGGAACCAATCCAAGGAGCCGCTCAAAGGTGGCAAAGTTAAAACAATGTCATTGGCTACAAGCTGGCATGCAAGCCCCTATAAAAAGGGCTGCCGTGGCTTGAGCCAATGTTCCATTACTGTTTGCTGTTAAGTAATAAAGAGTTATTTGTTGGAACCCAGTCTACCGCGCGTCTTTTCCGGACGGAACACTGGCAACAAGGATGGGATCGTCCTAAAGCGGAGACCGAGCATGCAGCAAGAAAACAACCATACTAAACAAAATGGCTGGTAGCAACACGCCGCCCGCACCTTTTAACCCCAATGAAGAAGATTGGGAGTCTTATATCGATTGCTTCCTGATGTTTCTGGAGAGCAACGAAATGAAGGAAATTTCAGATCAGCGAAAGAGGGCTGTCTTCCTAACACATTGTGGGCCAGCTGTGTTCAAAATGGCAAAGGCATTGGCAAAGGCCAGAGACATGAAACAGATGACCTGGTCTGAACTTAACCAAATGCTAAAGGCTCAGTACGTGCTGGTTGTTTCAAATCTTATTAAGAGACACGAGTTTTATAAAAGAGACCAGAGGGAAGACGAGACCATTGCAGATTTTGTGGCAGCTCTCCGCCATCTGGGAGGAGCCTGCGAGTTCCAGAATATGGATGAGGCCATGTGAGATCGTGTCGTGTTAGGTCTAAAGGACTCTACTTTACAAAGCAAACTATTAAACAGACCTAACATAACTGTGGCAGAAGCAATCGTGGAAGCCACTGCCGCAGAAGCCGCGAAGAAATCAGCGGCCACAATGAAACTGATGAATGCCAATACTGACACGATGTCCCTACCCAGAGGGAAGAAGCAAGCTGCCACAACCACACACCACGAAGACCTAGACGAGTCATCAGAAATGGAAGAAGATGACGATGAGGTCCATCGCCTGTATGCGAACCAAAAAAGGTGTGAAAGAAGAAGAAATTGGCGGGAATGCACTGGCTGCGGAAGAAACCACCCCCAAGCCGAGTGTAGGTTCCTTGATGCCATCTGTCGGGCTTGCAAGAAGAGGGGACACATCGAAAGAGTCTGCCGCAATCATAAGAACAGTAGTCCTAGCAGACACGGTAATTCCCCACAAAGAACTGACCTGAGGCAAGCCGATAGAAAATGGGAGCGCAGCAAGGGAAGCAGCAACCGAGAAAAAACTCACTAGACTGTCACTATTGGAAGTGCACAGATGGAAAGTGGGATAAAAGTCAAAATTGTAGTGACCATTGAAGGAAGCCCTTGTGAAATGGAGGTTGACTCAGGATCTTTCCTATCAATGGTGTCTTGGAACACAATCAGGCGGTTGGTTCCAAACATAAAACAAAAAGAACTCAAGAAAGAAAAATTAATTCTCAAAGACTACCAGGGAAATAGAATTCCCGTGGTAGGTCTTGGACACTTCAAAGTCACTTACAAACAACACGCCAAAGTCCTGCTGCTGACTATAGTCGACCAAGACCGTCCCAGCCTCCTGGGTATCGAATTGTTCGCACCATTGGGCATCGGGATGACCGGAGTAAGCCAAATAACTGAAAACGATTGGGAAGAGAACCTGCTACACGAATTCCAGGATGTCTTCGACGGCACTCGAGACAGGTACCGGGGGACCCCAATTTCCTTTAGCTTAGATCCCCAGATAGTACCAAGAAGGTTAAAAGGCATACGAGTCCCCTTTGCATTAAAGCCCCAAATAGATGAGCAATTAAACAAATTGATTGCACAAGGGGTCATAGAACCAATTGACCATGCTAGGTGGGAGACACCAATAGTAACACCTGTAAAATCTGACGGGTCTGTGCGCATCTGCGGAGACTACAAGGCTACCCTGAACCATGCGCTGCAGCAAAGCGCATACCCGGTATCAGTCATGCAGCACTTACTGCACTCACTTGGGGGAGGAAATTTTTTTGCGAAACTCAATTTGGCTCAAGCATATCAGCAGCTTCCAGTAGACCCAATAACGGCCGAAGCACAAACAATAGTAACGCATAGAGGGGCATTCAAATGTAACAGGCTCCAATTCGGAGTAAGCATTGCCCCAGGCGTTTTCCAAAGCCTCATGGAACGCCTATTAAATGGGATAAAAGGGTTTGTTCCATACTTTGATGACGTCCTAATTTCAGCAAAAAACACGACCCAATTAGAAGCAAGACTAAGAGAAGTGCTAACCAAATTTAGAGAATCCGGCCTAAAAGTAAAAAAGGAAAAATGCTGCCTGGCTACCAACCGCGTCGAATTTTTAGGGTATTTAATTGACGAACAGGGTATTCACCCAACAGACAAAAAAGTCAAAGCAATTAAAGATGCACCCAGGCCAAAAAATAAAATGGACTTACAGGCATTCTTGGGTCTGATCAACTTTTATAATGTATTCCTCTCCCACAAAGCAACGATAGCAGAACCATTACACCGTTTGCTGTATAAAAAAACTGTCTGGACTTGGGGTCATAAAGAACAAAAAGCATTCCAAAGCATAAAAGACTTATTAACCTCAGACACCGTTCTTATTCAGTTTAGTAATACAGTTCCATTGACAGTCACCTGTGATGCCTCAACTTTCGGAGTCGGTGCCATCCTGAGCCACCAATTACCTGACGGGAGAGAGGCACCCATCGCCTTTTACTCGAAAACACTCTCCAAAGCAGAACGCAACTATAGCCAGCTAGACAGGGAGGCCCTGGCAATCGTCGCCGGAGTTAAACATTTTCACGGATACCTCTATGGGAAGACATTTTCCATTGTGACTGACCATGAACCATTACTGGGGATTTTGGCAGGGAACAAACCCACACCGAACATTCTATCCCCAAGGATGACTAGGTGGTCAGAATTCCTGGCCGCCTATTCATATACCTTGTTGCATCGACCCGGGAAACAAATCATCCATGCAGACGCTTTAAGCCGAGCACCATTACCAACCATAGAGGATGACCCGGCTCCAACCACCGCTGGCCTACATGTAGAGACCTGCCCTGAACTTCCATTGTCTGCAAATGATGTCACCAGAGCCACGGCAAAAGACCCAGTGACTGCTCGTGTTTTGACTTGGGTAGGTAAAGGCTGGCTGGAAGGCCAAAAGACTGAAGGTTTTATACCTTTTTGGACTAGACAAACTGAACTGTCAATACAAAAGGGGTGTTTATTGTGGGGAGATCGGGTGGTAATTCCATCCAGACTGCAGGAAGAGGTGTTGGATATGCTACATGAAGGCCACCCAGGCATAGTAAAAATGAAAAGCCTGGCCAAGAGCTATGTCTGGTGGCCTGGTATGGACAAGGATATTGAACGCTGGGTTGCAACATGCCACAAGTGTCAGAGAGCTGGACCCACACCACCGCAAGCGCCCATACGGGACTGGGAGACCCCACGAAGCCCTTGGTCTCGAATCCATATTGATTTTGCAGGACCAATCAGGGGCAATATGTTCTTAATAGTCATAGATGCATATTCAAATTAGTTGGAGGTTATAGTTATGTCATCCACAACAACCGACGCTGTTATAAAACAGCTAAACAAATTGTTTGCAACTCATGGTTTACCTGATGTATTGGTATCCAACAATGGGCCACAACTAATGGCTATACAATTCGAACAGTACTTAGCATCCCTGGGTATACGTCATGCACTAACCACACCGGCCCACCCGGCGGCAAATAGTAGGGCCGAACGAATGGTCAGGTTTACCAAAGAAGGCCTAGAAAAAATGGACCATGGGGATGTCCAAGACAAGCTGAACCACTTACTTACACTACAACACATCACTCCCAGTAGTACAACAAACAAGAGCCTGGCAGAATTGTTAATGGGGAGGAAACTCAGATCCCATTTAGATAGACTGCACCCAAATTACACTTGTGAGAAACCCCCCCGACTCGTCCAGCCGATACCGCACTTTTGAAATCGGCGACCTAGTCTATGCAAAGAATTTTACCAGGGACCCTCTCTGGCTTCCAACCACTATCAAACAAATAACAGGCCCTTGGTCCTACCGACTAACCGTGGACGATGGAAAAGAATGGAAGCGGCACATAGACCAGCTTCGTTCCCGAAACATCGAGTGTAAAACGACTGTTCAACCTGAAATAATAAAAATCAATGAAAACAAAACCAAGGAGGGGGGAGAAACACAAACAAATAAAAAAGGGTGTGAAAATTAACCATTGAAATTAAATCTAGAACATCTAACCAACCAAAAAGAGCACTTACGGTTAGATGAAACCATCGGAGGTAGTCCAAGCGAAAGGGAAGCCATCCTGGAAGGGGCCAGCCAGGCCAGCTCAACCAGCCCGGTTGAACCAGGAGGGAGCGGCAAAACCACTGGCCTGAGCAACTCAAGCGGTAGCGGAAATGCTGACTCACCCTTCCAGGTGGTTCCATGGAGACGAGCCGGAGAGACAGCGATCCCGACCGAACCACTTGAAGTCCTAGGTGAGAATGAGCC
The DNA here is from genome assembly GCA_015471245.1 of Laticauda colubrina. Taxonomy (NCBI): domain Eukaryota; kingdom Metazoa; phylum Chordata; class Lepidosauria; order Squamata; family Elapidae; genus Laticauda; species Laticauda colubrina. The sequence continues at coordinate 16,042,547 of BLBF01000065.1, read as the reverse complement.
ACACAGGTCAACTCGGACCAGAAGAAGCCCCACCTACCTGCGCGACTACATCACTCACGTAGGACTGAACTAAAGGGGGAGGGGTGTTCTATATAACTTGGAAGGTTCTAAGTCATCTTTTCTGATTGGTCAGAAAGGCCAATAATGGATTGGTTCATGAGGAACCAATCCAAGGAGCCGCTCAAAGGTGGCAAAGTCAAAACAATGTCATTGGCTACAAGCCGGCAGGTAAGCCCCTATAAAAAGGGCTGCTGAGGCTTGAGCCAATGTTCCATTACTGTTTGCTGTTAACTAATAAAGAGTTATTTGTTGGAAGCCGGTCTACCGCGCGTCTTTTCCGGATGGAAGAGGTAGAATCCCACCTCTAGCCCCAAAGTCTGTTGTCTTTTAAAAGGCCCTAAAACCCAACTATATTTCTGAGCTTGGGGCGCTGAATGTATTAAAAGTCCCATTTCCTGATTATACAGGACTGTTAACTGGCCAAATATATGTATATTAGCTGCTACGTATATTTATTTTGGAAGTTTCTATTGTTTTCATCATCTTAAAATATTTTTTGTATTTTTATTGTAAACTATTGGTTGGATTGTAAGCCTGACTGAGGTGGGAAGCTATAGAGATGGAAAGCTATAGAAATTGAATAAATGAATGAATCACTCAATTATTCAATCAATCACTCAATTAATAAAAATATCTCTCCAAGTTTGAATGGCCCTGACTGTTCTCATGTTTCAGAAAGCCTTGAGGATCTGGCTATTTTCACAGATACGGGGCTAGGAGAGTAATGGAACCCAAACTATTGATGAATGATGTATCTGGGAGCCATTTTCTATTTCAGGTAGTCCTTCTTTAGTGATTGCCTCCTTTAGTGATTCTTGCAGCTAGGACAGTTATGAAAAAATAACCTAAATGACCAATATTCATACTGATGTGCTTTGCAATCTATAAAGAAAAAAAAAAAAGCTGGAGTAAGAGAAGTACAAGCTCAGTTTCATTTAGGGACCTTAGGCACTTATTGACCCAAGTTACTTGTTCCAATTGTGGTTGTTAAACAAGGATAACCTAGAATCAGTTGGGAACAAAGTTTTTAGTTTTAAATATGTATGCATTTGTATTTGTACTGAATTTTATTTCTTGCTAGATACCCCAGTTGCAACAGTAAGAGGGATGGCCATATAAACTGAAATCAATACATAAGTTCTATTTAAAGGCAACTGTTGCATTTCCCTTCTCTATGCCCACTTATTGAATTTAATTATATATTTGAATGAGTAGTAATACTTTGGTCATTTTAATTCCATTTAAATGAGGTGTATTTTATAGCTTTATGTTTGCTGACCCTTCCTGATTTTATTCTGGCAGATGTTCTCAGCTATAAAATGTTATAAATACTAAATGATATTTTAGTCATCTGTGGAATTTTGCTGTCTTATGATGGAATTCAATATTGTTTGTTGAACTGCCAAATAAGAGATTCAGTTTGGTTGGTGGTTAACAGGCATGGGGTAAGAATCCAGGAGACTTTAAATTCTAATTCTGCCTTAGGTACGAAGCTTTGACCTAGAGCTAGTCATTCACACTCATTTCTACCAATAGAAAGAAGGCAATGGAAATATCTTCTAAAAATATTGCTAAGAAAACTTCATATCATACATCAAGGAAGTTTCTGTGAATCAAGGCCGACATTGAACACATATCCATACATGCATGCATAGAAAGTAGCAAATAAAGATGTCAAATTTTTAAGTACCCTTTGAATGGTCTGAATGCTTGGATTATTTCTCAGAAACCTAAAATGTTTATCAAGATATGAGAGAAAGAGACAGGACTGCATAGCTACATAATAAGCTCAGAAAAGGCCTTCTTAAATGATTTGGCATATACATTTCTGGAATGTTGAATAATTAAGGATGTTTCAATTTCATTCAATTTCATTGTATACATGTGCATTGACAATAAAGGTTTGATATAAATATCAGCAGGCAATAGTGTTTCCTGCAAACCGCATGGATGCCAAAATGTTGATTTGCAACACTGATATACAATTTGTCCTCAATTTACAACTAGTTATTTATGACCATTTGAAGTTAGAAGGGCATTGAAAAAGGGACTTGCGATTGTTTTTCACACTATTGTGGCTTGTAACATCCCCATGGTCACATGATCAAAATTGGCAACTGACTCATGATAGTTACTGGCAGGATTCTGGCAGTTACTCCAATTAAATCATGAGCCTTGAGCCACACTCCCAAAACTTGAAAGGATTTATTAGAAGTTAACATATCAGCATTAGCCTGGGCGTAGCCAACTCTGAGATCCGTAATTCACTGTCACCCTTGATCCTGCTTTTCTCCCCACCCCTCTGGGTGTATCATCAAATGAAACACGTCCATAGACAAGAGTCATCAGTCATGCTCTCCAATTAGATTTTTGTATGGCAGAAGCTTCAGTCATCTAATCAGTCTCTGAAGAAAATATGAATGGAATGTACTTTCGATTCCACATTGCTGCCTGCTCTTTGAAACTCCCCCCTTGTTGTAACTATGTATCATTCATGTGTTTGCAACTGTGTATCATTGC
>BLBF01000065.1:15972766-15999967 GCA_015471245.1 Laticauda colubrina | reverse complement strand
CTATTAATTCCATTTTATGCTTAATTACATCCAGTTTCAATTTAATACCTTTTTTCTGTGGCATTTTCTGTAGTTCTTTTTCAAGTCTTTTATATTCATCTTCCAAGGTCTTGGAGGCTTGTCTTTTCCTAGTATTCTTTTTTCTTGTATAATCTATTATCAAACCTCTAGCATATGCCTTCATTGTATCCCAAACATTCTGTATTGAAGTATCTTCTTTTTTGTTTTCTTTAAAGAAAAAAACCAATTCCTTCTCCATCCATTGTATAAAGTCTTTCTCTTTTAAAATAGTGTTGTTTAATGTCCATCTCGATCTTTTTTTTTTTTTGTCCCTTCCATTTAATTGTCATTGGACTATGGTCTGCCCAAGTACTTATTTCAATACTTGTTTCTTGAATAGTGGATATTAATTCTGTTGAGATCCAAATCATATCTAATCTGGACCATGATAAATGTCTATTAGAGTAAAAAGTATATTGTTTAGCTTTAACGTTTCTTTCTCTCCAAATATCTTTTAAGGTTAATTCATCTGTCATTTTAAAAAAAGATTGAGGGAGAACCTTTCTATTTTGTTTTGTTGTTGTTGTTATATAGTCCAGTTTATTGTCCACAATTCCATTAAAGTCTCCCATCATAATTATGTTAACATAGTCCAGTCTAATTATTTCCATATGTAGTTTTTTATAAAACTCTTCTTGTTTATCATTCGGAGCATAAATTGCAATCAGAAGTATTTTTCTATTATTGTCCATTATTTCCACCATTAATACTCTTCCGTCTTCATCCGTGTAGATCAGTTTTGCTGGGATATCCTCTTTAATATAGAGAACCACTCCTCTTTTCTTACATTGAATCAAAGAAGTAAATATTTTCCCTAATTTTGGCTGTACTAACAATTGCTCATGTTGTTTTTTAATATGAACTTCTTGTAAACAAATTATGTCAAATTTTAATTTCTCTAATTTATGAAAAGTTTTCCTTCTTTTAACAGCTGAGTTAAGTCCATTTATATTCATTGTAATCAGTTTTTTTTCTTCCATAATTATGCTTTATATTTAGATCTAACAGCTCTCGTCGCTCTCACCTCACGTTGTTCTTTACTGTCTACCTGTCCACCTACAACTCCTTTCTCTTTTTCAATCTCCAGTTGTTCCTGCTGGAACTCAATTAATGAGACCTCTTTCTCTGCCTCCTCTCTTCTTCTTCCAAAAAATTCTGCGTAGAAAAGTTTTGCTTTCTCAATCAAGTCAATTCTATGTCTCTGCTCTTGCCACGTAAAGATTAGTCCTTCTGGTATCAGCCATCTATAGTTCACTTCATTTTCCAGTAGCATTTTGGTCAGAAATCGGTATTCTCTTCTCATCTCTCTCACTGTTCTAGGTATTTGTTTTAAAACCACAATCTCTTTGCCTTTATATTTCAATGTTTTCTCTCTTACCACTTGTAATATTTGCGTTTTAATAGATTTTTTGGTAAATCTAATATGGACTTCCTTTGGTAGTTTATTTCTCATCGCATATCTTGTATAGACTCGATATATCTCATCTACTCCATCCATCATCTTTTCCTCTGTAATTTCCAGAACACCTGCCAACATTTCTATCATCATCGCAGCCAAATTTTCTCCTTTTTCCTCTTCTATATTTTGGAATCTAAGGTAAAATTCTGACCTTTCCATCTCCCACCTCAACATCCCATTTTTTTCTTGTTCTACCACTGTTAATCTAGTGTCAATATTTCCAATCTTCTCCTCTCTTTGTTTTCCTTCTTCCTCAATTTTTTGGAATCTCTCCTCATACTTCCCCATCATTTGTTTAATATTTTCATCAGACTTCTCTATTCTTTGCTCAATAGTATCCATTTTTATCTTAATATCTTGGATTTCTTGCATAATCATCTGTAAATTTACTTTTTCTTGTTCTTTATCTTGCTTCAACATTGTCTGAATTAAATGTTGTCCTTCAGATGGTGGGGAAGCAGAGGTAGAAGCAGAAATGCCGAGTAATTTTGGTTTTCTGCTGATTTTAATGCTTCCAAAGCTTCAAATTCTCTTTGGCTTTCAATCCAGCTGATAGCGTAGCCAATTATAGTCCAAAAAAAAAAAATCCAATAGTAAAAAGCCCAAAACCAAAGAAGAAAAAGGAAAAAAGGAAAAAGAAAGGTCTTCAGGTTCTTCTAGACCCTAGTCCAATTGAAATAATCCACCATAAAAAAGAAGGAATAGAAGGAAAAAATAATAATCAAAAAAGAAAAACAAAGTGATCCAGATGGAAGAAGCAAAAAAGCAGAAAAAAAAAGAAAAAGAAAGAGCTCTGAGGCTTTCCCTTTAAAATAAAAAAAAAATACTAGAATTAAAATTTGCAAAAAGGCTGGCGAGTAGGAATTTCACAAGTATATATATATCTATATATGCACTGCACACTGCACTTTATTTCTTTATCCAAGGCTCTTATTATGACTGTCTTCTCCAGCAGCTTCAAAGCCAAGCCTCAAATGTTGATAAGAGTCCAGGAAAGCACCTGTAATAATATTTTACTATGTTCTCCCTCTATCTTATCACATTGAAATGTCCTTGAAAGGAGTGTTTATACATTTTTCTCTCCAATTCAAATAAAATATTTTCAAGCCTCTAGTTGGCAGTGTTGCAACATCTCTTAATACTCTTTCCCCCCCCAGCCAAAAGAAAAAATATTTATAAAAACTCAAACAAGAAAAAAAAAAAAAGGATAACCAAAGGGAGCCTCTATCCTAAAAAAAAATTAAAAAAAATCAAAAGAAGCATAAAAATATATATAAGAGAAAATTCAATCCGGTTACCTACAGAGTCACATTAAAGTCCTCAAAAAAAAAAAAAAAAAAAAATAAGGAAAGAGTCCAAGCCTCAATTTGACATCACTTAAAAAACGCCGCTTAACCAGATTCCAGTCAAAGAAAAATAAAGTCACAGATTTCTTCTTTGTTCAGGATGTCCTTTCAAGTCTCAATCAATTTACAATAGAAAGGAAGTTTCTCACCCAACCGACACACGCTCGCTGCAGCCACTTTCTTTCCGGAGCTGTCCCGACTTCAGCAGCTTTGGAGGCTGCCTTTCCGCTGCTAGCAAAAGGGCTTCTCCCGGATCAAACCAGAGATTTTGCGATATCTCTGGGATCCTGGGACTGTGCCCTTCACAATCCCCATCTCTACGGGACGGTTTAGGTCCGTTAGGACCGACCAGGGGCAAAAATATCAGCTGCGATCTCAGAGCCCCGAGATCGCAGCTGTAACACCAAGACGAAGCTCCGCCTTCTTCCACTTTATCTTTTCTTAAGACACTTTACTTGGTTCATTTTGCTTTTTTAATAAAGTCATAAAGTTTACCTAAGACAGTTAATAAAGGTTATCTTTGCTGAACACACTTAATTCAGTTTACTTGGTTCATTTTGCTTCATTGATCAACACATTTTAAAATAAACAAAGCTCTTTGTTAATGCCCTATTCATTGTAGGACCACTCAACATACATGGCACAATCTCATCAGTGTTGTGCGACAGGCTCAAGGAAGCTCAGGCTCATTAATCATCTATCATCCTGTCTTGCCACTCCACTGCTCCAGCTGGGGAGTTGCACCAGTGTCTCGGTAGGTTGCGCTGCTTCTTCCCTTCACGTGAAGCTCTGTTGGGGCCTTGTACATCCACAGTGTCTATCAGGTTAGGTCCTTGTCTCCATTCACCAGGCTCCATGTCCCCATTCCCTTCTTGACGGTCCACAAGTCTGTTCTGCAACACTGGGTAGTGGTGCGCATGAGATTGTGCAGGATGCAGCAAGCTTCCACGATGCTCCTCACAGTATGTGGGTGATGCTGCATGGTGGTGAGAAGTACCATAGAACCTGTTGGTCAGGATGCCAAAGGCATTCTCCACCACCTGTCTTGCCCTGGACAGCCTGTAGTTGAAGATCCTCTCTTCATGGGTGAGGTATCTTGAAGTGTAGGGCTTCATGAGGTAGGTTCTGAGGGAGAAGGCATCATCACCCATGATGAAGTAGGGCACATCTTGTGTGTCATTGAGTAGGGGGTCTGGATCTGGGAAACCCATGATGAGGTTGTGTTCCAGCCCATCCTTGAGGTGGCTGGCGTATACCTGGCTATCTGAAGCTGACCCATTTCCTGAAGCATCGATGTACATGAAGTTGTAGTCAGCATCAACCATGGCAAAGAGGATGATGCTGAAGAAGCCCTTGTAGATGAAATAATTGGACCCTGAGTTGGGTGGAGCTTTGCAGGCCACGTGCTTCCCATCTATGGCTCCAACAGTGTGGGGAAAGTTCCACTTCTGATACCACTCTTCTGCAAGTTTCCTCCAGTGTTTTTCAGTGGTGGGACACTTGAGGAGCTCCTCCACATATTCTTCGATGATGGCCTGCACCACTTCTCTTACCACTTTGCTGATGCTGTTGTGTGGCACCCTCCACACATACTGCATGTTTCTGTACGTGGTTCCAGAGGCCAGGTGGCACAGAGTCAATGCCACCTTCAGTCCAGGGTCCAGGTTGGCATGGAAGTTGGTGCTAGGCTTGGTCAACCTGGGTCTCAGATGCTCTACAATTTTGTCAAACATGGCTAGTGGCATCCTTATGAAGTGATGGAATGCACGAGGGTGTTCATTCCTCAGCTGCACCATCAACTGGTCATACAGTCCAAACTCCATTCTTCTCACGATCCATCCTCAGACCCACACAGCTCTTGGAGTTCTCCTTCTTCTCCTTCTGTATAAAAGGTGAAACAGTCTGAACAGGTTTTGGTTCTGGTGATGAATGAGCGCAGCTACCATATGGACTGTGTCATGATCCATGGTGGAGAACAATGGATGATGTGGAAGACCAAGACCAAGGATGAAGAGGTCTGTACACTACGGCTGCTGGACTCATACTGAGATCCAGGTGATTTTTTCCCCCTTTTTATAGGAAATATCGGTAGTCCACTAGGTGTCCTTCTACATACTCTAGACATACTGCATACATCCTAAATATCCGAGATACATCCCAGATAAAAACATTTTGTCCATTTTAATCCTTTATATACGAGATGCATACGCTTACCTCCTTTCTATTTCCGTGCTACTAACGCTGTGTAGACGTTCCGTGCAACCTTTTGTTTCCTCCTCCTTTCTGTTTTCAGCTGCAGCGGAGGTAAGTTGAGGGGATGGCCAGAGGATGCCGAGAGGATAAAGTGGACATTTAATGGATGATAACGGACATAGAACATTTGTTGCCCATATATGTCGCGGATATACATTGTACGCGGCAGAAAGTTCATCCGCTCACAAAGTTTTGTGCAGCTCAAAACTTCTTGTATGGATGAAATATCAGTGGATTGATGCTCGAGGGATAGAGCTTATGAAACACGTATGCAGTGAGTACACAATGGATGCATCACGTTTTCCAACGGATGACAAGCTTTTTTTAACATTTTACATCCTCTTTGCATCCGTAAGTGCAGTGGGACAGGGGCTTAAGCAAGTGCAGCCTGGTTATTACTTGGGAAAAATACTGAAGAAAATCCAGAAATACTATTTGGGAGTTTGAAAACAGAATGGAAGTTTGTGGCAAAATCCAGTGGCAATCACTTCCTTGGAGTTTCCAGGATAATTTAATTGATATGTACAGGAACTGAGTTCTTCTAAAATAAAAAAATTGATACCTAAGATTATTCTGAACAGTGTAAGAATCTAAGGAAAATGCTTTCTTGTATAATAGCTAATTAACTTTTGGAATCTGTTACCATTAGTTGGGGTACTGATCACCAAGGGCAAGGAAAAACTCATGAAATTAGAATTTTCTACAATATAGTTCTCAATTTACAACAGTTCATTTAATATCTGTTCAAAGTTAAAATGGCATTGGAATAAGTGACTTATGACAATTTTTCATACATTGCAGCAGCATCCCCATGGTCATATGATCAAAATGTGGACACCTGACATTTAATTTGGACACCTGACATATTTATTATTATTGCAATATCCCGAGATTGTATGATCACTTTTTAAAACATTCTAACAAGCAAAATCAGTGGGGAAGCCAGATTGACTTAACTACCATGTTTAACAACTGCAGTGATTCATTTAACAATGTGGTGAAAAAGTTTGAAAAATGGGGCAAGGCACACTTAAAAAATGTCTCACTTAGCAACAGAAATTTGAGGCTCAAATGTGGTTGTAAGTTGAGGACTACCTATATATGACTGAAAGGTTCCATGATACTGTTTTGGTACCATTGTCAGCCTTCAAGAATCTTATCTCTCTCTGATCAAATTAGACAATTGCCTCATGGTTGTGTCTTGCAGTTCTGATATAGCATTTTTATGCATGTCATAAGGCCCAGATGCCATTAGGTGGATCACCTAGAGATTGAAAGGAGAGTGAACCTTGAACAGTCATCATCTTAATTAGGATAAATAACTCGCTTCCTATTGGTATGTTTTGTCTAGTAACAAGATATGGGAATTCTGTAGGCAGGGAAAATGGAACATATAGGAAAAGTGGATTACAGGATTTCCAGGATAAAGAGACAAGAGGTGAAAGACAGTAACCTTGCAGGTATTACTTTCCCATTTCAAAGTCTTTATTGGCATAAATTAGACAAGCAATGCCTTGTAAATAGAATAGAATTGTTTATTGGTCAAGTGTGATTGGACACCCAAGGAATTTGTCTTTGATGCATATGCTCTCAGTGTACATAAAAGAAAAAAAATACATTCATCAAGAATCATAAGATACAACACTTAGTCTTAGGTTACTAATAAGCAATCAAATCACACTAGGAAACAAAACAATATAAATTGTAAAGATACAAGCAATGCAGAATGATGGCATTTGGGAAAAAAACTGTCCTTGTGTCTGGGTTGTTCTGATGTACAGTGTCCTATAGCGTCGTTTTGAGGGTAGAAGTTGAAACAATTTATGTCCAGGATGTGAGGAGTCTGTAAATATTTTCACAGCCCTCTTTTTGACTTGTGCAGCCTACAGGTCCTAAGGGAAGGCAGGTTGATAGCAATTGTTTTTTCTGCAGTTCTAATTATCATTGAAGTCTGTGTATGTCTTGTTTGGTTGCAGAGCCAAACCAGTCAGTTATAGAGGTGCAGAACTCAGTAGTTCCTCTGTAGAATTGAATCAGCAGATCTTTGGGCAGTTTGAGCTTTCTGAGTTGGCGCAGAAAGAATATTCTATGTTGTGCTTTTTTGATGATGTTTTTGATATTTTGTCCATTTTAAGTCTTGAGATATGATAGAACTTAGAAACTTGAAGGTCTCTACTGTTTTCTAGTATTGTAAGAGGTGGTTGTATAGGAGGGTTTCTCCTAAAATCTACCACCATTTCTACAGTTTTGAATGTATTTAGTTCAAGATTGTTCTGGTTGAACCATAAGGCAACGTTTGTATGCAGATTCATCATTGCCTTGAATGAGACCAATCACAGTAGTATCATCCACAAACTTCAGTATTTTAACAGAAGATCCTTTGAGATGCAGTCATTGGTATATATAGAGAAAAGAAGTGGAGAGAGCACACAGCCCTGGGGCGGGGGGAATGCTCCTGTGCTAATGGTAAAGATATCAGGTGTGATTTTGCCTAGCTTCACCTGCTGCTTCCTGTCTGTTAGGAAGTTTATGATCCATTTACAAGTGTGGTCAGGTACAGCTAGCTGATTTAGTTTAGTTAGAAGAATATCTGGAATGATGGTATTGAATGCTGAGCTGAAGTCCACAAAGATGACCCTTACATAGGTCTTTGGGGATTCAAGATAGTGTAGGATGTAATGCAGAGTCATATTAACAGCATTATCTGTCAATTTATTTGGTCAGTAGGCAAATTACAAGGAATCTAGCAGCAGATCCATGATGGTTTTCAGGTGGGCCAGCACTAGCCTTTCAAAAGTCTTCATAGCTATAGATCTTAGAGCAACTGGTCTGAAATCATTCAGTTCCTTGATAGAAGGTTTTTTCTTCACTGGGATGATAGAGCATTTGAAACAAGAAGGAACATAGCACTTCTTTAGTGATTTATTAAAGATGCAGGTAAAGATGGGGGTCAGTTGATCAGCACAAGCTTTTAAGCAAGAAGGAGTTCTACTGTTTATGTCATTGCCTTTTTTCTTTTAATCACCAGTTTAAAGTGGCTTTTTGAAGCCAATTGCTGTGATTGTGTTCCAAAACATTTCTTCCATTTAGCTGCTAATTTTGCGTAGTGGAAGTATAAATAGGAAAATTATTTTCTCTTTGAGTCTACATTTGTTCTGGAGCTTTTATGCTCATGCACACAGATAGGAACTTCTGTGGGCAGGCAGAATGAAAAAGAAAAATTACTGGAAAGAATAAATTAAATCTCGGAAAGAAAGAATCAAATTCTATCATGCAGCTTATGCTAAAAAGAAATGCATAAGCCTGCTTCTATTTGGTGGCAGTATCTAATATTGCCAAACTCAGCCTAAAGCTTGATGCTATGGCTTGCCATCATAATAACTCACCTGTTGATGTTTACATACTGAAACAGAGAACTCTAAGTCTTGTCCTCTGTCAACTGAGCTACCAAATAAAAAATGGATAGGATGAATAAAATCTGTCACCATCAATAAATCCAAGGGAAAAAAATGGATATAATTTATTTACAAGAAGTACATATCAAAAAACAGCACAAGAAAATATTAGAATATTCTAAGATTGGGAAACTATACACTACATAATATATCATAAAAATTGAATTGATTTACCAAGATGAAGAAGGAAGAGTATTAATAATTGAGATCCTGATGAACTATAAAAAGACATTGCTAGTGGCGATTTTTGCTCCAAATAAAAATTTTTATGATAAATTACACAAGAAAATAATAGAACTGGAATATGAACATATTTGTATAATTGGGGATTACAATGCAATAGTGGATTCTAAAAAAGACTATAAAACACAAAAGGCAAATAAAAAAACAGGATAATATTACCTAAAGCATTTTTTAAAATAGCAGAACAGGCGATTCTAGGTGCTTGGAGAGAAAAATATTTAGAAAAGAGACAATATACATTTTATTCAAATAAACATCTATCTTGATCTACAATAGATATGATGTGGGCAACAACAGAGATAATTGCAAATATTTACAAGATATAAGCACAGAAACAAATACATGGGCTGATCATAATCCAATTAAAATAATATGAAAAGGACAAAAAAGAGATCAAGATGGACAATGAATAATTTAAAACCGAAAGAAAAAGAATACATAGAATATATGGAAAAAGAATTAAAATTTTTCTTTGAGCAAAATAAAAAGTAAGAAACTGCATTACAAAATGTGTGGAACACTGCTAAAGCTTATATAAGAGGACTAACAATAAGGTATATCGGAAAGAGAAATAGAAAGAAAAGACAAGTACAAAAAACATTAGAAGGAGAATATAAGAAATTAGAAGAACTACAGAGGAATCTGCAAAGGAGAGAATTCAACATAAAATGACTTTGAGAAAACATAAATTGGAAATAATAGATAAAGAGGACCTAGCACAAAAAAATAAGCAAACTAAACAAAACTTTTTCAAAAATGCGAATAAGCCAGGTAGATGGTTGACATACAAATTAAAAAAGACAAAGAAAAGTATATCTCAGCTAATGGATGATAAAGGGAATATGTGTTACAGAAGTGAGGATAAAAAACATTTCAAAAACACTATAGTGAACTATATAAAGAAGAAAAAGTAGAGATAGATGAAATAGAGGAAAACTTAAAGAGAACAGATTTACCTAAAGTACCAAAAGAAACCAGAATAATGTTGGAAGGGAAAATTACAATGATGGAATTAATAGAAGCAATTCAAAGACAAAACAATGGGGAAACTCCAGGGCCGGATGGCCTGTCTGCAGAAATGTATAAAGCCCTACTGGACACTTTAAGTAATGTATTACTAGAAGTTGTAAATGAAATCTTTATTAAAGCCAAAATACCCAAGTCATGGTTGGAAACGTATATTACCCTTATACCAAAAGAAGATGCAGATCTACAAGTGATGAACTATAGGCCAATATTGTTGCTGAACTCAGATTACAATATATTTGCATCAATAATGGCTGAAAGATGGAATATTTAAATTACTTTATACATACTGACCAAAATGATTTTTTACCTAAGAGAAAAATAGGAGACAATATGAGAATAATTTTAAATACACTGGAATATCATGAAGCACATCCTGAGAAGCAGATGGCATTGATATTTTGGACCCACAAAAAGCATTTGATAACATGAACTGGCAATTTATATTGATATAAATGAAGAAAATGGAATTTGGGGATAGATTTATAAATATGATTAAGACTATATATTGTGGACAATATGCAAAAGTACTGGTTAATGGAGAGATGACCGATAAAATTTTCACTGAGAAAGGAACAGGACAGGGATGCCCCTTGTCTCCACTGTTGTTTATTTTAACTTTAGAAGTGTTGAATAGAATTATTAGGGAAGACAGATAAAAGGGATGAATAAGAAAGGAGGTGTACATGCTACAAGCTTTTGAAGATGATTTGGTTTTTATATTAGAAGAACCTTTAAAAACAGGACCAAAGTTGATAACAAGAATAGAGGAATATGAGAAAATGGCTGGATTAAAGATAAATAAAGGGAAAACAAAAATATTGGTAAAAAATATGACAGAAAAACAGAAAAAAGAACTGACAAAAACATAAATATTCAGATAGTTAAAAAACTTAAATACTTAGGAATATAACGAGTTGTGGAACAATTAAAGAAGATAACTATTACAAACTGAAACAGCAGAGATAGAAAATGGGGCAATATGCAATTTTCACTAACTGGAAGAGTAGTGGCGATTAAAATGAATATATTGCCCAAGATGTTATATCTGTTTCAGACAATTCCAGTTAGGTTAGGAAAAAAATATTTTGAAGATATTAATAAAATGGTGTTGAAATATATATGGCAAGGGAAAAAACAAGGATTAATATTAAAATATTGCAGGATATTAGAACTGGAAGAGGCTTTGGCCTACCTAATTGAGAGATCTATTATCATGCTACAGCCCTAGCATGGATGAAAGGATGGATATTATTGAGAAATAAAATATTATTAATGTTGGAAGGACATGACTTACAAATGGGGTGGCATGCATTCTTAAGGTATAGAAAAGGGAAAGTACATGGGTATTTCTAGCAATACCTGGTTAGAGAAGCATTATTACATATATGGGAGAAAACAAAAGAACAACATTATATGAAGGTACCAGTCTGGTTATCAACAACAGAAGTACTTGCATATCCAAATGTTTGTAAAATGGGGAATGTTACTTGATATAAAGATATTTTAAATGAAAAGGATGAACTCAAAACAAAACAAGAATTAAATGAACAAGGACTAAGATATAGAATGGTACTCATATTTGCAGATACAAACAAGGTATGAAAAGATATTAAAGATAAAGGGATTGATAAAGAATTGACAGAATTAGATAAAATATTAACAGGAACAGAGGATAATTTGATTAAAAAGAATATATTGATATTTATTGTGTGTCAAACTGGAAGAACAAGTTAAAGAAATGATGGTTGTGTCATTGATTGCATGAATATGTTATAGAATTGGAAAAAATGGCATAAACCATGGTTTAGGAACTATAAATTGACAATATCAACAGCATATAAGGAGTACTTGTATAAGATGTTTTATAGATGGTAAAAATGTTTAAAAATAAATCAACAAAATGTTGGAAATGTCACCAAACACCAGGAACTGAATATTACATGGTATGGAATATGTTTTATCAATGAATAGAGAATAGAACAACCTAAAAAAGATTTGATGTTTTATAGAACAATTAAAGAAATTTTAGCAAGTTATAATGTATATGAGAATATATATGAGAACACTGATAGTTAGCTTTGAAGAATATCATTTATAATGTTTAAATACTTGAAATATGTACCCAAGTCAATGCACAATTGAAATGAAATGATTTGTTGTGTATTAAAAAAACAATTAAAAATATTAAAATAAATAAATTAATTAATTAAAAAAATAAATCTAAGGGAATTATTCCATTACTACTAATAGATTTTTTTTTCAAATATGACTTTGCTACTTGATTTGCCTATTCCTATAAGACTGTTACATAAGTAAGTTAAATATATTGTTTAAATATTCCTGCTTCTTCCAAATCACTCAATGGGCTGTGAGTTAAGCTGTGGGTTAAGTTCTCAGTTAGCCATGGTTTAATTATTGGAATGTCACTTTGTCTTGCTTCTGGGGTTTGCTTGCGATAAGAATAGGGGAAAACATATTTGCTTCCTGACCTCAAATAAGAGTGGTCCTTACTAGTTGTAGGCAAGGTGACCCACATTCACCTGGATGCAGAGCTTTGCTGTGTGGAGGGGATATGATTGTGAAAGCAACAAAGTGATGTGCTTTGCTTCTGTGAAGGGTATCATGCTGCATTGATCTTCTGTACATTGACCTTCTAACAATGGAATGCATGGTAGAGGTAATGGAGTTAGCAGAGATGGAAAATCTGTTTTAATCAAAGAGAAGAATTTATCTAGTTTTGTTTCTATTTAGAAACCACTTCTAGACTGAAAAACTGGAAAAAAAAATAAAACGTTGATTTTAAGTTTTGGTTATTAGAATCAATGTGTTAATATGAAATGTTGTGAAATGTAAACCAAAAGGTTGGAGAGGGGGGGGGGAGTATTTTCATTCATTCATTCATTCATTCATTCAAGCCATTGTCTAGCTATTGCAGAATGAAGACTTCTTCTGCATATTTCCAACCAATATGGTCTTAAAATTTCTTTTGTCAGTTGTGTTAAATATTCAAAGTAGAGACTGAAGCCACTGAATAAAGGCTTCACTCAGGTCTGCCACTGAGGTGAGAAAATAGTTCATTCTTATTGGCTGAGCCATCTGAGAGCTCCCAATAAAAGGGTGAGCTGTCAGACTGTTGCTTGGTTTTTCTTCTTGTTAATGAAGAGCTGTTTTCTGATGATTTCTCTCTGTTTCTTCCATCAACCCAAAATCTAACACTGGCGATGAGGATGGGATCAGAAGAACAATAAAATAAAAAAGAGCTGATTGCGATCCCAGTCAGAGCAGAACATAACCACCGTGTACTGCAGAACCACTCTCATCGACGATCAATGCATCCACTAACTGCCAGTTTGCATTGGTCTGGCTGCACTCACACTGCTCACTCCATATAACCCAGCATTGGAGAACTGGGACTCCTATATTTTATTTATTTATTAATCATTTATTTATTTTGTCAAATAATTATTAGATAACAGGTATAAGTATAAACATGGTTATAAATACATGAAATGGATAGGAATAAGAAAAAAAAGAAACAATATGACAGGGATGGTAGGCACGTTTTGGTGTGCTTATGCACGCCCCCTACAGACCTCTTAGGAAAGGGGTGAGGTCAATAGTAGACAGCCTAATGTTGAAGATTTTGGGGTTTGGGGAAGAAACCACAGAGTCAGATAGAGTATTCCAGACATTTACTACTCTGTTGCTGAAGTCGTATTTCTTGCAATCAAGTTTGGTGTGATTTATCTTTAGTTTGTATCCATTTAGTGCTCTTGTATTTTTTGGTTGAAGCTGAAGTATTCATTGATAGGTAGGACATTGCAATATATAATTTTATATACTATACTTAGATCGAACTGAAGGCAGCTTAGTTCTAGGTTGTGTAGGTCTAAAATTTCAAATCTGGTGGCATAAGGTATTCAGCTACGAGTAGAGGAGTGGAGGATTCTTCTCATAAAATATTTCTGGACTTTCTCAATTGTATTAATATCAGATATGTAATGCGGATTCCAGACTGATGATCTGTATTCAAGTATTGGTTTAGCAAATGTTTTATATGCTCCAGTTAGTAGAGTGATATTACTGGAGAAAAAGCTATGCAGGATTAGGTTAACAACTCTTAATGCCTTTTTGGCTATGTAATTACAGTGGGCTCTAACACTTAGATCATTTGAGATGAGCACTCCAAGGTCCTTGACAAAGTTTTTGTCATCAACAATGTCTTGACTATTCAGCTTGTATTCTATTTTTTTTATTTTTATTTTTTGCCAATATGTAAGATAGAACATTTATTTGTTGAGATTTGAAGTTGCCATTTGTTTGACCATTCTGATACATAGTTGAGGTCTTTTTGAAGGGTAAGCAGCATTGTCAGTGGTGTTGAATAGCTTTACATCATTAGTGAAAAGAACACAGTTGCTCTTAATATAATCATAGAGGTCATTAATATAGAGTATGAAGAGAGTTGGTCCTAGAACACTGCCTTGGGTACACCACTGTTGACAGGTATAGGATTTGATAGGATGCTCCCAATTTTGACCATTTGTTGTCTGTTTGACAGGAATGCTTCTATCCAGTTATGCAAGTATCCAGAGATACCATAAGACCTTAGTTTTAAGAGTAGTTTGTCATGTACCACTAAATCAAAGGCTTTACAGAAGTCTATGTAAATTGCATCAATTGCTTTTCCCTGATCAAGTTATGTAGTCCATGTGTTTTTACAGTGCAAAAGTTGCAGGTTACAGGACAGTTTCCTTCTGAAACCAAACTGTTTAGTAAAGAGTAGGTTGTTTGTCTCTAAGTGGAGAATAATGGATTGGTTAATAATTGATTCCATGACTTTACAGGTGACACAACATAAAGAGATTGGTCTGTAATTTTCAACTAGGCTGGGGTCTCCCTTTTTGAACATGGGAATGACTGTGGCTGGTGAGCATAAATTTGGCAAGGAACTGGTCCTGAAAGATTTTTCAAAGATTATGCTTAGAGGTTCAGCTATGGCAGTGGATATCTTTTTTAAGAAGCAGGCACAAACTCCATCCGGTCCAATAGATAAAGATAGTTTTAGATTGCATAATGCTTTTTCAATATTGTCTTCTGTAAAATCAATATAGATCATTGTAGTTGTCTGTGTTTTGACTAGGAAATACTGGGCAAGATCCATTGCTGTTTACAAATACTGAGCCAAAGAATGTGTTAAAGAGGTTGGCTTTAATGGTGTCATCATTGCAGTCTTTACTATTTGGTTCTTTTAGGGGTGGGATGGACCTTGAATCTTTTAGTTTGTTGTTTACAAAATTCTAGAAAGTGTGGGTGGAATTGGTGCGTAGAAGGTTTTGCTCTTGTTTAATGTGATAATTGGTACATTCAGTCTTTATCAGGTGGCATACAGTTTTGTATCAGCTTTTAAAGTTGGCAACATGACCAGATTTGTTTTTCCGCCAAAGGCATTTCTTTTTGGATTGGAGCTTCCTTATTGTTATGGGTAATTTGTTTTTTCTGGTTTTGGGAGTTCTTCTTGGTACATATAGTTTGATGACTCTTCTGACTTCAAGTAAAAATATGTTGTAGTGGTCTTCAACAGTCTTGTATCTAGTGAATCGAATTTGCCAATTAAGAGATGAGAGATTGTTGTCTATAAGATCATTTTTGCTTTTTTTGAAGTTATAATTGGGGAACCTGTTGTTATGGTGAATCATATATCATCCGGTTCTAGTGTTTCCTGGAAGCAAACGATAGATAATTGGGAAAGGGTGTTGTTCTTGAGTAACTGTGGCCTGGACATTTTTGAAATGGCTAGGGCCCTCCTTGCCCCACCAGCTGTGCATACTACAGAATAAACTGAGAACACATTATGCGCCTACATCACTGAACATCGCTCAATGACATGCATTCCACTACCGGAACCAAGAAGAGAATGAATCAATTAATCAATACATAATATGTAAAACTGCTTTATACTGTGAATTTAGAGAACTCCTCCTTGACAGAGTCATCTGTGGAGTAAGAGATATAAAACTACAGAGGCACCTACTCGCCAAAACAAACCTTAACCTACAAATGGTGCTTGACAAAGCAGTGGAAACATCAAACCAATCCATGGCGGCAATTCAAAAATGAAATAGCAATGATGATGTCTTCTGACTCAGTTCATCAAAGAGGAAAAACTCCACAATGGAAAAGAAGCAAACTGCTTGTGTAGGTTGTGGTGGCAATCACCCAAGATTGGCGTGCAGATTCAGATGCCATTTGTCAGCATTGTGAAAGAAAAAGACACTTAGCTAGGGTCTGTTATGCCAGTCAACCTGCCAACCAGACAGGCCCCAAGAAAGTGCAGTACAAACAGCAACATCACAGAGAGAAATGATTCACAGTATCCAAGAGCACCTACTAGGCAGAAGTGACAATTGGGCAAGCCAGCCTAGTCTGCTCTAAAAAAATCCATGTCACAGTCCTAATCGAGGGCTCTCCATGCTGGATGGAGGTGGACACCGGATCCTCCATGACAATCATATCCTGGTCTATGATTAAAAAACCAGTGCCAAGACTCTCCAGAAACCATGTAAAATATCATCGCCTCCATCTAAAAGACTACAAAGGTAACTGCATCCCTGTAATTGGAAGTGGAATCTTTCAGGTTGCCCTCAAGAATTTTGTGGGCCCCCTGTGGCGAATCATAGTGGACAGCTTTCTGCCAACCCTCCTAGGTCTGGAGTGGTTCTCCTGTTTTGGCCTGGGGATATCTGGCATCAATGGTGTCCATGATGATAACATTGAGGACCTGATCTGGAATTTACAGACATATTTGAGAGGAGTCTGGGCAAGTATACGGGGACTCCTTCAATCTTCACCCTCAGGTTGCCCCCATAAGAATGAAGCTGCACAGGGTCCAATTTGCTTTAAGGCCCAAAATAAATGAACAATTAGACAAATTAATTGCCCAGGGAATTTTGGAGTTGGTAGATCATGCAAAGTGGGAGACTCCAATAGTGACTCCTGTCAAGTCAGAGGGCTCAGTCCACATTTGTGCAGACTATAAATACATGCTTAACAAGGCAATGCAACAGAATGCATATCCAGTGCCAGTTGTGCAACACCTGTTACAGTCTCTAGGCAAGGGAAAGACTTTTGTGAAGTTAGACCTCACTCAGGCATACCAACAACTGCCAGTGGACAATGCCACAGCAGAATTACAAATCATCATAACAGACCAAAGGGCTTTTAAATACTGCAGATTGCAGTTCAGAGTGAGTTTGGCACTAGGAGTGTTCCAGGCATCATGCCTTACTTTGATGATGTATTAGTCTCAGCAAATAACAACAAAGAGATCCTAGACTGCCTGAGAATAGTCCTCAGTAGATTTCAAGAGGTGGGACTAAAAGTCAAAGAAGAAAAATGCCAAATAGCAGTACCATGGGTTGAGTTCTTAGATTACCTTAGAGATGCCTCAGGGTTGCACCCCACTAAGGCAAAGGTCAGAGCCATACAAGAAACTTCTACCCCCAGGAACAAAACAGAGCCACAGGCATTTCCAGGGCTTTTGAATTTTTACAGTGTTTTTCTGCCACAGAAGGCATCAGTAGCTGAAACCCTGCACCAACTTCTGGATAAAAAAAGCATCATGGGCCTGGGGCTGAAAGGAAGCCACCATGTTCACAGCCATCAAAGACCTGCTGTCATCTAAAAGTGTGCTAATGTAACACAGCGAGAACCTTCCAGTAATCCTCACACGTGACGCTTCCCCATTTGGTGTCGAAGCTGTCCTCAGCCATCAAATGCCAAATGCAGTTGAGGCTCCAATCATCTTTTACTCAAGGCCATTATCTGATGCTGAACAGAACTACAGCCAGCTGGATAAAGAAGTGCTGGCTGCAGTCGCAGGCATCAAGAGATTCCACAAGTATCTCTATGGCAGGCACTTTGACTTAATAACAGACCACAAGCCACTCTGGCTAACTTGCCAGAGACTGCCCAACATTGAACATTTTGTCCCCTTGCATGATGTGATGAACAATTTTCCTGGCAGCCTACACTTTGGTAAGTCTCCGAGCCACGCAATGCTCACTCTCAACCATCGTCGAAGACCTGGCCCCAGTTGCACCTGTGCTCCATATCGAGGAACAACCATTCAGCCCAGGGATGGGATCCGGCTGGTATAACTACCGGTTCTGTCTATTAGTGTTGCTTCTGCATGCATGAGTCATGCGAGTGCAATTTACAACCTGTTGAGCTGCTTGGGCAGCTGAGCAGCATTGCATGCAAGTGCGCAGCAGTTGGAAAAGTCTTTTTTTTCCTTTTTCAACTGCAGCTGTGTCACACAAAGCAGTTGCAGTTGAAAAAGCAGGAAATAAAGGACAGATAAGAGCCTGGGCAGGTGGGTGGGCCCTAACAGCAGCAGACATAGAACCAGTTCGATATCTGCTGCTCTTCAGAGCAACCAGTTCTACAGAGGTGGACAGAACCAGTAGAAACCCACCCCTGATTCAGCCTCATTATGGCAGCTGAGATAGCAAAACACTCTGTGAAAGACAAAACCCTGGCCCAAGTGCTCCTCTGGGAGTGGAGGGGGTGGCCAAAGAGCCAGTCAGCATGGACTTCCAGCCATTCCACACCTGACAACATGAGCTGTCAGCCCAAAAGGGTTGTTTACAATGGGGGGATTGGGTAATAGAGCCACCAAAACTGAGGCAACCAGGCCTCGAGGCCTTGCACATAGGCCATCCAGGCCTAGTTAGAATGAACCCACTTGCCCGCAATTCCGTGTGATGGCCCAATATGGACAAGGCCATAGCCGAATAAGTTGTCACATGCAAGCAGTGCCAGGAATCCAGTACAGCACCCTCATCAGCCCCAGTGCAAGAGTGGGAAGCTCCCAAAGCATCCTGGTAAAAGGTCCACAAAGACTTTGCCAGGAAATTTCAAGGCCAAACATTTATGGTAGTACTACAGGTGATATTCATGAAATCAACAACCTCAGAGATGGTCATCAGGGTGCTAAGGAAACTATTTTCAGTACATGGACTACCAGACATTTTTGGTGTCTGATAACAGCTGCAATTCACCACCGCACATTTTGAACTATTCCTGTCTGAACAAGGCATCCACACACACTGGTTCCACCAATTACACAGCCAGCAATGGCCAGGTAGAAAGAATGGTTCAGTAAGCCATAGAGTTGTCCAGAATGGCCCCAGGGAACTGGCAAACACGAATTGCCAAATTTCTATTAATACAACATGTCACATCCAGTGCCATGAAAAATTGGTTCCTCCCTGAATTATCAGTGGGCCGCCTGAGAACAGAGCTGGACCAGCTATACCCCACTATTCAGCAGAGACACCTGGGGCCATAGAAGGAGCGTTCACATCGCGGCCCCTGTCAGGTATCTGTTTACCTGCGAATCCTTCTACCACGCTACACCAACCTACCAATCCTATCACAACCATGTACATCACATGATACAACCATGATGGATCCACAGAATGCGACTGCGGGGAGGCTCCCCAGACAATGGAACACCTATTAAACTGCACCCTGCTACCACAACCCTGTACATCACATGATCTCCACGATTACACCCCATGTGCCAGAGCCTGTGTTCTACAGTGGCTGGGAAAAGTGTAGCGACACGAGAGAAGAAGCAGAGACACCAACCGACTCGACCAACCAACTCCGGTCATTTAATGTGGGGGATTTAGTATATGCCCACAACTACACTGGGGGTGCCCTCTGAGTCCCTGCCTGGGTGGTAGCCCTCACTGGACCATGCTCCTACAGAGTGGAGCTGGAGGATGGTCGAGTGATCAACTGCCGGGTTGCTTAGGCATCTCACTCCACCACCAATCGGAATGGACTCCAATCAAAGGAAAATCCCCACCAGAAGGAAATAAAGACACTGAAAACCAACTGAGAATGGAGACCCTGCGAAGTGACTGCACAGCACAGGCACCTGCAGAACTAGGATCCAGTCAGCATGGATCCAGAGAACTAATTCCAGTTGAGGCAGAGACACTAGCAGCCAAGTTCCAGATGGTTCCAGATGGTTCCAGAGGCAAGGCCAGGAGCAACAGCAGCAACTGACCTGATTAGTGAGCTCACCATTCCAAAAGAACTGCGTAGGTCACGGCGAGTACACCGCTGCCCCACCTACTTGCATGACTACATCAGCTAAGCAATCAAAACTGATTGGCTAATGTTCTCTCTAGGTGGGGAGGGGTGTTAAATATTCAGAATGGAGACTGAAGCCAGTGAATAAAGGCTTCACTCAGGTCCACCACTGAGGCGGGAAAATAGTTCATTCTTATTGGCTGAGCTGTATGGCAGCTCCCTATAAAAGGGTGACCTGTCAGACAGACTGTTGCTGGGTTTTTCTTGTTAATAAAGAGCTGTTTTTTGAAGATCTCTGTCTCTTCCATCAACCCAAAATCTAACATTGAGCCTGCAATACTTGCTGGTGTCATCACTCCATCTCAGGGGTGTTAAACTCGATTTAATTGAGGACCACATCAGGGTTGTATTTGACCTCAGAGGATCAGGGGGAGGCATGTCCATATGTGTATGGGTGTGGCCATGGTGGGCATGGTTAAGGCAGGCATGACTATGGTGGATGTGACATGGGACTTACATTGAGGGCACTTGTGATGGCCAAGTGTTTAGGCAGGACTTCCCTGAGATCCTCACTGTCAGCCTCCAAGAATCCTTCTTCTGCTTGCCTTTCCAGCTGCCATAGAAATGGGGGGAGGGAAGATTAATTGGGCTTTGTGGGGGGGAAGAGTCCTGGAGGTTTGAAATGGTGAAATGTAAAAGTTGGGATGTTTTCTTGACTACGCTTACTTGCTTACTGCACAGATGTAGCCTCTTATCTATTCAGGCCAAGGTCAACCTTCCTGGCATGCCAGATGTCTAAAACACCACCTGAAAATGCCCCACATGACAATCTCAGATTGAATGGCCAGTTTGAACTATTGGGGTGGGAACATTGGCATAACTTTGTATATGTGATTTTTGTACCTATTTCCTCAGATCTTATATTCTTTTGTTGCAACCATGTCAATTTTCATTAAAAGTCCTTTTTTCTAAAACATTGGAGTCTAAGGTTTTCTTTCTTGGATTTTGAATGGAGCCTCACCTGACATTATACAAGATCTCTGTTTTACCAGCTCATCCAGAGATTTATTTCTTTTATCTTCCAAGGGGCTCTGAAACAATGTCTAACTCAGCCAGTGAGATCTGGGGGCTGCTGGAAATACAACCTCACTGCTTCTCGATGCTCAAGAGGAGACTGAGCTGTTAGCAGGATGGCAAATTGAAGAGAAAACAATCTTGGGAGTTGGATGGAAATTGCTGGAAGAAACCCCCAGATGGCATCGGAGGGAGAGTGCATGGCAAGGGGAAAACCAAAAAGACCTTCTGCTAGCACAAGCTTTATATCTGCTTAATAAGGCCATGGAGGGACGCAGACCCGAAGAAGGTATGAATTGCTGACCCATAAAGAAACTGAGGGAGAGAGGAGAGAGACAGTATTATTGGGAGCTCAGCCAGCCATCACCATAACTCAGCCCAGGCCTGTTCAAAAAGCTGCTGCCATCTAAGCCTCTCCTCCCACCCACGGGAGGAGCAGCCTCACAGAGACATTGAATTTCAAAGGTTACTCCATTGGAAATAAAATATAGAGAAGATCCCAAGGAGTTAGGATTCTTCCTAGCCCAAGTTTGGAACCATATGGAGAAATATGGTGATGATTTTTTATCAGAGGCAGCTAAAGTGAAATATGTCACCACAACTTTCGAGGGAACTGCTGCAAAGTGGATGGTGACATTGCATAATGATAATGCCTCTCAAAAGATGAATTATGACCTGTTTATGGCAGCCTTGCGCACCCAATTTGAAGTTCCTCTTGCTGAACGCAAGGCTAGGATTAGGATGAAAACTATAAACCAAGGGTAGAAGTCTGTGGCTGAATACACCCAGGAATTTAGAGAGCTGTCCTGCCATATTTGAGGGTAGTCCCAAGAAGCCCTGATAGAAGCTTTCAAGGATGGGCTGAATGAAAATGTTTATCAAACATTCTGTATCTCCAGAAGAGATCCTAAAGATTGCACGTGTTAGCTGCGGATGTGGAAATCGATTTGACCAGAAACAGACACAGGGGTGGTCCTGGCTGGAGCAAGCCCTCTTCTACAACCCCTGAGAGGCCCCTAAAGCTCCAAAGGGTGGATCAGCTGTGAAACCCAAAACTACATCATGCTTCTGATGTGGAAAGGAAAGTCATCAGGCTGTAGATTGCTATACTAAGTTGGAGCCAAAGGGGATGCCAGCAAGAGGGAAAAAAATGAAAAAAAAAACCCTAGCTAAGCCACGCAAAACCACCTTGAAAACAAAAGAGGTTGTAGAGTTCGTCCCTCTGGGAGGAGAGGAGCTGGAAACTCTGACCCCTTCTGGTGAGAATGAATCCAACTCCAACAACGATCCTCTGGTAAGTTTTAAAAGGGGCCCCATGACCATCCCAATGAAATTGAATGTTGGCCTTGCTAGATTCTGGGTGTACTGGGTAGCTCAGAAGTCATGGAGAAACTGAGATTGAGGCTAAGGACTTTAAAAACTCCCATAGCCTTTTGCCAACTGGATGGATCAGTAGATGGGGGTGTCCCTGTGCATTTCATAATGGAACCAGTGAAAATGTTGATGGGGAGGCATCGAGAGACTTTGTGTTTTATTGTTGCCCCTGGGATGGAGTGCCCATTATTACTTGACTTGCCCTGGCTTAGGAAGTGGAATCCTCAAGTGGATTGGAGGAAAGGGCTACTGTGCATACGCACTGACCAACCACTGGAAGAAGAGGAGCTATCTTTAATAAAGCCTCAGAATTCCATGGAGTTGGTGTCGAATGGCAGTGAAAGTATGGTGGGGAAGGAAAAAATCCCTGAAGAGTATTGGGGTTTAAAGGAGTTTTTTAGTGAAAAAGCATTGGATGCACTCATCTGTCATTGCCCTACAGATTGTAGCATTGAGATTCTGCTGGGGGTGAAGCTCCCTAAGCCTAAACTTATTTGATCACACCGCGAGAATTAGAGGAATTTCAGTTGTTTATCGATAAGAACCTTGAGCGAGGTTTCATCCAACCTGCTCGGTCTTGAATGGCAGCCCCAGTGTTGTTCCGAGAAAAGAAAGATGGCTCTCTTTGCTTATGTGTTGATTACCATAATCTTAATTGAATTTGCATAGAAAATGTGTACCCACTCCCCTTAAATGAAGGACATGTTGGCTTACCTTGCCAAGGGGAAAATTTTCATTAA
Source organism: Laticauda colubrina (assembly GCA_015471245.1). Taxonomy (NCBI): domain Eukaryota; kingdom Metazoa; phylum Chordata; class Lepidosauria; order Squamata; family Elapidae; genus Laticauda; species Laticauda colubrina. The sequence continues at coordinate 15,976,827 of BLBF01000065.1, read as the reverse complement.
ACTTGATTTTAGAGAAGTGTACTAGTGAGTTCGAATTAAGGAGGGAGGTGAATGGAAAACTGCAGTCAATTGCTCTTTAGGGTGTTTCCAATTCAACAATCTTCTGTTTGGCCTGCAGAGGGCACCTGCCATATTCATGCAACTGATAAATGAGGTGCTGCATGAACATTTATTCAAAGGGGTATTGGTTTACCTAGATGACATCTGTATCTATACAAAGACTTTGGAGGAGCATTTGAAATTGATGCAGTCAGTTTTGAAAAAAAATTCAAACAGCTGAACTGTATGTAAAATTATCCAAGTGTGAATTTCACCAAGAGAAAATTGACTATTTGGGTTGCCACATTTCGCACGAAGGCATAGAGATGAATCTGGAAAAAATTAGGGCTGTTTTAGATTGGGCTCCCCCTCGCACCAGAAAACAATTCCAGAATTTTCTAGGATTTGTTAATTTTTATACCACCAATTTATCCCATTGTTTCCAAAGATTATGTTACCTATTATAAACCTCCTAAAAACAAAGGGAGAATCAAACCCAAAGGCCAGTCAACCATTAGAGTGGTCCATGGAGTGCCAGGTGAGTTTTGAGAAGCAAAAAGAACTCTTTGTGGCTGAACCAATGCTAAAGCATCCAGAGATGTGATCTAGGCTGATGCAAGCAACATGGCAATGAAACAGTGCTACTTCAATCTAATGAGAGTGTAACTTTACAAGCTGGTGCTTACACCTCCCGAAAATTAACTGAGAAAGAAAGAAGATGGGCTATTTGGGAAAGAGAAGTGTTTGCTGTCCAATGGGCATTATTAACTTGGAGGCATTTTCTTTTCTTTTTTTTTTTGAAGAAAATTTTATTGATTTTTAGAAACAAGCATAAACAAACACAACACAAAACATGAAAACATGAAAACATCAAACCTCTTTTTTGAAAGCAGCCTGATCCTGGGTTACATCTCTTTGTACAGACACCAATTCAAATTCATGCTCATTTTTATATACCATTCCATATCTTATTCCCATTCTACATTTTCTATATAACTTCTCCCCTTTTTCAACTTTCGTAATTTTATTTTTATTTGTTTCATCACAAATCAGATCGTTATATTTATATTCTTTGTCTGTCCTATTTCAACTGTCTATTATCTTTTATCATGAAACAAAATTCTTCCTGTGGTCACTGATTGGAGTATGATGTCTTTATATCTTTCCCCTAAAATTATAACACTTAATATAGAACATAACTTCCATTCAGATTCTGCGTAGTACATTAAAGCTATACGCTACATTTTAAAAAGGAAAAGAAAAGAAAAATATAAATATATAATATAATTAAAACAACGATCTATACCAATTCACTTCTATCATTAATGTTAATATTCATTTGAATTTTAAACATTTAACACATGACTTTTCAAGTAGGTATGCTTCTATGGGAACGCTTATAAACTTTCCATAATTACTTCCCCCCCACTTCACTTGCATTTTAAAACATTATGTCATTAAAATGTTCCCATTCGTTTCGAAATTAATTCTCTCATTTAATTCATTCCATTTATTTTATTCACAAATGTTTCACTAAATCATACATTGTTTCCAATTTTCTAACATTATTTCTAAGAGTCCTGTCACACTACACCAACGGATGAAAAGAGGAAGTAAAACGGAGAGAAACACTTGCCATCCGTTGGAAAATGCGATGTACTCACTGCCTCAGTTTTGCTTCCTCTCTATCCGTCCAGCATCCGTTTATGGACGTTTCATCCGCTCCAAAAGTTTTAGGCTGCTTAAAACTTTTGTGCAGAAAATGTATCCAGTTGGTCCGTTCTGCATCCGCTACGCATCCGCTACGCATCCGCTATGCATCCGCTACACATCCGTTACGCATCCGCTATATCTGCTAGGCATCCGCTGCGCATCCATACAACTCCATCCGCCCGGACACAGGAAGGAAGCGGAACAGACGCGGAACGGATGCAGAATGGAAACAAAGCGTTTAAAGTGGAAAACAGGTTTGCAGAGGGGACCTATCTCGGATATCAAGGATGTCTAGAGGATGCCTAGAGGATGCAAAGGGACACCTATACTGCCCATAAAAAGGGGGAGCAACTTGCCTGCATCGCACTTTCAGAACAACAGCCAAGCTGTGCAGACCTCTGCAGCCTTCATCCGACTCTTGCTCTTCCACACCATCCAGTCATGTCTACCGTGGATTGCGACCAAATTCTTTCAGCAGCCACCATCCTTCTGCAACACTGCAAAACCATCTACAGTCTCTGTGAACAGTACTACGGGAAGAAAAGGAGGCACCCAAAAAAAGTCTGGCTCCGAAGATGGTTCACCAGAAGAGCACAGTACGTACTTTACGACAAGCTGATGGTGGAGCTCAGGAGCGAAGACCCTTGGGTGTTCCAGAACTTCATGAAGATGCATCCAGCCATGTTTGACGAAGTTTTGCAGCGCCTGACACCCAGATTGACCAAGACAAACACCAACTTCCCGCCCAGCCTGGAACCTGGGCTCAAGGTGGCACTCACTCTGCGCCACCTGGCCTCAGGGACCACCTACAGGAGCATGCAGTACGGCTGGAGGGTGCCACCCAGCACCATCAGCTTTGTGGTCAGAGAAGTGGTGCAGGGCATCATCGAAGAATACAAGGAGGAGCTCCTCCAGTGCCCCTCAACTGAAGAAGGATGGAAGAAAGTTGCAGATTGTGGTATCAGAAGTGGAACTTACCACACACCGTTGGAGCCATAGATGGCAGGCACGTGGCCTGCAAAGCTCCAGCCAAGTCGGGGTCCACTTATTTCAACTACAAGGGCTTCTTCAGCATCATCCTCTTCGCCATGGTTGATGCTGACTACAAGTTCATGTACATCGATGCTTCAGGCAACGGCTTGTCTTCAGATGCCCAGGTATACAACGCCAGTGACCTCAAGGAGGAGCTGGAAGGCAACCTCATCGTGGACTTCCCAGATCCAGAACCCCTGCCCAACGACACACAAGATGTGCCCTACTTCATCGTGGGGGATGACGCCTTCTCCCTCACAACCTACCTCATGAAGCCCTACATCTCCAAATATCCCACCCGTGAAGAGAGGATCTTCAACTACAGGCTGTCCAGGGCAAGGCGGGTGGTGGAGAACGCCTTTGGCATCCTGGCCAACAAGTTCCAGGTACTTCTCACCAACATGCAGCATCGCCCAGAGACCATGAGGAGGATCGTGGAAGCTTGCTGCATCCTGCACAATCTCATGCGCACCCGCTACCCAGTCTTGCAGAACAGGCTCTTGGACCTCCAACAAGGCAATGGGGACATGGAGCCTGGGGAATGGAGGCAAGGGCAAAACCTGATAGATACTGAGAATGTGCAAGGGCCTAACAGAGCCTCACGTGAGTCGAAGAAGCAGCGCAACCTCCTGAGACACTGGTGCAACTCCCCAGCTGGAGTGGTGGTGTGGCAAGACAGGATGGTAGATGCTTAATGGATGCTTCCTTCAGCCTGTCTCATCACACGGATGAGATTGGGCCATGTATGTTTGGTTGGCCTACAATGAACAGGGTGTTTAATAAAGAGTTGTGTTTATGTTGACATGTGTGGATATTTATTACATTATTATTGATAATAAAGGGCCGTAGGTGTGACACCTGGGAGGGTGGACCATCCAGTCCCACTATGCTTGCACTGGAGGTTTATCTATCCCACAGCTATTATCCATCCCAAAGGTGTTCCTGCCCATCCCACAGGTATCTTAACCCATCCCAAAGGTATCCCTTCCCATCCCACAGCTATCTTAACCCATCCCAAAGGTATCCCTTCCCACCCCACTGCTATCTTAGCCCATCCCAAAGGTATCCCTGCCCACCCCACTGCTATCTTAAACCATCCCAAAGGTATCTCTGCCCACCCCACTGCTATCTTAACCCATCCCAAAGGTATCCCTTCCCATCCCACAGCTATCTTAAATCATCCCAAAGGTATCCCTTCCCATCCCACAGCTATCTTAACCCATCCCAAATGTATCCCTGCCCACCCCACTGCTATCTTAAACCATCCCAAAGGTATC
>BLBF01000065.1:15882452-15949697 GCA_015471245.1 Laticauda colubrina | reverse complement strand
TATTATTTCACCTAAACCAGTTAGGGTAAACAATGTTATCCCTAACAGGAAATATCCATTAAAATTGAATTGAAGCGTTTGAAAGCATGTACCAATTTCATTTCAATGCCTGCTGTGCTTATTTGTGGTTCCCCCCCCCCCGCCACTGATACAATATATGGTATTATGATTAAAGTCCCCTTCATAACTTGGGCCAAGATACTTTAAGGATAACGTCTTTTATGTTCCCTTTTGAGTTCTTCAAGAAAGTCTGTTTCTGTGTTCCAGTAGTGATATATATACAGAATTATTTTCAATTAGTTTATTTTATTTTAGTTATTTATTTTTGTCAATTGCTTACAAGATAATAGGTAAAAGTAAAAACTTAGTTATAAATACATGGAAACATATAAGAAAAATTTAAAAAAAATAAAAGAGACAATAGGACAGGGATAGTAGGCATATTGGTGCACTTATGCATGCCCCCTACAGACCTCTTAGAAAAGGGATGAGGTCAATAGTAGATGTTTTTGGGGTTTGGGGAAGAAACCACAGAGTCAGGTAGAGTATTCCAGACATTGACCACTCTGTTGCTGAAGTCGGATTTCCTGCAATTAAGTTTGGTGTGATTAACCTTGAGTTTGTATCTATTGTGTGCTCTTGTGTTGTTATGGTTGAAGCTGAAGTATTCATTGACAGGTAGAACATTGCAATGTGTGATTTTATGTACAATACTTAGATTGGACCGAAGGCAGCATAGTTCTAGGTTTTCTAGGTCATAAATTTCGAGTCTAGTGGCATAAGGTATTCTGCAATGAGTAGAGGAGTGGAGAACTCTTGTGAAATATTTCTGGACTTTCTCAGCTGTGTTAATATCAGATACGTAATGTGGGTTCCAGACTGATGAGCTGTATTCAAGTGTTGGTCTAACAAATGTTTTGTATGCTCCAGTTAGTAGTGTAATATTACTGGAGAAAAAGCTACATAAGATTAGGTTAACAACTCGTAATGCCTTTTTGGCTATGTAGTTACAGTGGGCTCTAGCACTTAGGTCATTAGAGATGAGTATTCCAAGATCCTTGACAGAGTTTGGATCATCAACAAGATCTGGACTATTAAGCCTATATTTTATTTTCTGATGTTTTTTTGCCAATATGTTGGACAGAGCATTTATTTGTTGAGATTTGAAGTTTCCATTTGTTTGACCATTCTGACACACAGTCAAAGTCTTTTTGAAGGGTAGCAGCATTGTCTGTGGTGTTGAATAGCTTCACATCATCAGCAAAGAGAACGCAGTTGCTCTTGATATGATCACAGAGCTCATTTATGTAGAGTATGAAAAGAGTTGGTCCTAGAACACTGCCTTGGGGGACACCACTGTTGACAGGTACAGAATTTGATAGGACACTCCCAATTCTGACCATTTGTTGTCTGTTTGACAGGAATGTTTCTATCCTGTTATGCAGGTGTCCAGAGATACTGTAAGATTTTAATTTTAGGGGTAGTTTGTCGTGTACCACTGAATCAAAGGCTTTACAAAAGTCTATGTAGATTGTGTCTTTTGCTTTTCCCTGATCGAGTTGTGCAATCCATATGTTTTTTTCAGGGTAAGAATTGGAGATTACAGGATAATTTTTTTCTGAAATCAAATTGTTTATTAGCAAGTAGATTGTTTGGCTCTAAGTGGAGGATGATGGATTGGTTAATAATTGATTCCATGACTTTACATGTGATGCAGAATAAGAGATTGGTCTGTCATTTTCAACTTGGCTGGTGTCTCCCTTTTTGAAGATGGGGATGACCGTGGCTTGTGAGCATAGGTTAGGCAAGGAGTTGGTCCTGAACGATTTTTCAAAGATTATGCTTAGAGGTTCTGCTATGACAGTGGATAGCTTTTTAAAGACATAGGCACATATTCCATCCGGTCCAATAGATAGAGATGGTTTTAGATTGCATAGTGCTTTTTCAACATTGTCTTCTGTAAAATCAATATGTATTAGATCATTGTAGTTGTCTGTAGTTCGACTAGGAAATACTGGGCATAATCCATTATTGTTTACAAATGCTGAGCCAAAGAGTTGGTGGGAGCTTCTCTGTGGCTTTTTATTATGTTTCTGTATTAGGACCAAAATATGACATGTCATGATTCTTCCAAGCTGAGTTTTTTTTTTTAATTGTTTCACCCTATAGACAAAATCTTATCAGAAATCTCTACTATATGTATCTACAACTTTGTGAACTATTTCTCCCACATATAAGATCAGGAGTGAGTTGTCTCCTTCTCTGAAACGTACACCTTCTCTCCTAGAAATCCACCTCCTTATTATATTCCATTACATCCTTTTCTAGAAAGTAATGATTCATTTGGAATGGTGAATTATATGAGGAATCTTCAAAGATGTCTTATCTGCTGCGGCTTGTTCTTTTTTTATTGTACTTTATGTAATAATTTTTGAATCAATGATTTCAAAGTATTTTGTTGTTTTGATGGTTGTTTCAACATACTGAGCATTATATTTCACAGAAATGAGCTAGAATATGCCCTGCTTTGATAAGAGGAATAGATAATAGTAAAAATACATTTTGCTGAAAACATTTAAGATCTAAGACACATCCAGCATTACTTATTAAGCCTTAGCCTGTTACCCATAAAAATTCATGCAAACAAGATCAAAAAGGAGATTGTGTGGCCTGTTCCTTCTTTCTAATCAGTGCATGCAATTTTTATGCCCAACATAAAAATACATCATCCTTTTGTGGTAGGATGAAACATTTCAGTCTCTTTTCAATCACATTCTAGAATTAGGAAACTTAGCTTTCAATGTTATTAATATTTGAGGCATTGCTTATAAGAAAAATGCCCTCAGATTTTGTTTAAATTTCAAACATGACTTGTTCTATGGCATCTCAGTAAATCTGAGACTGCAGTTATCTTTTATGTGTATTTCACAGTTATTTTATTATGTAGTTTATGGCTTAAAAAAAGAAAAATGTATACATCCTGGGATAAAATATATGCACATTTTAAAAAAAAGCAATTAATCAAAATAAATGTTGTAATAAAGAACAATGTTTTGTACATTTTTAAAAAATACAGTCACTGAAAAACAGCTTAGAGCAGATATGTGAAGGGATTTAAATATATGTATATTTAGGCAGATTTAAAGGAAAAACCCACTAAATCATCCCTTATATCTGGATGCTTGCAGATAGTCCTTGGTTGTGAGTTTATATGGACATCTTTTGGAAAAGAGTTGGTAGGATCAAAAAAACAAAAATAACAAAACAAAACCAATCTTTAGGTTGCCTAATTTATTTTATCTGTCATCCCTTAGGAGCTCATAATGAACTGTGAATGAAGCAGAAGCCAGATTTTCATAAAATGCCATAATCTGAAGCAGTTCCACCTGAGAACCAGTGCTAATTACTGAATGTCCTTGGCTGGTAAAAGAAACTTGAGGAAAGCTTCATTAGCACAAGCTGCTGATTGATATCCAAACTGTTGCCCTGACAGAATGCCATTTGCTTACTCACCGAATTAAATCTGTGTGCAAAAAGAAATGCCCATGTATGCCAGTCTTAGTAAATTAGCCATCCATAATACAAAGCCCAAGCCCTTTGGTGCATCTTTCTAAGCGACTCCTATAAGTAGTTGCTTTTCAACTGAAGCATACATTAGATTCATTTCATTTGATGATTCATCAAATGCATTAGATTCATTTCCTGTACTGCCAGCAGCCAGAAAAGCTCAGGAATCCAGACAACAGGTCATCAGGGCAGATTTAAAAATAGAAATTAGGAATCAGCTTTTATTTCTGTCATTACTATCATGTTCAGAGTGAGGCTGGTTTCCCTCTTATGTACCTGACTTATTGCATTTGGAAGAAAAATGTAGATCAGTTGTACATCCTGTTTCTTCTACTGCTTTAGCACTTGTGAAATCTCCAATTCAATCTGTTCTGTTTCTTCTCAAATAAATGTCATTGAATTCTGTTCCAGGTGCATGTGCAAAAATGCAACCCCCTGCAACATATCCTGAAGGCCCTTGTTCTGGATTTTTGCCAATGACAGCTATGCATGCTTTCTTTGCTATTGGGTGCTTATGTTTCATAGACGTTAGCTCTTTATTGAAAAAAAATGTCATGTTCTTGGAATATGACCCTCTAAGACAGGGGTGTCAAACTCGATTTCATCAAGGGCTGCATCAGGGTTGTATTTTGGCCTCAGGGGCCAGGATGGCATGGCCAAGATGGGTGTGTTCAGTTCAACATCACTCATGTTGGGGGCCCGAGCACTCTGCCAGAGAAAACGGGCTTGTGAGCTTCATTTTTGGCTGTGATGGCCTCCTGCAATCCTCTGCTGGTGAAAACAGTGCTCGGGGAAGTCCATGTGAGCTCCGTCTTCGCTGGCCGAGGCACCATGGGCTGGTTCTTTGCAGTTTTCAGGGCAGGCCCGTGGGCCAGATCTAAGTGGGCCTTGAGTGGGCTCCTGCTCGAAGACTCTTGTGTTCCTAATTTTCCTACTTTTAGCATTTGTGTTCAGAGTATTGCAGCAGAAATTCAGTGCCAGAAAAGTAAACACAGATGACTAAGGCTTTATTTAACTTCTTTATAAACATACAAAGTAAACTTTACAATATTAGTTGTAGATTTCTCCAACATGGAGCAAACTCAAACAGAAGCAGACATGTTACAGGTTCAGAGCAGAACAGCAACTCAGGAGCTCAGAAACAGACATCAGTTTCACTTTAGTTCAGCAGGCAGTTTCATTTTCAATAGACAGATTCTGAGCTTAATAGACTTCAGAGCTGCAGAGCTTAATATCAAGCCACACCTAGGCTGCTTCTAGTTTCAGTTTCCAAACAGTCCTTATTGGCTGACTTAGTTGCTATGCCTATTCATTGGCTGACCTTGTTACCATGCTCTATTCCAGTTCATGAATATACTCTGTCCATTTCCCTTCCTTTCAATTATATCTCCTCCCTAGTCTCAGAATATATTTTCTCCTCAGCCCCTGTATTTTCACACCTCATAACTTTTCCAGCATCCTATTTTTGACGATGTCTGGTCTGAATCAGTTCAGGATACTTGCTTGCAGGATCTCATAGCAAATGCTTTCTTGTACCACAACTCCCTGGCAAGGAATAAATCAGGCTGTCCTGAGTCCTTTTAGGCAGGAATCATGACTAGTGGCCATTAAAAATGTTCCTCCATTCATATGTTGACTGGCTATATACAAATAAATTTAGCTATAGCTTCACTTATTGTAATGTTGTGGTTTTATTAGACAGTGACTATGTTTGGACATGTGAGGTAATACTGGAATATGGCTATCATGCCAGGAGTCATGATAGCAGTGTTCCAATATTTGAGGGGGTTCCTACAAAGATGAGGGTGTCAAATTATTTTCCAAAGCACCAAAAGGCAAGATGAGAAACAATGGATAGAAACTAACCAAGGGGAGAAGTAACCTAGAGCTAAAGAGAAATCTCCTAACAGTGAAAACAAGTGGAACAGCTTGCCTCCAGAAGTTGTAGGTGTTATATCATCACTGGAGGCCATCAAAAAGAGACTGGACAACCATTTATCAGAAATGGTATAAAGTCTCCTGCTCAAGCAGTGGGTTTGACTAGAAGACTTCCAAGATCCCATCCAATTCTATTATTATATGTTTTATCTCATTAGAATGTGGAATTCCATTTCGCCCAGTCTTGCAGGAATCTGATACTCTAAACCAGGGGTGTCAAATTCAGTTTCATCAAGGTTGCGTTTGACCTCAGGGGGATTAGCGTGGGGGTTGCTGAGGTAGGCATGGCCAGGGTGGTCATGGCCAACTCAATATCACTTGTGTCATCTAACATATTTCTTGTTTCTTTTGTTTCTTCTTTGGTTACTATCCACTACTGCAGTAAGTCTGTTTAAACATGTAGGAAAGTGAAGCTGAATTTATGGCCCCAAGTTAAGCTTGACAGATTTATGACAACCTTAACCCTGATAAGAGCTGCTGTTAGTGAAGCCAAGACAGTATCTATAACATCAGTCTGCATTGAGTTTACTTCATAAGATCTGTCTATTTCTAAACTATGTTTCTTTATGTGTTTGTGGAGGAAAATAGCATACTGCTTTCTAAATTGGAAATATTAATGCCAGGATGATTAGCCCAACTATTTTTCTCAGATATTAACCACAAGGCTTCTAACTCAAAACTTACTGGACTGAGTAAATTCAGAAGACGTGTTCAGGTGTTCAGTCAGCCATGCAATTCAGCAGATGAAAAATTCAGACCTCTTCAATTTACATATCAAATCAGGGTAATCAAACCTAAAGGCCCTGTCACACTGGCCAACGGATGCAAAACGTTTGTAAATAAGACACAGCGGATGAGAAAAATGTTCCATCCATTGTTATCCGCTCTCAAAAGTGCCCCGAATTTGCATAACCAGAGCGGACAACACGGAAAGGAACAGATGGACGTAGGGCGGATGGAAATTGGATGCTCCACGGAAACCTAGCGGATGGAAGCAGATGAGAGCAGATGGCACATCCGCAAGGCTTCCGGGGGAGTGCAGCAAAGCGGACGCGCAACGGAAAGAGCGGATGCAGAGCGGAAGCCTAGCGGATGAAGCGGATGCAGAGCGGAAGCCTAGCGGATGCCTAGTGGATGCCTAGCGGACGCCTAGCGGATGCCTAGCATTCACTGCGCATGCGGGGAGGATGCATTGCGTCAGCCCCGTGGATATAAAGGGAAGCAGCTCCCAAGCAGGTCAACATTCAGAGGAAAGACTTGCTTCCAGACACATTGACTGCCTGCCAGCCTGCCTGCCAGGCTGCCTCCCAGCCAGCAACCCCACAACCATGGGGAAAAAGAGAAAGCCTCAGCCATCTGCTGCCAGCCCTGGCAAGAGGGACAGGGCCACCCTCCCATCCCCTGGCCCTCACTCTGCTTCTGCTGGGGCTTCTGCAGCATGGGCTCGCTCTTCTGGGGCTGGGGCTTCTGCTGCTTCTGCTTCTGGAGGAACTGATGATGCTGCTTCTGGCGGTGGTGCTTCTGCTGGTGCTTACTCTGCTGATGCTGCTTCTGGCGGTGGTGCTTCTGCTGGTGCTTACTCTGCTGAAGCTGCTCCTCATCCTGCTGGTCCTGCTGGTGCTCCTGGTCCTGCTGGTGCTCCTGGTCCTGCTCGTGCTCCTGGTCCTGCTGGTCCTGCTCGTGCTCCTGGTCCTGCTGGCACTGCTGGTGCTTACTCTGCTGCTGCTGATCCTGGTCCTGCTGGTGCTGCTGCTGCTGGTCCTGCTGGGGCTGCTGCTGCTGGTGGTGTGGAGGAGCAGCCCCTACAACCTGGAAGCCCCTCTGATGAGGGCCCATGTGGTACTGCCAAAGGGAGGAAGAGGCATATGCGAGAACAGGAGAGGAGGCATTACAACATTGAGGAGGAACATGAGGATGAGGTGCTGGAGTGGCTGAGAGAGAATGACTATCTATGGCGGAAGGGACACAAGCTCTATAGGGACACCAAAAAGGAAGCAGGCTGCTTGGAGAGAGAAGGCGGAGAGCCTGGGCTACAGTTTGGAGGTGCTCCTCGGCTGGTGGAAGCACATGCACACCTGGTACGGGAAGCTGCACCTCAAGAAATCTGGCCAGGCTGCGGTCAAGCTGACGGACAGAGAGACTGACATCATGGCCAAGTGCAGCTTCCTGGAGGGTGAGATATGCCACCGAGGAGCAGCCCCTCTCACAACCCTCTCTCTCAGGCAGCCTGCTGAGAGCCAGTCCTCTTCCGGCTGAGAGTCAGTTCCTGTCTCCAGTCAGGTGTCTGTGGAGCGTGCCACGACAGAGAACCCGCCAAAAGCTGTTCTCACCATGGCAGAGCGCATGGAGGACTCCCTGGCACAGTGGGAGAAAGGAGATGGCACTTCCACCACAGTCCAACCCGCATCCACCCCCAGCTCCACCTCCACAGAAAGACAGAGAGCCAGACAGGAGGGACAGAGCCACACTGTCCTGCTGGAGATAAGAGACACCATCAGGAGCAGCATAAATATCATCTCTCAGCTGGTCCACACCAACTCCTCATCCTCCAACCGCAAGCCCTTCATCACCTATGTGAACCAGACCCTCATGGACATGGTGGAACCCCAGTACCAGGTGGTGAAGGACAGAATCACCGATCTGCTTCACAACCCTCCAGATCCAGATGCACCTGCTCCCACCCAGTCCAGGTCTGCTCCTCCACCCCAGGTGATGTCCCTCCCATTCCAAGGCTTTCTACAGGCCCTCACCTATCAGGGCTATGGCTACCAGGAGGTCCAGCAGCACAGGCAGCAGCCCTTCCCAGTCCAGGCACAGGTTCATCAGATGCCACCTTTGCCACCGGTTCCACTGATGCCACCGAAGCCACCCACGCCACTGCTGCCACCGATGCCACCCACGCCACCGATGCCACCCACACCAGTCCTCACCCAGATGCAGACCAGACAGCCCCACTACACTGCTCCTTCCTCCATCCCACAGCCAAGCCCGGCCTCAGTACATCTGTCATCGGTACTGGGGCTGACACCCCATGGCATGGAGAAAAGAGCTCTCAACATCACGGGGCTGAGCCAGCTGTCTGAGAGCTTCCTCAACACACCGTCCCCTGTTGTCCTCTCGGGGCCAGGCACCCCAGTGGCGCTTCAGACCAGGACTCCAGCAGCATCCACCTCCACAGCACCTGGACCCTTCACCCCTGAGACTGGGCACACCTCTGAGTGACAGAGAAGAGTGACAGAGACTGGATGGCTACCTGTAGACTTTATTTGGACACTTGACTTGGGTCATTTTTCTTTTACAGCTTGTTATTAATAAAAATTATCTTTGCTTCACACACTTGCTTCATTTATTTTTGTAAATAAAGTCTTGGTGGAAACTTTTAGAAATGGTTTAAGCTTTTGCATGCTTGTGGGATGGGGAAGGATAGCAGTGGGATGAGCAGGGATACCTTTGAGATGGGTAATAGCTGTGGGATGGGCAGGGATACCTGTGGGATGGGTAATAGCTGTGGAATGGGCAGGGATACCTATGGGATGGGTAATAGCTGTGGGATAGATAAGCCTCCAGTGCAAGCACATTGGGACTGTATGGTCCACCCTCCCAGGTGCCACACCTATGGCCCTTTATTATCAATAATAATGTAATCATTCATCCACATGTCAACATAAACACAACTCTTTATTAAATGCCCTGTTCATTGTAGGTCCACTCAACATACATGGCACAATCTCATCCGTGTGATGAGACAGGCTGAAGGAAGCATCCATTAAGCATCCACCATCCTGTCTTGCCACTCCACTGCTCCAGCTGGGGAGTTGCACCAGTGTTTCAGGAGGTTGCGCTGCTTCTTCCCTTCATGTGAAGCTCTGTTGTGGCCTTGCACATCCACAGTGTTGATCAGGTTTCACCCTTGCCTCCATTCCCCAGGCTCCATGTCCCCATTGCCTTGTTGGAGGTCCACGAGCCTGATCTGCAACACTGGGTAGCGGGTGTACTCTGCTCTTCTCCCGATCCATCTTCGGACCCAGACACTTCTTGGCCTCCTCCTTTTCTTCCCGTAGAACAGTTGAAAGAGCCTGTAGATGGCTTTGCACTGTTGCAGAATGATTGTGGCTACCAAAAGGACTGTGTTACGTTCCATGGTGGACATGACTGGATGCTGTGGAAGAGCAAGAGGCAGATGAAGGCTGCAGAGGTCTGTACAGCAGGGCTGCTGGTCTGAAAGTGAGATCCAGGTGAGTTGCTCCCCCTTTTTATAGGCAATATAGGTTTTCCCCTATGTGTCCTTTTGCATCCTCTAGGCATCCTCTAGACATCCTTAATATCCGAGATAGGTCCCCTCTGCAAACGTTTTTTCTGCTTTAAATACTTTCTTTGTGAGCTGCATCCGCTTTCATTCTTTCTCCGTCCGTGCTACTAACGCTTTGTGTCCGTTCCGTGTCCGTTTTGCTTCCTCCCTGTGTCCGCTTTCCGCTGGAGCGGATTTGAGTTGCACGGATACGCAGTGGATGCCTAGCGGATGTAGCGGATGCGTAACGGATGACAACGGATGCAGAACGGATGTTCCCCATATGCGTAGCGGATGCAGAACAGACGCATTGGATACATTTTCTGCTCAGAAAGTTTTGAGCAGCTCAAAACATTTTGAGCGGATGGAACCTCAGTCGACGGATGCTGGACGGATAGAGAGGAAGAAAAACGGACGCATTGAGTACAGAACGGATGCATCACGTTAACCAACGATGGCAAGTGTTTCTCTCCATTTTACATCCTCTTTCCATCCGTTGGTGCAGTGTGACATGGGCTTAAACAGTTCATATAAATTCCAAGTATAACAAGTTCAGATTCAAATTTTATCAAAGAGCGTTATAAATGTTCCTCACAGTTTCATAATTGATCCAAATATTCTGAGAGATTATCTTACAGAGAAAAAGAATGAGTGAATATACTAATGATATCATTATGTAATATACACCAAAATATAATGATGACAATGAATTTTTTTAAAAATAGTTAAATCCAGAATTATGTTCAGTAATAATTTGTTTTCTTTTTGTATTTGAAAAGGTATGCATTTCTTTGCCTCGTGTCCATTTTGACTGCTGGAAAGTGGCTGGATATGTCCCTACAGTTTTCATGGCAAGGTTTCAGAAGTGGTTTACTATTGCTTGCTTCTTAGGGCTCGAGGATGTGACTGGCCCAAGGTCATCCTATTCGTAGGACTGGAACTCATAGTGTTCTGGTTTCTTTCTGTTGAAAGTCGAGGACCACCTATATAAGGAGATTAGAACAATTTTAAAATGTAATACTATTGTTTGGACACTACTTTTAGATATATATTGTGACTCAGAGACTTTGTCAGGGGGAAAGCAGATGTTTTCAGAATAAAGTAATGCCACTTGATTTCAGAGGTGGAACTAAACTGGTTGTTAACTTTTCGTGCAGTTCAGAGAACCAGCTGATTGCATCACTGGCTGGCCCTGCCCCTACCACCCCTCACCTCCCGGCTACTCCTTATCTCACCTCGCTCGCCTTGAGTCATGCCCGCAACCCAGCTGCTCTCTGGTTCCTGCCTTCTCCTGCTCCCTCTCTGCTTGCCTGCTGTCACCACTCAGACTCAGCTGCTCCCGTTCCTCACTCACTTATCTGCCATCACCTGCCTAATTTTTGGTAAGTTGCTTTGAGTACAGGGATTGTGAGACCCTTCCTCACTTGCCTGATATCACTGCTCACCCAGACCATGTGGTGGCCCAGACTCAGCTGCTCCCACAGTGAGAGCGCCATGCTGGGGCCAAGTCATTGCAGTGTGGTGAAGTGCAAGCATGCAGTCCCGAGACATCTGTCCACCTTCAAGAAAGGAGCGCCACCACCAGGCGTTGGCTTTGTTGGGGCAGGCCACTCGGGCTGGCGGAGGCACATGGAGACTTTGGAGCCCCTTGAGGTTTTCAGGATGGATCAGATCATCCAAGGCTTTGCTCCTTGGTGGGGGGCTGTGTGAGAGCCAGGTCTGAAAGGCAGCCAAACCTCACCATCCACTCCAAGGCAGCCCGCCTTACTTTCCAGCCCATGGGGCTCACACTGTGACTACCCATGAAAGTAATGCCAATGGCAACCTGTGCCTGGAACGTCCCCTTGCCCTAGGACCCCCCAAGAAATGGTCCCAATCTTTACACAGGGGAAGGGGAAGGGGAAGGGAAGGGTTTTTTGGCTCAGGAGCAATGCTCGCACATGCCCCTTGCTGCCTGTCTCTCCCCCTTTGTAACAGAGCAAATTCTCTATTACAGGGCATTAGCCAAGAGGAAGCAGCTGGAGCAGGGTGTGGTGGGGAAGCCTTGTGCAAAATTGCATGGGCCTGGGAGGTGAGTTGGCGATCCCAGTTGCCTGGCTCAGAGGAGGCTTGTGGGAGCCTTGCTGGATGTTTGCGTAGTACCTCCAGCAGCAATGGAAGACAGAGACACTGAGTGGAGGGAGAGAGGCAATCCCAGCTGCCTGGATCATCAGAGCACATGTCCATTTAAGCAAGCATCCAGCAAGAATCTATCGGTACTGGTGCTTGGATCACCTGCCTCCTCCATGCCTCTGCCTCCACCTGCTGCTGTTAACATTGCACAAGCCTCCCATGAGAAAAAAGAGGGGAATGCAAAGCAGCTGGCTGCAAAGTTTCCTGCTTCAGGAAGCAGCCCAACAAACAGAAGTTCCGCACCCATAAAGACATGGGCAAAAGTCATTCTGTGCTGAGGCAGAGTCCAAACAAGCACCAGCACAGAACATCTGGATTGCCTGCTTATTGATCTTGGCCAGTTGTGGTGCTAGGCATGGGGCTTCTGTTTGTTGGGTTTGGGATGGCACTTGGGACTGGCCAGTTGAGGACAGCACCCGTCTAGCAGGGCCTCGCCCTGGCAAAGGGGAAAGGCAAAGCAGAAGCATGTGAGGGCTGCACAGGGCTCTTCCAATGGCCTCCCCAGCCCCAGCGCTGCTCGGACGCGGCTTCACATGGGTCTGTTCACCTAGCACAGTTGAAATCTTAAATCTGACTACCATTCCAGTCAGCCATTCCTTTGTTTTTACTTATATACACATCTATACACCTGCTTTCTGGCTCTGTTCTCTGCTGCACATGCAGGGCAAGAAAAGTAGTCTATGGGAAATCGTTCAGACCTTCCAACTTCTCATGAAAAAAAATTCATGTGAAGTTGGATGGTTTGCACTTTTTTTTTATTGTAGTCCCACAGACTGCTTTTCTTGCCCTGTATGAGCAACAGAAAACAGAGATAGAAAGCAGGTTAGTGAAAGGATGTGGCTCCCTTGGGGTGTGTATGTGGAGTGGATGAAAGATCTGTGTGTGTGTGTGTGTGTGTGTGTGTGTGCATGTGTGTGTGAGAGAACATCTCTCTCCCTCCCTCTCTCTCTCTCTCCCTCCCTCTCCCTCTCCTTCTCTCTCTCACACACACATGGGGATGGGGGAGACAGAGACAGAGACACAAAGAGGCAGAAAAGTTGGAGCTTTCTTTCTTTTCTTCCTACCCTATCTACCAGAGTCACCTGGATTTCCATCCCAACCCCACCTGACGCATACAGGCACCACCCATGCAAGTGACGTAGAGTTGGCAATGCCCACTCAAACGCAGTACCCCCACAGCCATGCCCACCCTACTGGTCATTAGGAAGAACTGGTTGTTAAATTATTTGAATTCCACCACTGCTTGACTTTAAGTGTTCATCTCTTGACAGAGCACTCATTTCCTTCTAAATATACATTTCTCATCACTAGTGATTTTTAGGACCATTAATTAATGAGTAGATTATTATTTATATTATTAATATATTTTATCTAAAGGCAAAGTAATATATCTACATTGTTAACTCTTCCCCCTCCCCCCCCAGACATTTTTATATTAATTGAGATAACCATTCTTCAGCTCCCCCCCATTAGCATAATTTCCTGAACAAGTATTAACTCAACTGTTATCAGCAATGTATCACATATTTTTGATAATCACTCTTCATTGGTCTTTATTTGCACATACTTCTTTCCTGGATTATGTATGAATCTTAGCATTGAAAGGTAGCTGAGTCTGCTGCTTTTCACTTGAGGAAAGTCAGAGATTATTTTCTGAAATTTTCTGTACACTCTAAATCAGTTCACAGAATCAGGAACCCCCATTGCCCAACTTTTCATTTTTATGTATTTGATTACTTGCCCTGATGCCATGTGATTGCAATATAAACAGGAAAAGAAATTTGCTTGATTCTCAAATTTTGCATTTATTTATTTTTTGTTGGAAAGATGCTCTTTTGGCAAACTACAGATAATTTGCATGTCTGGCAGCTTGTTTTCTTTGGCAAAAGTAGCTGATATCTGTAAATATTGGATGTTCTTTCTCCTCTTGCTTCTATTTCTGTCATGCTTCTTTTTCCATTTCCACTTGGAGTTTGCAAAAAGCACCTGAAGGACTCTCAGATAGTGAGGAACAAACTCTAAGCAGACGTTCATGTGTTTTGCACTGAGGAAAGGCTTCTAGCAATTCTTCCATAAAGCCCAGATAGGTAGATAGTTGCAGTGATGGTTGTCCTTCTGGAACTCTGTCCCATCTCCACACAGGATCTCTGGAGCTTAGTCAGAGTGACCATTGGGTTCTTGGTCACTTCTCTTACTAAGGCCCTTCTCACCTGATTGCTCAGTGTGATGACCCGTAGTCTCTCAAAATAACCCAAAATATACATTAAAGTCCGGTAATGCCTTCAACATAACTTCACTGTTTTATTAGGCACAGTTTAAAGTCACAAAAGTAAATAATGAGGCAAAAGGAAAACCAAAACAAACCACATTGACAAGAGTTCCAAAGCAAGCCAAGTTAATTAATCATACATTCCCGGAAGATAACCGAGGAAAGTCCATGGGAAGAACATCAGCAAAGATAAACCTCTTTCAAAGTAAACACTAAACTTTGACTCCAGCAATTCTGACTATGCACTTACAAACTTATACATATAGCTGCAAGCTGCAAGCCATGAGGAGGATCATGGTAATCTCCTCTTGAATAGACCTCGCTTTTCCTTGATCCTCTCCTCCCCGTGTAATCTAGGATGGATAGGGGATGGGCCTGGATCCTTCTCTGATTGCTCAGCTGGCCTCTGCCCTTCCCCAGCCTCCTCCACCACCTCTGGAGCCACACTCCCACTCCCTGTTGGCTGTTCTTCCTCTTCCTCAGAGTCAGTCTCCACTAGGGGCATGACACTCAGTTTGACTGGTTGACCAGCTCTTGAAAGAGTCCTGGTTGTGCCAAACTTCTTCCATTTGAGAATTATGAAGGCAACTATGCTCTTAGGAACCTTCAGTGTAGCAGAAATTTTCTTTTGAAGCCTCCCCCAGATCTGTGCCTTGTAATAATCCTGTCTCTGGGGTAATTTCTTTGACCTCATGGCTTTTCCTCTGCTACAGTACACATTGACAGCTGTGACACCTTCTATAGAGAGGTATGTGCCTTTCCAAATCATGTCCAATCAAATTAATTCAAGATGTAGAAACATGTCAGCTATGATCAAGAGAAATGGGAGGCAATAGAGCTAAATTTCACATGTTATTGCAAAGGGTTTGAATATTTATGCCACTATGATATTTCTGTTTTTTCTTTTTAATAAATTTACAGACATTTCTAAAATTCTGTTTTCACTTTGTCATTATGGAATACTGAATGTAGATTAATGATAAAAAAAATTTCAACAACCTTTGAATCAGACTGCAACACAATAAAATTGATAAAAGTGAAAGAAATACTTCTGAAATACAGAAATACTTTCTGAATGCACTGTACACATGTTCATGGAAATGATACATAGCCACTGGATATTCTTTCTAACAGTAAAATCTTCATTGTTGTTAATTGTTTTTTCATTGGGACACAGTGACCAGAGGTTTGTATTCTTACTAGGAACAAAATTCAAATCTCTTCCTAATGATAGACAAATTATCCCAGCCGAATATAATTTATATGACTCTAGTAAGGCTAAAGAAAAGAAAAAAATTCAGTGCATCTAGTACCTTAGACTATTTTTGCATATGAATTAAAACTAATGATTATTGAATTTCTGGGAAGAGTTGATCAATTTCCAATTTGACCTGCTTTGTTAGCTGCTTGCTTGCAAGGAAGTTGTGTTAGAAGCCCTGGAACCATTTTCTTAACATCAAGTGAATCTTTAGAAATCTTTCAAGTCAGTTTTTAAATCCCATTCCTTCAATGCACAATTCATTTCTTAATTGTTCTCATGGGAATAAATAAGTTATTATAAGAATTTCACTAGGAAATCAATGGACACCAGGCTAGCACTTACTAGAGTGAAATTGTTATAACTGTACATTTAGATCACTGTTTCTCAATGCTAGTGGTGTGAAGATGTGTGGACTTCAAGTCTCAGAATCCCCCAACCAGCACTCAACTTCTGGGAATTGAAGTCTACATGTTGTCAAGCTGTCAAGGTTCAGAAGCATTGTTTTAGATATATGTTGTCATGACATAACAATACATTAACAATTAAACTTGCTTAGCCAAAAAGTACCTTTCTTTACTTAAGCCCCTGTCACACTGCACCAACGGATGGAAAGAGGATGTAAAATGGAGAAAAACACTTGTCTTCCATTGATTAACGCGATGCATCCGTTCTGTACTCACTGCCTCCGTTTTTCATCCTCTCTATCCGTCCAGCATCCGTTTACTGATGTTTCATCCACTCAAAAAGTTTTGAACTGCTCAAAACTTTTGAGTGGAAAATGTATCCAATTCTGCAACTGCTAGGCATCCACAAGGCATCCGTTCTGCATCCGTTCTGCATCCGCTATATCCTCTAGGCATCCGCTGCGCATCCGCG
Organism: Laticauda colubrina; assembly: GCA_015471245.1. Taxonomy (NCBI): domain Eukaryota; kingdom Metazoa; phylum Chordata; class Lepidosauria; order Squamata; family Elapidae; genus Laticauda; species Laticauda colubrina. The sequence continues at coordinate 15,933,326 of BLBF01000065.1, read as the reverse complement.
CAACTTCATCTGCTCCAGCGGGAAACAGATGCAGGGAGGAAGCGGAACGGACGCAGAACGATGCAGAACAGATACCTAGCGGATGCAGAATGGAAACAAAGCATTTAAAATGGAAAAAACATTCTCAGAGGGGACCTATCTCAGATATTAAGGATGTCTAGAGGATGCCTAGAGGATGCAAAGGGACACCTAGGGGAAAACCTATACTGCCTATAAAAAGGGGGAGCAAGTCACCTGGATCTCATTTTCAGACCAGCAGCCCTGCGGTGCAGATCTCTGCAGCCTTCATCTGACTCTTGCTCTTCCACAGCATCCAGTCATGTCCACTGTGGATCGTAACAAAGTCCTTTTGGCAGCCACCATCCTTCTGCAACAGTGCGAAGCCATCTACAGGCTCTGTGAACTCTACTACGGGAAGAAAAGGAGGTGGCCAAGAAGCACCTGGGTCCGAAGATGGATCACCAGAAGAGCAGAGGACGGACTGTACAACAAGCTGATGGTGGAGCTCAGGAACGAAGACACTCGTGCATTCCAGAACTTCATGAGGTTGCCTCCAGCCATGTTTGACGAAGTTGTGCAGCGGCTGACACCCAGGTTGACCAAGGCAAACACCAACTTCTGGCCCAGCCTGGAACCTGGGTTCAAGGTGGCATTCACTCTGCGCCACCTGGCCTCAGGGACCACGTACAGGAGCATACAGTACGGCTGGAGGGTGCCACACAACACCATTAGCATTGTGGTCAGAGAAGTGGTGCAGGCCATCATCGAAGAATACATGGAGGAGCTCCTCCAGTGCCCCTCCACTGAAGAAGGATGGAAGAAAGTTGCAGAGCAGTGGTATCAGAGGTGGAACTTCCCACACACCGTTGGAGCCATAGGTGGCAAGCACGTGGCCTGCAAAGCGCCAGCCAAGTCAGGGTCCACTTATTTCAACTACAAGGGCTTTTTCAGCATCATCCTCTTCGCCATGGTCAATGCTGACTACAAGTTCATGTACATCGATGCTTCAGGCAATGGCTCATCTTCAGATGCCCAGGTATACAACGCCAGTGACCTCAAGGAGGGGCTGGAACGCAACCTCATCGTGGGCTTCCCAGATCCAGAACCACTGCCCAACGACACGCAAGATGTGCCCTACTTCATCGTGGGGGATGACGCCTTCTCCCTCACAACCTACCTCATGAAGCCCTACACCTCCAAATGCCTCACCCGTGAAGAGAGGATCTTCAACGACAGGCTGTCCAGGGCAAGGCGGGTGGTGGAGAATGCCTTTGGCATCCTGGCCAACAGGTTCCAGGTACTTCTCACCACCATGCAGCATCGCCCAGATACCGTGAGGAGGATCATGGAAGCTTGCTGCATCCTGCACAATCTCATGCACACCCGCTACCCAGTGTTGCAGAACAGGCTCGTGGACCTCCAACAAGGCAATGGGGACATGAAGCCTGGGGAATGGAGGCAAGGGCAAAACCTGATAGACACTGAGGATGTGCAAGGCCCCAACAGAGCCTCACTTGAAGGGAAGAAGCAGCGCAACCTCCTGAAACACTGGTGCAACTCCCCAGCTGGAGCAGTGGAGTGGCAAGACAGGATGATAGATGGTAAATGGATACTTCCTTGAGCCTGTGGCATAACACTGATGAGGTTGTGCCATGTATGTTGAGTGGCCCTACAATGAAGAGGGCATGAATAAAGAGTTGTGTTTATGTTGACATGTGTGGATGACTGATTACATTATTATTGATAATAAAGGGCCATAGGTGTGGCACCTGGGAGGGTGGACCATCCAGTCCCACTATGCTTGCACTGGAGGTTTATCTATCCCACAGCTATTACCCATCCCACTGCTATCCTTACCCATCCCACAGCTATTACACATCCCACAGGTATCCCTGCCCATCCCACTGCTATCTTAACCCATCCCTCAAGCCTGCAAAGGCTTAAACCATTTCTAAAAGTTTCCACCAAGACTTTATTAAAAAAAAGAAATGAAGCAAGTGTGTGAATCAAAGATAGACTTTATTAACAAGAAGCTATAAAACAAAAATGAGTCTCTGGCACTCCTCTTGGTCGTTCAATCTCAGGGGTGAAGGGTCCAGTTGCTGTGGAGGTGGCTGGTGCTGGAGTGCTTGTCTGATCCCCCGCATCATCAGCTCCTCCAGAAGCATAAGCAGCAGAAGCTCCAGCCCCAGAAGAGCGAGCCCGTGCTGCAGAAGCCCCAGCAGAACCAGAGTGAGGGCCAGGGGGTGGGATGGTGGCCCTGTCCCTCTTGCCAGGGCTGGCAGCAGATGGCTGAGGCTTTCTGTTCTTCCCCATGGTTGTGGGGTTGCTGGCTGGCAGGGAGGCTGGTAGGAACCAAGGCTGGCAGGCAGGCAGGCAGGCACCAAGGCTGGCAGGAAGGCTGGCAGGCAGGCAGGCAGGCACCAAGGCTGGCAGGCAGACTGGCTGGCAGCAAGGCTGGCAGGCAGGCAGACAGCAAGGCTGGCAGGGAGGCTGGCAGCAAGGCTTGCAGGCAGGCAGACAGCAAGGCTGGCAGGCAGGCAGACAGAAAGGCTGGCAGGGAGGCTGGCAGCAAGGCTTGCAGGCAGGCATGCAGGCAGGGCAGGCAAGGCTGTCAATCCGTCCGGCAGCAGGTCTTTCCTCTGAATGGTGACCTGCTCCAAGCTGCTTCCCTTATATCCATGGGGCTTACGCAATGCATCCTCCCCGCATGCGCAATTAACGCTAGGCATCTGTTAGGCTTCCGCTGTGCATCCGCTGTGCATCCGCTGTGCATCCGCTGTGCATCCGCTGTGCATCCGCTTCATCCGTTCCACGTCCGCTTTGCTGAGGTCCCCTGGAAGCCTTGCGGATGTGCCATCCGCTTTCATCTGCTTCCATCCGCTGGGCTTCCATTCCGCATCCGCTTTCCATCCGCTCTGCGTCCTTCCCCCGTCCGTTCCTTTCTGTGTTATCCGCTCTGGTTATGCAAATTTTTGCCCCTTTTGATAGCGGATAACAATGGATGGAACATTTTGCTCGTCCGCTGTGTCCTTTTTACAAACGTTTTGTATCCGTTGGGCAGTGTGACAGGGCCTTTAGAAACTGAATCAGAGTCACTGGTACGTGCTTTTGATTGGACATGCTGAAAACATTTTCTTTGCTCCCTATATCTAGATAGGCATTTTAGAAAGAGGTTATTTTATTTTTTGCAACATAGTTAGATGTATTGGGGTCCTTCCATTTAAATATCAGAGTCTGTTTTAGTTTCTCCAGTTCAGCCAGGATTGGATAGCTGCTACCACTTAACTGAGCAATTATGATGAAGCAGAAAAGATAATGAACCAAAAAAAACAAAAAAGAATTACAGTTTCTTGTTATTTTTCTTTCTTTTGTAAAAGAGGCTTCAACTTCACTATTGAAATTCTTTGGAACTTCTTGAAGCTTGCAATTGACTGTGTTTTTGGTGTGGTGTTACCATACCAGGATTTTCTTTGTCTACCTCTATGTCCTGATTTCTGATTGTGTGTGTGTGTGGGGGAAGAATCAGAAAAGGGAAGAATATTCTTGTATTAAGGGAGATGAAACTGGCTATTTTTGACTTCTAGAGAGAATCAGCTTCCTTTCTGTCTCCTGTCTTTCCATAGCAGAATGTAACATGCCTGCTTAGACATTGACCTTCATGTTTGTTTTCCAATTAAAGAGAGGTTGTTATTGGATTTATTCAGGATCTCCTGGGAATGAGTATAAACCAAGAGAACAATGTTTCAGGTTTGAGACTTATTAGGTGGTGTATGAAGATTAGACAGATAGTATCGAATCTGGGTCAGTCACTGAGACCAGAAGTTTCGTCTTCCAAGCTTTTGGACTTGTACTGGAGCCCATCCTTAAGGCACTTCTCTCTAGCAAAATGTGACACACTCTGCTAGAGAGGAGTTCCCTGAGGATGGCCTCCAGAACAAATCCAAAAACTTGGAAGACTAAACCTCTGGTTCCAATGAGCCAGATTAGATCCTGCAATTTTATCCTGCACGCATGTATTCACCCACATTTATTGGACAGATAATTGAGTGGTAGAGCTCACAGTTGATCTTGGGATTCAGGTGAATTATGAAAGCTTAAGAAGGGAAGAAAATGATGTTCAGAATATTGCAGCATAAATTCAGTGCCAGAAAAGTAAACACAGATGACTGAGGCTTCATCTAACTTCTTTATAAACACATAAAGTAAGTTTTACAATACCAGTTGTAGATTTCTCCAACATGGAGCAAACTCAGACGTGTCACAGGTTCAGAGCAGATCAGCAACTCAGGAGCTCAGAAACAGATATCAGTTTCACTTTAGTTCAGCAGGCATGCAAGCAAGTTAGTTTCTCTTTCACTTTAGAGCTGAGCAATGATTCTGTCCAGATTTTCTCTTTAAGTTTCAGCCCTCAATTCAGCTCTCATTGGCTGACCTTGTTACTAAACTCTATTCCAGTTCATGAATATACTCTGACAAATGATGCAGTGATGATTGTTCAATAAATGATTGAAATGAAAAAGAAACACTTATACTCATTGCCCAGACATCTTGTAACAACTATGGTATGTGTATACTCTGCCTATAAGAATTCCACGCAATGTTTTGTTTTGTTTTTTCTATTATTCTTCCATTGAATGGCATGGTGGCCTAGTGATGAAAATGCTTTCCCCCCCACTCGGAAAATCGAGAGTTCAATCCTAGGCAGTGATAGATATTTCTCTATCAGGGTGCAAAGAGAAAATATGTGTTGCAATTTCCTTGTAGAGTCAGGAAGGGCATCCTGCCATTAAGTCCTCAGCTTCATCCAGTTGCCCGAACTCTAACCCTAACCTCAAATTAAGGGATTATATGGTTGTAAAAAAGGGAACAATTTTAAAATTCTTTTGTCAGATTGAAGAATAGTTTATTTTTAATCAGTAGAAGTGTTCAGCACAGTGTTTCAATCTTCATCCAAGTTGCATCTTTATCCATGCTTCTCTATTTGCATTAAGGGAAAATAAAGTTACTTTTAATAGCAAAGTGTCCCAAAAACACTTTGAATTATCTGCAGGGGAAAAAGCCATAATTGAGAGGGTTTCACTTATCCTTATTTCATGCTGAATTAAATGGTTTTTATCAGCTGGAACATAATGAGGAGGATTTAGAGAGAAATGTCTCTTTTTCCAAAAGCATTGGATACACAATGCAGGTAAAAATAAATCTCAGTGGAGAAGGATAACAATATTTGCAACTTCACTTTTACTTGTATTTGAACGCAGGTCTACTAATTTCAAATTAATTTAATTTAATTGGAATTTAATGATCTCTGTAATGCCACAGTTCTTATGATGCATTTATGACAAAACATATAAAATATAGACCAAGAAATAGCATGATTTATAACTCTTTAGCTGAAGGAAGCCGCCTATATGATGATGTGAGTTACAGTTAAAAGTGAAGAACAAGAATTTATTTGGGATAATCTGTTTACTGCTGATTAATTTGATTTCTACACTGTCTTTCTACTCAAATACACATTCACGGTAGCTATAAAACATTGATTGTAGTCACATCATCTTCATCATAACTTCGTTTATTTATTTTCCTTTTCCAATGGATACATAGCATAGCAGGGGAATAAAAAAATGGCTTTGCAGTCTTCTTGGAAACAGGAGATAATTTATTTATTTATCTGGAAGACATGATGGAGGGCTTCCCCTAGCCCCCTTCACTGAAAGAGAAGAGAGAGAAACCCTAGAGTAAAAAAAAGTAAGTTTAAAATAAATCTAACACTTATTGTTCAGCTCTCTAAATGGAGACAATTGGAGGGTGGACAGATATGTCAGTTTTGGAAAGCTGGCATGAAAATGGAACAGATTTATATTAATTTTCTTATTTCTGTTTGAGAATTGGAGAATGCTCAGTTTGACACAAATCATTTGCCTTTCTAAATCACTTGTTTTGTTCAAATTCTCAACTTCTCTTTGGCACAAATGCATGGAGAAATTAAGACACTCTTCATTTCAGTATTTGGTAAAAAACACAAAAACTTATTTTTTATTCCTTCCTCCACAAGGAGTCCAAGACAATAACTAAACAAATAAAATAAAGTTGGATCTAACCTGAGTTTCCTGGGATTCGGTATTTATAATGGTTTCCCCTCATTACTCTTTATTACCCCTGATTGCCTTTATTACCCATTATTACCATTATTATTTAGGATTACTTGTCATAACTCAATCACATTAATCGTGGTTAATGCGTATATCTTAACCTCACAGCATTTTACATATACCATACATATTATTATGATACAGAGTTTATTTCCAATGAAGGGGAATTCCATTCTTTAGATTGTTGTGGCTTCGGTTCAAACGTGTGTGTTGCATAGTCACAACATGAGTCCTCCTCTACCAGGAACCAGTCTATAAAACAATATACATTATATCACTACTTATTCCTCTACTTGTGGCCCAGGTTTATCGGGATATTTGGTATGGAATTGCCTTATCAGCCTATTTGCACACATATCTGATACTTTCACCCATGTTTCCTGTTTTAGGGTACCCTTTCCATCTCACTAAGTATTGTAACACTTTTCTCTATGTCCAGGAATCTAGGATTTTGTCAATTTCAGTATGTGTCACATCTTTAGTTGGTACAGATTCTTCATGTTGAGGTATATTAATATGTTCTACAGGCTTCAGTAAACTAGCATGAAACACAGGAAGTATTCAATGTTACCGTGGTGGTAGTTTAAGTTTTACAGTAATGGGGTTTATCACTTTCATAATTTGGAAAGGTCCAAAATATTTTGGTCCTAATTATCAACTATTTAAGTGTAATTTTACATATTTAGTTGATAAGTAAACATAGTCTCCAGGTTGGAATGTTTTATATTCTTTTTTTTCTTGTCTGCTTGTTGATTGCATTGTAGTATTGTTTTATTGAGAGTCTCTTTTACTATACCCCAACTATTCTGTACTTTTTTTGACCACATTTGGAAACTCATAGGTTGTTGATCATCACATTTTAAATCGGAGTTTGGCACAAATTCTGTCCCATTTACTACTTGGAATGGGCTATATCCTATGCTTTCATGTACAGCATTATTATATGCTACTTCAGCAAATGGAATTAAATCAGCCCATTCTCGCTGTTGATAAGAGATGTATGATCTCAAATACCTCTCAATCATCGCATTAGCTCTTTCAGAAGCACCATTAGTGCTGGGATGGTATGCAGAGCTAAAACCTTGAGAGGATCTTAAAAGATGTACAAACGCTCTCCAGAATCGTGCTGTGAATTGCACGGCCCTATCTGAAATTATCCTCCTGGGTGTGCCATGTAGTCTATATACATGTTTGATAAATGTTTGCTCACTTTGTTGCAGAAGGTAATCCTTTACATGGTATGAAGTGAGCTTGTTTTGAAAACAAGTCTATGATAGTCCAGATTATTGTGTATCCATTACTGCTGGGCAACTCTACAATAAAGTCCATGGCTATGTCTTGCCACAGTCGGTTTGGATCTGAAACAGTTTGTAATTCCTCAAGGTTTTCTGACTCAAGATTTCGCAGTAGCACAAACATGGCATTCTTTAATGTACTGTTCAATTTCTGATCTCATATGTGGCCACCAAAACTGCCGTCATACCAAATGTAGTATTTTTAAAAATCCAAAGTGTCCAGCCTGCCTTACATCATGACATTGGAATAATATCTTTTTCCTATAACTTGATGGAACATATATTTTATCCCCTTTCCAATATAACCCATCTATATATAAACAGGCAGTGTTATTGATTTGTAACCATGCATCCATTTTTGTGGCCACTTGTAATTCCTTTTTGGTTATTTCTTTTGTGGTCAAAACCTGAATTTGTTTGATTGGCGTTCCCCCAGATATCATGGGCTGAATGACTTCATCTTGAGGTGCATCATATTGAGGTAGTCTAAATAGTGCATCCGCCATGTAGTTTTTACCTCCCGGAACATATCGCAATTGGAAATCAAAACATTTAAAATACAAAGCTCATCTTACTTGTTTAGGGGATAGTTTTCTCGGTTATGGAATGCTTACAAATTTTTAATCATCTGTCCAAATTTCAAATTTTTCTTTTAACCCTTCTAAGAGATGTCTCCATGTACTAAGTGCCCATTTCACGACAAAAGCCTCCTTTTCCCAAATAGCCCATCTTCATTCTGTGCTTGTAAATTTTCATGATGTAAATGCGCATGGCTGTAATTGTCCGTCCAGTTTATACTGTAATAGGACAGCTCCCACAGCCACATCACTTGCATCAGCTTGTACTTCAAAACTTTTAGTTGTATCAGGATGTTTTAAAATGGGCTCTTGAGCAAATAAGATTTTTAGGTTCTCAAACGCTTGCTGACACTCCTTTGACCACACAATGGGTTGACTAGGTCTGGGTTTTGGCACTTGATGTTTAGTTTTTAACAGTTCTGTTAGTGGTAAAACAATTGGTGCGAATTTGGGAATAAACTGCCGATAAAAGTTCACAAATCCTAAAAAACTTTGTAATTGCTTTCATGTTTTTGGTTCTTTCCAGTCAACTATGGCTCTGACTTTATTGGGATCCATTTCTATTCCTTTATTGGATATCCTGTACCCCAAATAATCTAGCGACGTACAGTGAAACTCGCACTTCAAAAGTTGCTCATATAACTTGTCAAGTAATTTCTTCAGAACTTTTCTTACTAAGGCCACATGTTCCTCCATTATTTGATCAAGATATCATCTAAATATACTAAAACGCCACGATATTAATGCTGCCTAAAGACAGCGAGTGCCCCTTGAAACCCGAATGGCATAACGTTAAACTGGAAACTTCCAAGGGGGAAGTTCCATTCCAAAAGTAGTTTTCCATACTCGATAGTAGGCTTCTCATAAGTCCAATTTTGTAAAATACCTGCCAGTTGCTAATGTTGCTAACAAATCTTTGATTAGTGGTAAGGGATATACATTGTCTACACAAATAGCATTGGGTCCACAGAAATCAACACAAAGATGCAATCCACCATCTTTTTTCTCACGAAATAAAACAGGGGCAGTTATATGTGATTTCCCGGTTGAATAAATCCACGCGCCAAATTTTTATCTATATATTGTCTCATTTCCTCCATCTCTTTTGGAATCATGGCCATTCTTGGTTTTGGAAACTTGGCTCCAGGAATTAAATCAATTGCACAATCAGTTCTGTGTAGTGGTAATGTTTCACACTCCTTTTCGCGAAATACATCTGCCAGATCTTTATTTTCCTCAGGATAAAGTAGTTTGACAGAATCATCTAGAGTGGTTTCAACTTCACTATTGTTCACATATGGAGGGGACATAGGACCAACTGCAATTCGTAACTTCCTAAAACTATCTTCCCACCATATCGTAGACTTCCATTTGTCTAACCATACTAGACCTAAAATTAGTGCCTCCCTTATCTGTGGTATTATAAATAAATAAATTGTAAAAACTCTCAATGACTCCCTATCTCTAGTTTGATAAGGGTTGTCATTATTGTAGCAGGACCCCCACCTAATTACGAACCATCTAGTTGTTCAAAACGCATAGGTTTGGGCAGGCCTTCCATTGATAACTGTAATTCATCAACCACTTTCTTATTAATTAAACATCTGGTACATCCAGTGTCAATCAATGTTCCATACTGACCCCTCAATTTTCTTTTTAGATTCTCCAATACTACTGGTATAACAAATGGTCTCACAGGATTACTCACCAAATCATCCTCATCCAGACTGTCCTCTCTGCTATTGTATAGCCCCGAGATTACTCTGGGTAGTTGTTTGCCATCAGATATTTTCTTCTCACGTCTATTTGTCGTTACTTCCGTATTAGTTTTTTGTGACACTCCTTGAGATCTTTCAGAGGTAACTGTCCTTTGTTTCGTATCATGGGGTACCCCACTAATTGGTGCATTACTACTTGTGGCACCAAGAATGCAAGCCACCTGTTTTCTAACTTCTGTTTCCATAGATGGACACTTCATTTCTCTATGTCCCAGACCTTGGCATTGGAAACACTTTTTTGGCCCCATTCCTCAACCACTACCTTTAGCCCCTTCTCCCACCTTACCCCATGTTACTAATGCTCCTATTTTTTGTCTTTTGGGCCCTCCAAATGTAGGACGGAACTCCCTCAGTCCCACAACCAACTCCACAACTGTTTTATACCATTGTCCCAGTTTCGGGGGGACCCACCTATAAAGACAAGCCTGCCGCAATCCTTTGTCTAAACCAGATCTAAACTCCCTAATCAATAATCTTTCCGGCCAGGTGCACAACCTAGTTGCCAACTTCTGAAACTCTCTGACATACTTCATAGCAGGCCTCCTGTCCTGCTTTAATGACATTAATGTTACTTCACATTTATTTATCCTTGACCTTTCTTCAAATTGAACTCTGAGTGCATCCAAAAACAAACCAACATCAATCAATTCCTTTGCATGCACACTGTGCAACTCTGCTGCCCAATCGGCAGCATCACCTGTTAACACTGTAGTTAACACTGTAGTTATATTGTTAATACACCACTGAGAAGGGTAGCAATTTGAATATAATTCTAGGTGGTTCACAATTTGACTTAAAAATTGTGAACCTATCTGCTAACCTATCAGAGTTTCTATCGAAGGAAGTGTTTATTGGAGGTGTACCCCAAACCATTCTTTGGGGCCAATATCCAGATGTGCCTGACAGACTCCAGGACAGAATTGTTTGTCTATTTCCCACCTGTGCATCCCTAAATTCAGCCCTGAAACCTGGAACTGGTTTAGAGGTTTTACTCCGAGTTCCTGATACCCCTATTACATCTGCTAGTGATTCATCTACTTCCTTAGAAAATGCTCCCTCCGACCGCCTACTCATATCCATGCTATCTCTGGCACTTGGACTAAAGAAGGATTTGTCTTGTCTTCTAAGTCCCCTCCCTGGACTGTCACAAATGGTCTGGAGAATAGAATTGCAAATGCTTAATTCACCATACTTGACACAGAGCAATTCCAACGTACTGGCATTTAAACTGGTGGTAGAAGTACACCACTCATCCTCGTCAGCAATCGTCATTCCCTCCATTTTTCAAACATCCTGGAGGGCAGTGGCATAAAAGTGGGAGGCTTCCCTTGTGAAACCTTCCCTGTCATATCGTCCCTCAACTCCAATCCCGATTTCCATTCCTTCCAGATTTTTGGCCATACCATGGGCTGAGAATCTTCCTCACATCTCATGTTATCTGTTTGTCCACTTTCCAGAGACATCACATTATTGTCCAATTGGATTGAGGGCTGTTCAGGCAACACGCCAGCCCCACCAACTGCATTATCTGCCTCCACCTCCAAAACATCTTCTAAACTGCCGCCAACAGCAGTACCTTCAGCAATAATATCACAGATAACAAAATAATATAGGATGTGGTGAGATCTGACTTTCCTCTCAACTTCTCTTTGGCAAAAATGCGGGGAGAAAATAAGACACTCTTCACTTCAGAATTTGGTAACACAAAAGCTTATTTTTTATTTCTTCCTCCATAAGGAGTCCAAGAAAACAGCTAAGCAAATAAAATAAAGTCGGATCTAACCCGAGTTTCCTGGGATTTGGTATTTATAATGATTTCCCCTCATTACTCTTTATTACCCCTATTTGCCTTTATTACCATTATTACCATTATTATTTAGGATTACCTGTCATAACTCAATCACATGAATTGTGGTTAATGCGTATATCTTAACCTCACAGCATTTTACATATACCGCACGTATTATTATGATACAGAGTTTATTTTCGATGTAGGGGAATTCCATTCTTTAGATCATTGTGGTTTCAGTTCAAACATGTGTGTTACGTAGTCACGACACATATCTTCACTGGAGGTGTGATCCTAGTTTTTGACTGCACCTCAATTCCTTTTCAGTAGGGAAGTTTAAGATGGGGATTTAAAAAGGCTTTTTTTCTCTTAACTTTATTTATTTAGCTACTAAATTAAATTCATTATTAGTTCCTTTGAGCTGTTTGAAAGTAGATAGCAGAGAATGTAACCTATTTCTGTATTTATGGAAAGATGTAATTCAGGAAAAACAATTTATACTGTTTTATAGAAAGAGATTTTAGGCAGAGCAATATATGGACAATCACATTCTGTATGCAAGCAACATGCAGTCTCCTTTGAGCTTGACAATTAATTTATTTTGTGATAGTTTCTAAACTGTGACAACTGCTTATCCAACACATCTGAAGATTTTGCAGATTAAATTGTGCCTTGCCCATTTCCTCAATGTTTTTTTGTGAATGGAGAAGAATCTGAATTGGATTCATTTTGGAAGATGTTTTCTTCAAATCCCAGGCTGTCAAGTGCTGTACATTTTTCTGAGCGTTGCCAGAAGTCCCTTAGTGCTTTCAGAGTATTCAACCACTTGTGTGTATAATCACATCTGAGTTTCCATTTTAGCAATTCTAAACTTGGACAATGATATAGTTATACAATCTTTCAGCCCAGGAGACCATCAACACTACAATGTCAAGAGGGACAGGAAGATTGTTTGGCATATTCTCTTGGGAATATTCACAAGGGTTATTATTACTTCCAAATAACCCAGTTTTTAAAATCAGTGTTGACCAGTGTTGGTTGTGTAATCTCCAAATAGAAAGAACTGGAAGAAGGCATTTCATGACACAAAGCAACAACACTGTTACACTGAAATCTACAGTATCTTCCAGCTTCCATCTGGTTCTTTCCACGGAACAGGACTTCCTGATAGGTTTTATTTTAACCTAATTGTAAAAATTCCTTCTGGTAGAAAATTATTTTTATCTAATGTTGTTGTTGCAAAGTGCTATGGCTACTGATGGTGTTCAAATTTATTAAGCCTGGGTTCCCCAACCAGGGTTAGGTAGACAAGCTAAACAGAATGTGCAGCGTTAGTCAGATAGGCACACAGATAAATGAGTGAGCTAAGCTTGTATGTTTATTAACATACAGTAAAAATAACAGATACGCTTGTGCTATCAAGAATATAGTTTATTCCATTATAAATTCATGGCATAGTCAAATATCAGTCCAATAGTCATTTACCATGTAGTCAGTCCATTCAGGGATATTCAGTTAGCAAAGTCCATGTAGAATATCCTATGTCAGTTCACTTACAAAATCAGTCCTTAGTTGTCTCTCCCGTTTGAGCAATGCAGTCTTGATTCCAAGCAGTAATCAGGGATCATCAAAGCCAGAGAGAGAGAGAGAGCAAGCCGTAATCTTGCTACTTTTATATTGTTTTCTTAACCACTCCTTTAATTGCTATTTCACAGTTAAAGCTGCATACACTCTAACATACACTAACTATGATTCATAGTTATTATTTCACCTAAACCAGTTAGGGTGAACAATGTTATCCCTAACAAAATTGATCTGCTGCAAATTTTCCTTTTATTTTGAATTCTTCCAGATAGCTGATACTTATTTGAAAAAGCTAGTCGAAGGAGTAGCTTCTTTATGAACTTTTTCAGATTTTATTTAACATGATAAACCATGAAATCTGGAGATTTCTGGAGACCATTTCTCCATAAAGTAAATGTCACTCTCACTACTCTTTAATTATTTGGTTGGTAAAAACTCTGTACCAGGTTTTCCTTCTCTACAAATGAAAAGACAAAGAAATTTCTTTTCCATTCCATGAAATAGGAGCGATAATGTAGAATAAATGTTCTGCGCTGGGCATGTTATAGCTGCAAGAATTTTTTCTTAAGAGGTGATCTGAAGCAATAAATAAAATCAGACAGACAGAACTGACTCTCCAACCAATTCATCACGTGCATATAAAATAGAATTGGGTGAAAGAAAAAGCTGTTCTTTGGCCTGGATAGTCTTTGAGTTCTAATCTGACAAACAGCATTTACTACAGCAAATAATTTCCCCCATGCAGCTGAGCGTGTAAGAGAGACTTGTGGCTACTTCAATCTCGGTTGCCTCCCCTGTCAAAGCAGCAGAAACTTTGGCTAGTAAATCAGAGCACATTTTCAGAATGTTAGAAATTAATCCCCCAAACCTTAAGTGTTCCCACTTTCAATCTGAGCTGTGCAATTCTGACAGTGAATCAATATGGGTTGGCAAGTTGCAGCATGGCATGTGAGTTCGTGCAGGAGATTGAAGGTCACTGTTTTTCCTCTGCCTCCTCCAAAATAAAATCTGATTTTACCAAGAGCATGAAATGAGATTTGCAAGGTTAATTAAGCATGAAAAACCCTGGGGAGAAAGGACTGTGTCTTAACCTTCAATGCAATGTTCTCTTATAAATTCTCAAAACCTCCAAATGACACCTTTCTTCTCTCGCGCCCCCAAATCCTTGCTTTTGTAAGATCTCAGGACTGACTGCCTTTCTTCAACTATGACAAGAAGATTGAAGATATTATAATTATTTTTCAACAAATGCAGTTAAACCAAGGAGGAAAGCAGTAACGCTGATGCCCAAGGCCAACATTTTTCTTCTAAATATTGTTTTCAAAGATAAATTTATATGGAATTATAATTTAATAATCTATGGACAAATGGGAATTGTAGTGTGAAGTACTGCTGTCCAGAATTCTAGCCAGCTATGCTGTTTGCACAGATTATTTATTTCATCTTTTCCTCTTCCCATTACCTCAGTAGATATTAAACATTCCTTGGTTCCTTCTACTCTCAGTCCTCTTTGGCCTTTCTTTGATCTACTGTATTTTTATAGTGCCATTCTTTTTGGCAGAGAAGCGAGATTGAACAGTTCCAAGAAACAGCAGCTGAAATAGTTGGTAGAAGATTAAGCAGGATCTAAATGTCTAAGAAAGGTACTTTACCATCAGGGATACTGAGGAAAAGATTACTGGACCTAGTCACCTGTGAATGGATCATATGTAGTTAGATATAGTCAGTTAAAAGATGCAAATACAAACACACAAACACACACACATATCATTAATAAACTCTTTTTTGTAACTATCATCATTAGTGGTATAATTAAAATATTGCCTTCCATTTCTTGATTGAACTGTCAGGATTCTGGAAGTTACTTTTTGAGGCTATGTTGGTATGATGCCTCTGCAACCTTGACTAGAATTACTTCCCATGGGAATGTTTCCTGTAGTGCTTCTACTTCTTTTGCAGTGTTGTGTGTCATATAATTGCATGTAATTACATGTACAAAAAATCTTTAGAAATGTCAGCCCTGAGCACCAGCAGATATGACCTCTACTATGTTAAACTTTTCTCCCCTGTCCCCCAGATGTTTATAATAGCAGCCAAACCTCTTAACTTGATGGCACAATTGTCAAATATATATTTGAGTCTTGAATGTCTGTAACATTAACTGTCATTAGAAATCATAGAAAGTCAGGCAGTGATTTCCAAAGAAGACAGACACTCTGTCTGCTATGATCAGAATCTTTCTGTCTCCCTCCCCACCTCTGCACCATTAAAATCTTATTTGCTTCCCCAACCAAGGTTTTTAAAAAGTGTGTGTATATGTATGTGTATGTATGTATATATTTAATATTATCAACACTACAAAATTTAAAATTATAAAAAATGAAAACAGAATTAAAAATAAAAGTTTGAAATATGCGGCCTATATAGCATCAGCCCATATACATGAAACCTTGTGCTTATGCATTGGAATTATTTTTTTTAAAAAAACCCTCTTTTTTCTTATTTTTTATTTTTTTTCAGAACAATACAGCAACTCAAAAACGTTGGGTAAGCCTGTGTGGGGATTTGATGTATCATATACTCAGTTCTAGAAAGCCAGAGACTGGCCATCATTGATTTCCCTTAATATGTCATATACTATGGTATATTTTCAAAGTGTAAGCTTAAATGTTAAATTGGAGAAAAAGAATGGATGCAGGAGGTAAATCTATTTTTACTACCAGTACTGTAGGCATGGCTTGGTGGAAGTGGCAAGGAAAGGACACTGTAAAATCTCCAGTCAGAGGTGGTGTTTGCCGGTTCTCTGAACTACTCAAAATTTCCGCTACCAGTTCTCCAGAACTGGTCAAAACCTGCTGAATACCACCTTTGATTTGCATTGATAGAAAAATATGGACAAAGTGATAGACAAAATGAAATATAGCGTGATACCCCAATGCATTTTATTAAGAGAGAACAAACTGAAATGCTGTCTTTTTTGTTCTTTAAGAACTGTACTTTGGTTCTTTTTTGGTTCTTTTTTAATTTTTATTTATTTATTAAGATGACTTAGTTTTTCATTCTAGATGGGGAAGGGATAAATGGTGGTTTGTCTATAGAAAACAATTGTCATCTTTGTAGGTTGAAACATGGACCAAGTGTTTAGAAATGGACTGCTTGTACAATTTTGTTGTTGTGAATATTTTAGCAGTAGTCTGTGAACTAATTACATTAAATGCCTGCAAGTTAAATTAAGAAACTGAATTTGGGTACAACTGGAACAGAACAGCAAGATCCAAAGATAAGGCAAGGTGAATTTCTTGATCTTTTTTTTTGCACAAATATCAATCTCTCTCCCTCCCTCCTCTCCTTTTGAGACTGAGCATTTAATCTACAGATGGGCTAGTTAATAGCAGAAATTTCTGTATGAATTATTCTATAGTGTCAAAGTAAGTATCTTTGTAAGCATATATTCATCAAGGAAAGTTTGAGAATTTTCATCTGTGAGAATTCAGTACAAAATGACTGAATCTTCATTTTGACTAGCATCAAACTATGAATCAAAATATGCGTGTCTATCTATATTGGAAAATAAATGAAAAGAATTTTTTTTTGACAAACTAGTCTATGCTAGTTGAGTAGAGTGCCTTCAAAGATAAAGACAAGGAATATAATTGTAATAAATGCATAATTATAGCAAAGAGAGCAAATATACTGCTAGGGTTCAGTTCTTTGCATTCATGTCAGGCTACAGAACTTTTCCCATTCAATCAACTAGAATGAACTTCTGAAAACGTATCAAAATGTTTCAAAAATAAATCCTTTATTGAGATGAGACAATTCATGTAGGGGTTAAAAGCAGCATCTAAAGTCTCTCAGGCATGCAGAGATAGATAAGGGAGGTTAAAACCCCTCCCCTTATCTTGATGTGTATTTAGTAAAACAAAGAGTCAACATGTTAATTCCCCACTAACCCCCTTTTTAGAAAAATCTTTTTCAGAGTTTCCCAGGACACATCTCACTGTGGAATGTTTATGGTCTCTTCACCTCCTGGCTGTCTCTCTCAGAGGTCATAGGTTCCGGCCATCTGGATTTCATCTCTCCATTGTATCATGTGTAGGTTATACAAATTCGATATAAGTTTAAATATATTCATGTTACATAAATAAGGATTTCTTTATCAGTCCCCCCCTCCTTTTTCTTCTTCCACTGAAGAAATGACAGATACGTGGATCTGACATCTTGGCTTTCTTCATATTGTGCTGATATGATAGCTATCTTTTTTTTTTTTAATCTTAAGGTCAGTCATCACAATGGTGTATTTATTCCACAGGGTACTATCCTAATTCATTAAGCAGAATAGGCAGGACTGTTGTGGGACCTTAAAGATTAATTTAGCATGGCCTCTTAAAACTTTAATGGATTACAGTCCATTTTATTAGCTGCAAGATGTGTTACCTTGATCTAATCATATAATATCCAGGATACTAAAGAATTAGATCAGAGGAAATAAAATGTTCATTATCAATAACCTTAATGTTGATTAACAACAGCAATAGTACTCCTGTTAATCACGTAGTGTTGGTATGATCCTGGAAGAAATGCCTTTGCCCTGTATCAATGGGGCTGGAAAGATTCCCCTTGTTGTGATTGTGGCGTCAATATCATTAAACGCATTGTGCAAGGTTGCCCATGACATGTCCTCTGGTACCCTAGAAGAACTTCACCAAGCAAGGCCAGAGATGCCTGGGTAGCTGAATTGGACATCCAGTTATGAGGCCATTATGATACTCCATAGAAGTTATAATTATGTAGTTGTTAGGAATATAAGTTACCTAACAGGTATTTGGGTTAGAAATATATAAACTAGGATAGACATTTTAATACTGTCTCTTTAAGGGAATGCAAGAGCATGCAATTGGCTGTGGTTTCTCAAAGGGCCATAAGGTGGAGCCAGAAACCTGGTTTGTCTTAGTCTGAGTCTCAGAAGAGAGTGTGAGTGTATCTTTGTTTCCTTCTGTTGGAAAGTATTGCCGTTGCTCCATTTTTCTTAATTGACTGATATTACTGGATTTAATGTAAGTCTGATGCTGAACTGTTTTTGACACTGGAATTTGATGTCTGGATTACCCCTGGATTGCAAGACTGACTGATTTACTTGTGAATGACTTTGGACTGTGTTTGGACTTTGCTTAAACCTTTCTGGAAGTAAAAAACCTACATTTACTGTACAGTGTATCTGTGTGCTCTGTGTGTATTATTCCAACACTACTCTCTATACGTCTCCCTGTATATACTCATTCTCCTAACAGGGAATTACCTCAACAGTAGTCTAGTTTACTTTATTGTTATTGCACCTCGTACAAACATCATCTTCAGTGTACATCATGACCATGAAAATAAACACAAACACACATCCTTCACCCTTCACACATTGAACCCCAAACCCCCGACACCACACGAGCACTGCACTATACATATGTAGACTGTATATGTATGATTACAGGTAATCTCAATTTACAACAGTTCATTTAGTGACTGTTCAAAGCTACAACAGCACTGAGAGAAGTGAGTTATGACCATCCATCCTTCCAGGATCAGTAAAATGAAGACTGAGATTATTGGGGTCAATATGCTGACTCTGTAAACTGCTTAGAGGGCTGTACAGCATTATGAAGTGGTATATAAGCCTAGGTGCCATAGTTATTGCTATTATTTCACACTTATGAAAATTGCATCATCCCAAGATTGTGTAATTTACATTCAGATGCTTGGCAATTGGTTCATGTTTATGATAATTGCAGTGTCCTGGAGTTATGTGACCATCTTTTGCAACTTTCTGATATGCAAAGTCAATGGGAAAGCCATGTTGTTAATTTAACAATCACAGCAATTCACTTAACAACTGTGATAAGAAAAGTTGTAAAATGGGACAACATTCACTTAAGAAATTTTTCAATTAGCAACATAAATTCTGGGGTCAATTGTGGTTGTAAGTCGAGGATTACTTGTACTTCTCTTTTGTCATGTTTTCATCAGACACTAAGTAATAATAATGGTAATGGAGTAAGCTGAAATACCATCATCAAAAGAAAGTCTACAAATGTTTATGAGTTTGTATCTTATATTGCTATTTCAAAGTTTATATTACCTTGATGCTATTTCTAATTTATTTTTTCTTTTGTTGCATATGTGTAGCCTCAAAAAGCCCCATAGTATATTTTGATTTAATATTTTCTTTTTACAAAATTCTTTGTTTGTATGTACCTTTCCTAATTATCCTGATATTGTCAATTTACTTTTAGATATTCTTGTGCTGGTTAATGACCACATTAAAGTAGTTTATTTCTGTAAATAGTGTGCTGACTGCAGATTATTGCTTAAGTAACTTTAATGAAAATCTCGAGAAAGTCTGCAGTTGTGGGATGCCAAGTTAAAATATCAATTTCTTTGAAGCATAGTGGTATGTACCTTTTTATAAATGTCTGCTGAGAGTCATATGTGTACCATTTAAGTGTTGTACTGCCACCACCACAAAAAATTGCTTTTTCCTCCAGAATATATTTATGAATATACATTTAATGCATGTTTTACTCAAATCACTCAATTAATTGATTAAAAACTGAATTAATCAGCTCACAGACATGCTTTAATGTTAGGCTACACATTGCCTTTTAGGAAAATAATGAAAGACAGTGTTAATTTATTTACCCAGGCAGTTTTAAAGGGTTGGAGGCTTTACCTTCCTCCTTTTTTAAAAATGAAAAAAAGAACAAAAATATGTCTGATAGCTGAGTTCCCAAATAAAGTCTTGATAGAGTCTAGATGTCTTTTATTTTTTTACCTTCAAACCAGAGAGGAAAAAGGTAACCTTTAAAAAAATATCCTCAAAGATATGGTAAGGAAAAAAACAAGTTTGAAATCACTTCCTCAACAACAACCACAACAACAACAACGATAAAACAGAAGGACCAAAAGGCAATTTGCATTAGAAGCTGCCACAAGCAGATTCTGCTAATCTATAATGGTTGAAAATAAATTGAAATTGCCTTGAGGCACGGTAACTTTATCAGAAAAGTTGAAGATGGGTAGATTTTTGCTGAATGGCAGGCACTGCCCAGCTGAAGAAGTAGGTAGTTTGAATGGCAAATGGGGGTGCATTTCCAGTTTACAGATCGAAAATGTCCCACTCTGTCGGACAGCTCATTTTTGATGATGAGCTACTTATATTTATTCAAAGACTACACAAAGCTAGGCTAGACTCTCCATTGGTTAAGTCATTTAACCTTATGTCAAGTGTTGGGTAAATTCAACAGACACACCAGAAACCTATTTATATAAATTATACAGCTGTCCATTCTGGGTGATTCTGGGCAATTTACAAAAATAAAAACCCAATATACAAACAATAAAAACAATAACTCCCAATCGTCCTGGTGACAACAATCAATGAAATAAGCCACTTGATCCATCCCATCAAGAGGCTTATTTGATGGGATTTCCAGGCCCATTGGCAAAACAGGCCTCTTTGTGAAGGAATGTCAAAGTGGAGGCTAATTTAATCTTCACAGAGATAGTGTGTTAGCTTTCAAGATTTTAGCCTTCAAGACCTTCTCCCTTTCCTTTGCATCTTTCGGCTGTCATAAGTAATGGGGGGAGGAGGGGGGATAATTGTGGGAAGTGAGCTGGAGGTGTTACAAAGTGAAACTGTATAAACTGGGGGGGGGAGTACATTTTTCACTTTGTATATGTGATTTACGCACCTATTTTCTCAGATTCAGAATTCTTTTGTTGCTACCACTTGACTTCCAGTAAAAGATATCTTTTCTCTAATTAAAAGAGTCTAAGTATTTCTTTCTTGGATTTTGAATGGAGCAGCAGCCAACATTATTCTGAATCTCACCTTACCAGCCCACCCAGAGATATAACACAATTTCTTCCAAGGGGGTCTGAACACCATGTCAACTCCAGCTAGCGACCAAGAAGACCTGGGAGCTCTTAGAGGGCAAAATTTGCTGCTGCTAGAGGAAGAAAGGGAAGCTGAATTATTAGCAGAGCTAAATCTTGGAGAGAAACCAGCTGTAAAACTCAGATGGTCCTTGGGAGTTGGCAGGAAGGATCCTGAAGAAAAGCCTCCCCCAGGAGTTATCACTACCCATCAGCATGGAAGAGAGGAGCCATGGCAAGAGAGGGAAAGGAAAACCTTTTTATTAAATCAAGCCAAGCACCTCATTGATGAAGCCCTCGGAGAGCCTCACGCTGAACAAAGGTATGAAGGGGAGGAGGGAGAAGAAGTCCAAGGCAGAAGAATCAGAGCAGCCACCCCCTTAAATCAACCTGAGCTAGCGCCACAGGCAGCAGCAGCCCTGGGGGCCCCAGCAGGAGCAGTAATAGCCAGAAGACGTAGAACTCCAAAGTTGCCTTCCTTGGAAGTAAAATATGGGGGGGATCACAAGGAGTTGGGATTTTTCCTGGCACAAGTTTGGAGCTATATGGAGGAATACAGAGGAGATTTTCCCTCAGAAGCAGCCAAAGTCAGATGTATACCAGGGCTCTGGAGGGAACAGCTGCAAAGTGGATGGTGACTTTGGATAATGATAATGCCCCCTAGCTGATGAATTATGACATGTTCGTGACTGCGCTGTGGGCCAGATTTGAAGACCCACTGGCAGAAAGTAAGGCCAGGATTAGAATGAAGACCATAAACCAGGGGCTGAGATCAGTGGCCGACTACACCCAGGAATTTAGAGAGCTGGCATGTCATATTGGAGGCTGGTCCCAGGTAGCCCTGATAGAAGCATTTAAAGATGGCTTAAATGAAGATGTATACCAGAGCTGCATTGCCAGAAGAGACCCCAATGATCTGCAGATGTGGTACATGTTGGCAGCGGAGGTGGAAATTGATCTCACCTGCAACAGGTGCTGGGGGGGGTCTGGTTGGAGCAAGTCTTCCCCCCACAGCCGCGAGAAGCCTTCAAACCCCACAAGGGAGGGATGGCAGCGAGACCCAAGACCACTGCCTGTTTCCGATGTGGGAAGTAAGGTCACCAGGCTGCCAACTGCCGAGTCAAGCTGGAATCGAAGGGGCTCCAGGAGGAGGGAAAAAAACCGAAAAAACCCCAGAGAATCCTTGCAAGACGGCGCTTGAAGCGGAAGAGGTTGTAGAGGTCGTCCCTCAAAAAGGAGAGGAGCTGGGAACTCCGACCTCCTCTGAAGAAAATGAATTCGATTCGGAAGATGGTAAGTCCAAACAGGGGCCCCATGACAATTCCAGTGAAGTTAAGGGTACCCACATCGGGAGCCAAAGGGAAAATGCTGGTCTTGCTAGACTCTGGGTGCACAAGGTACATAGTCAGCACGAAAGTAGTAGAGAAAATGGGCTTAAAACTAAAAAACTTGAAAACGCCCATAGCCTTTTGCCAATTGGATGGATCAGTAGCAGGAGGTAGTTCTGCCCACTTCATAATGGAACCCATAGAAATGATGACGGGGAAGCATAGAGAGACTTTGTGTTTTATTGTGGCCCCTGGAATGGAATGGCCGCTAATACTAGGATTGCCCTGGCTCCGGAAATGGAACCCCCATGTTGATTGGAGCAGGGCATTATTGCTCATACTTACTGATCAGTGGCCGGAAGGGAAGGGGCGATCTAAACCGAAATTCAAAAGTCCCACTGAGCTGGCCACCCCGGGTACTGAGAAACTGAAGAGGGAGGATAAAATTCAAGAGGAATATTGGGACTTAAAGGAAGTATTTAGTGAGAAGGCTTCGGATGAACTCCCTCCTCATTGTTCAACAGATTGTAGTATTGAAATTTTACCAGGGGTGAAGCTCCCGAAACTGAAGCTGTACTCGATGACACCATGGGAATTAGAAGAGCTGCACTCATTTATCGATAATAATTTGAAACGTGGTTTCATCCAACTTGCTAGACCCCGGGTAGCGGTCCCAGTGTTGTTCCACGAAAAGAAAGATGGCTCCCTTCACTTATGTGTTGATTACAGAAACCTGGACGCTATTTCCATGGAAAATGTGTACCCTCTCCCCTTGATGAAGGACATGTTGACCCACCTGGCTAAAGGGAAAATTTTTAAGAAGCTTGATTTGAGAGAGGCGTACTACTGGATTCGAATTAAGAAAGGGGATGAATGGAAAACCGCTTTCAACTGCCCGATGGGTTGTTTCCAATTCAACGTTCTTCCATTTGGCCTACAGGGCCCCCTGGCAGTATTCATGCAAATGATCAATCAGGTGTTACATGAACATTCATACAAAGGAGTTTTGGTTTACCTTGATGATAGCCTTCTCTACACGGAGACTTGGAAGGAGCATGTGAAACTAGTGCAGTCAGTTTTAGAAAAGCTCCGAGCTACTAAGCTGTATGCAAAATTGTCCAAGTGTGAATTCCATCAGGACAAAATTGACTATTTGGGTGATCGCATCTCGCATGAGGGCATAGAAATGGATCCAGGGAAGTTTTGCACCATGTTGGAATGGACCCCTCCACTCACAAAGAAGCAACTTCAGAGTTTCTTGGGATTCGCCAACTTCTACTGATAATTTATCCTGGCTTTTTCAAAGGTAGCACTGCCTATCACAAACCTCCTGAAAACCAAAGGGGAGGTGAAACCGAAGCCTAGTAAGCCACTGGACTGATCCATGGAATGTCAAGCTGCCTTTGAAAAACTGAAACAACTGTTTGCTGCTGAACAGGTACTCAAGCACCCGGACATGGATGCTCCTTTTGTGATTCAAGCCAATGCGAGTGACATAGTAGTTGGAGCTGTATTATTGCAAGCAAATGAGACAGGGACTTTACAACCATGTGCATATACTTCCCGTAAATTATCTGAAACCGAAAGGAGATGGGCCATCTGGGAAAAAAGAAGCTTTTGCAGCTCGCTGGGCCTTGGTAACTTGGAGACATTTCTTGGAAGGAGCAAAGCATACATTTGAGGTGTGGACTGATCATAAAAACGTGGAGGCTTTGAAAACGCCTCGGAAGCTGTCCCCCAAACAAATTTGCTGGGCACAATACTTTAAACGTTTCAATTTTTCATTGAAGTACATTCCGGGGGGGGGGGGGTTTCATGGCAGATGCACTATCCAGACTACCTCAATACAACAGTACTCACCAGGAAGTGATATGGCCGGTTGTCCCAACCAATCAGTTGGCAGCACCGATGGTTACCAGAGCCCAAAAGAAGAAGGGGGACGTTGATTTATCGAATGATTTGACTGCACAACTAAAAGAGGCCCTAAAGCTGGATGACTGGTTCCTTACTCACTCAAATAATTGTATGGTTGAGATGGATTGCCGTGGGTAGGAGCCAAATTATATGTGCCAGAGAAACTGAGGAGACAAATAC
Source organism: Laticauda colubrina (assembly GCA_015471245.1). Lineage (NCBI taxonomy): Eukaryota > Metazoa > Chordata > Lepidosauria > Squamata > Elapidae > Laticauda > Laticauda colubrina. The sequence goes on along the minus strand of BLBF01000065.1, from coordinate 15,908,799 downwards.
TACAGCAAGCTTATGACTCTAAAACGGCTGGTCATTTTGGATTCGTGAAAACTTTACACTTGGTTAAACAGCAATTTTGGTGGCCTACTTTGAAGAAGGACATTCAAACTTATGTAGCTAGTTTTTCTATTTGTGCCTTAGCCAAATGGCCTCCTGATAAACCAGCAGGCTTGTTACAAAATGTGGCTAGACCAACAGCTCCGTGGAAGGAAATCTCAATGGACTTTATAGTGGAATTACCTGAAAGTGGAGGAAATACAGTTACTTGGGTGGTAACTGATTTGTTTTCCAAACAAGTACATTTTATATCTTGTTCGAAGATCCCATCTGCAAGAACGTTGGCTAAACTGTTTAAACTGTTGGCAAAACATTTCTACAGATTACATGGGGTTCCTGAATGCATAATCTCAGACCGAGGTGTCCAATTCACTTTGAACTTTTGGAAAGAGTTCCTGAAATTATTGGGTTCCACCCAAGGCTTAAGTTCCACCCAACATCCACAAACCAATGGGACTTGTGAGAGAACCAATGCGGTATTGGAACAATATCTTAGATGTTACATAAATTATCAACAAGATAATTGGGCTGACTTATTGCCATTTGCTGAGGTGGCATATAACAATTCCGTACATAGTACTACTGGGTTTACTCCCTTTAAAGTGGTATCGGGACAAGACTTTGTATCTATACCTGAACTTCTGCATGAGAAGCCTAACATTCAGTCATTAGATGAATGGATAACACAACTCCAGCTTACCTGGCCAGTTACTCGTAAAGCACTAGATGATGCACATCAAGCTCATAAGAAATTTGCAGACAAAAAGAGATCTCCACAAAAACCATATCAGGTGGGCAACAAAGTCTTTTTATCCACCAGATATTTGCAAACCACCCAAAGTCAAAAAAGCTCGGCCCTAAGTATGTTGGGCCTTTCTCAATTGAACGAATTGTGAACCCTGTGTCAGTCCAACTAAAATTACCAAAAACTCTTCGACGGATCCACCCTGTCTTCCATGTTAGTCTGTTAAAACCTGAACATACTTCCAATCTGAGACCGACCCAAATTGATCCTCCTGTACCATTGCTAATTGAAGGCAAACAACATTTTGAGGTTAAAGAAATTTTGGATTCTCAGAAATGGAGAGGTCGACTCCAATATTTGTTTGCTTGGAAACATTTTCCTCCTTCCCAAGCTGAGTGGGTAAATGAGAAAGAAGTTAGAGCCTCTACTCTGATCAAGGCATTTTCGTACTAAACATCTCGATAAACCCTAACAGTATAAATATTTCTATGTTCCCTGTATATTAACTATTACCTTCTATGTTTTCTTTTATAGGACTAACGTCCTTTTTCTAGGAGGGCCGAATGTCAGCCTTGAAGATTTTAGCCTTCAAGACCTTCTCCCTTTCCTTTGCGTCTTTCGGCTGTCATAAGTAATGGGGGGAGGAGGGGGGATAATTGTGGGAAGTGAGCTGGAGGTGTTACAAAGTGAAACTGTATAAACTGGGGGGGGGGAGTACATTCTTCACTTTGTATATGTGATTTATGCACGGATTTTCTCAGATTCAGAATTCTTTTGTTGCTACCACTTGACTTCCAGTAAAAGATATCTTTTCTGTAATTAAAAGAGACTAAGTATTTCTATCTTGTATTTTGAATGGAGCAGCAGCCGACATAATGTTCCAAAGGGAGGAAACCACCATGGCAAAGGCCATTCTTCTTGGTCCCAGATGTACCTCATTAAAAGAGGTAAAGGTAAAAGAGTTCCTGAGTAACTCTGCTAATCACTGCCAACTCTAGGGGTTGGTGGTCCTCTCCATTTCAAGGGTTGTTGAATCAGTGCTGTCAGAAGTTGTTTCTGTGGTCAGATGGCCAGAATGATGTCACAGAGTGTTGTTACCTGTCAATGTTCCAACAAAGCTAAACTTCAACCTAAAACTCCGAGACAGGCATTTTCTCAAAGTTTCTTTTTATTGGAAAAGTCATATTGGCACATCTGGGAAAATATGAATCTGAGAGTTCTGGGTTTTCCCTCAGTAATTCAAAAGTCAAAGCCCAACCCCTGCACCTATCAGTCCATCACATGGTCCAATCAACCACCCCTCCAGGTGCAGGAATAACATGACCTTGACCAAAAAGAAGAATGCTAGTGTCAGCTTTACACTAGCTTGACAGAAGCTAGAAGCTTCTGGTTCTAATATGACTTCTCAAGTTGACAGATATTATGTCTAACTACTGACACTTGAAAAATCCCTCCTCCTAGGCACAGGAATGTGGCAGCGTGGAAGCTTCTGGTGTTAATATGGCTTCCAAAGTTGACAGTTATGTTCCCACAGAGATGGTACCTATTTATCTACTTGCAGTTTCATGCTTTCAAACAGCTAGTTGGATAGGAGTTGGGGCTCACCCCATTATGCAGCACTTGGATTTCAAACCTGGGCTGTCGGTTTTCAAACCAACTTAACTGCTGAACCACTGCACTATCCCAATGAGGGGACCCACAACATTCCCTGCTTCTCTGCTCTGTGTTGGGTGGATGTTACTGGGAAGAGATGATCCTTTGCTATACAAGTAGTGGTATCAGGGTATTTTGCTCAGCACTGTACATTTAGTTAACATTACTGATTTATTTATTCTTATTTTTAATATTTTAATGTATTTCTACACTGCCATTTGCAAACCTTCCCACATGCTTACGGTTTTTTTTAAAAAACAAAACTTTCAAGCTGATTTTTATTGCCCTAATGGTTAATTCAGTTCAATAGCACATCCAGCCACCCACAGAAAATCTTCTAGGTATGTGCATGAGTAAGTAATATTTCTGTAAAGTTGGAGAGTTGGATGCTTCCTTGCTGAGATGCAGTTCTCGTAAACCAATGACACATAATTAAATATAGTCTAATAGCAAAAATAAACCTGGCAGGAGTTTTTCAAATCTCTGCAGAAGAAGATGTTGATTATGGCTAGCATCTCTCAAGGATTTAAATCTGGATAACCACAATACTGCCAAGCTTCAAAAGGCACTTTTGCTGTTGCAACTATTATCACATCTCAGCTTGGCAATGAACTAACTTGACAACTGCTGTAATTCACTTAACAATTGTGGCAAAAAGGTTGTAAAATGGAGCAAAACTCACTTAACAAATGTCTCACTTAGCAAAATAATTTTTGGGCTTCAATTGTGGTCATAGGTTGAGGACTAGCTGTATTTAAATGGGATTGAATGGAATATTTGCACATTGTGTAAGCTGTAATATGATTTATTTTCTTTGGCTTGGTGCGATCTGCAAACTTGGCTATTCTGTGTCATTTATGGTTTATGGCTTACTGCTATATGTGAACCAACAGATATTGATTAAGGACACATACACATACACACAAACTTTTAGAACAATGTGTTGTCCTACATATCCTAAAATGAAAACAGTGCTTCATTTTGTCCTGTAACTGGAACAATCTGGAACTGAACACACTCAAAACCATAGAGATGGTGGTAGAGTTTAGAAGAAATTATCTCATACCGCCACCTCTTACAATACTAGACAACACAGTATCAACAGTAGAGACCTTCAAATTTCTTGGTTCTACTATATCACATGACCTAAAATGGATACCTAACATCAAAAACATCATCAAAAAAGCACAACAAAGAATGTTCTTTCTGCGCCAATTCAAAAAAGCTTAAACTGCCCAAGGAGCTGCTGATATAGTTCTACAGGAATTATTGAGTCTGTCATCTGCACTTCTATAACTGTCTGGTTTGGTTCTGCAACCCAACAGGACAGACACAGACTTCAGAGGATAATTAGGACCGCAGAAAAAACAGTTACTACCAACCTGCCTTCAATAGAGGACCTGTATGAGTCAAAAAGAAGACTGTGAAAATATTTACAGACCCCTTACATCCCGGAGATAAACTGTTTCAACTCCTCTTAAAACGCACACCAGAAAAACTAGACATAAGAACAGTTTTTTCCTCACTCTGCTAAACACATAATTCCATAATTTGAAAACCATCACTCTGCTAAACAAATAATTCCCTCAACACTGTTCAACTATTAAAAAGTCTGCACTACTATCACTGTTAATCTTCTCATCAATCCTTATTGCCCCTTCCCTCCCACTTGTGACTGTATGACTGTAACTTTTTCATTTGTATCCTTACGATCTATATTGACTGTTTCCTAGTATGATTTGATTGCTTATTGTACCTTATGACTATCATTAAGTGTTGTACCTTATGATTATTGACTCTTGACGAATGTATCTTTTCTTTTACGTATACTGAGAATATTTGCGCCAAGACATGTGTGTCCAACCACACTTGGCCAATAAAGAATTCTACTCTGTTCTAATATTTTTATTGTATACATGAGAATAACCAGTTCTATTTAGATGTTGCTTGAATGCTGATCATTTGTAAATAATTAAAAGTAAGACATTCACTTTAAACTGTATATTTGATTAAGCAGGACCAACTTTTAAAGCAATTATATGATTTTAATCCATTAATCTAGCAAATTCATTGATTAAATAGTGCAACCCTAGTATGGATCCTGAATTTTACTTCTTGGAAAAGAATCTTCTGCAAGAAAAAAACTTCTGTGTATTAAATGAGATTTTTCCTTCCCAGTACGATTACATGAGAAGAGCAAACACATTCTGTCATGAGAAACTAAATCTTGACTTTGGAGTTGTTTATTCTCTGTAAATTGTGACAAGGCAAGGCTGCCCAAGTTTTTCCAACTTGTTGATATAGAAGCCACATCTGCATAATTTGAAAGATTGGAGGATAATTGGAGGATCTTAAAACTTTAGGTCATATGTACACATTGTTTTGATCATATTCTCTCCCCCATTAATGGATATAGAAGTGGCTCTTTACCAAACAAGTCTTGAGTCATCACTATATAAAATGATAAGGCCAAGAAGGCTTGACTCCATGATCCCTATGTTTAATAAGAACCTAGAGGTAGCCTTCCCTTCCAGATTTTAAGGACTGAGAAAAAGATACTAGGAACAATATTAACATGCACATGCTGTTTATTTTGGTTTCTGCATTCTTTCTCACTTGTGCTCTGAATACAATGGATTAGTCATGCAATCATAGAGGTTTCTTTAACGTAAGAGTCTTCAGGATGCCATTGCTTTTGAAAAGGAAAAAGCAAACAATTTGATTATCTATGAGTGGATCATGACAGCAGGATACCATCCCAGCAGAAGATAAATTTGGATTTGGTAATAAGAGATCCAGTTGAGGTGTTGTAGATCAATAATTCTCCAGGTATTTTGCAGTTGTTTTTGTTGATAGAGATTTATTTTAAAATATGATTCCTCAAAAAACAAATATGGATGATCAGATGAAGCTAAAAGCAGCTCTGCAAGGATTCTACACCTTAAGAAGAATTTATCTCCAAAGATTGGAAGATATTTCTTCCTAGCCATAGTGTCAGGCTACAGAACTTTTCCCATTCACTCAATTAGAATGAACTTCTGAAAATGTATCAAAATGTATCAAAAAGGAATCCTTTATTGAGATGGGACAATTCATGTAGGAGTTCAAAGCAGCATCTGAGGTCTCTCAGACATACAGGGATACATAAGGGAGTTTAAAGCCCCTCCCCTTATCTCGATCTGTATTTTGTTATAATGACGAGGCAGTCGAGTTGTTTGATCATGAACAACTGAATTATGATGATGATCTTTTTTGGAGTATAGTCTTTGCATTTATATACACTTTTAGTTATCCTCCATCATTGGTTAACTTTGGTTACTGCTTAACTTTTGTAACTGTTTAGTACAGTAATCCATACAATTAATTATCTCTAGTTAAAGTCTAACATATGTCTACTCCCCCTCTCTTATCCTCCTTTATCCATAGATTAGTGACTTTGTTTGCCTGAGTTGTATTTGCTTGGAAACATTCTTTATCTGAGGTTTTCTATCTGAGATTGGAACATTCCTGCAATTACAACTCTACATAGCCTCGTTTTTTATTTTAAATGGAGGATTCAAAGATTTATAAATATATCACAATTGAAGAGGGTTAAGAGAGGGGGAAGCGGGATGAAACAATGTGAATAAATTTGGAATACACTGAATAAAACAATAGGTTGCAATTAGTACAATAATAATAATTATAGCATAAAAGAAAAACAGTCTGAGCCAAGACCAATCAGGGAGCCAATTGGTTAGCCACTCAAAACGTGAGTAATGAGCATGGATATTATTTTGAATGTTTGATTGTAAATTGGCAAGCTCATCCTCAATAGTTTTATTCAAAGAATGAAAATGCACAGCACATCCATGGCATCCAACTAATGTACAGAACCCTCCCTGACAGGCTAAAAGATAGTCTATGGCAAAACGCTGCTGTAAGACATCTTGATTTAAGTCTTCTATTGCATGCTGTAAATCACAAAGATTAGCAGCGGGAACATTGATGGATTTTTTCAAGTCTGCAGGTGAGACCAAGAATAGATCATCTGTTTTCTTGAGCAATTATGCCAGGATAAGAGCCTAGAGTAAGGACTCCTGTAATGGCCCCTGCCAATGCACAGCCAAATGTAGAACCAGAAGACAATTGTGTGCCAATAATCATTACATGTAGGCCCCAGAGAGGAACGCCACTGTTGAGTTGATGGGAGCGTACCTATTTGAACAGGTAGAGTAAAATAACCTATAGTTGCACATTAATAATTCTGAGGATGAACATTAGTAGCATATTTATCAAAAAAGAACCACATATTAGGATCCTTAAGCTGCCAACCAGTGCCTATCGATCCTGTATTAGATTGATCAGAGGCATTAAAAATAGGAAAATTGTCAGGATACATATCAGGAACTATATTAATTCCATGAAAAAAAGAATTAAAGGTACGTGACAACCAATAGTAGTCAGAACAATAACTATAATTACCTAGCTTTTTTAATATGTGCTGAACAGCATCATAATCAGACCAATTATGAAGCCAAGTGTGTTTAGTGTGACAACAGAAACACAGACCCCTTGTAAATTGACTAACTTTCAAGTAACGCCAACGGACAGAATTCAATTGCATAAGGGGTGTAGAAAATAGCCAGGAGTGTGAAATAGATTGTAGTTGTGAGACAATAGATGTAGAAGATATGATCAAGTTAGGGGAAAAAGAAATTTGACCAAATGCCATTGGAGGCTCATAGTATAAAGTAATATTTGTGCTATGGGTCATAAACATGTATTGGGCATAACAAACCCACAAATTAGGGTTAAGACGAACCACAGAAGTGTCATTTTGAGCAGAAACACCATTAACCATAAACAAGAAAATACAAAGAAAATGGTAACAGAGTTAGCAGTAATAATTGCAAAAACAGCAGCAACAAGATTTTCAGGAGTTTGAGGTAATGAGGCCTGCTGCAGTTGTTGTTGAGCTTGATATGTAGTAGATTTAACTTGGCCCCAAGTGATAGGTTGCGGGTGCGTCAACCTTGGAAGACGGACTTCCGTGTTCAGATGAAGATTGAAATCTGGAATCGGGTTGTGAAGGCCCTGATGCCATGTCATGATACGGATGAACACAGCGTGCAGGAACCCACACTGCTTGTCGAGTTGAAGGATCTTCCATGGCAGCATAATCGCAACCCCAGGTGATCAGCGGTGTAGGGCCTTTCCACGTTGGATCTGGAGCCAAAGGCCTTGCTAAAGATTCAGTAGTTCGAAAATGCAAATTTACAGGCGAGTCTGCAAGAGAATCTAAAAAGGTTAAATAATACAGCAATGAGATTTTGAATCTTTTGCAGATGGTAAGGGCCAGACTCAGTTTGTAATTGTTTCTGAAGTAATGTCTTAAAAGTATGATGAGCTCGCTCAACTATAGCTTGACCCTGAGAGTTGTAAGGTATTTTGTGCACTAAAGTAATATTCCATTTCTGACAAAAGGTTTGAAATTCCTTACTAGTATAAGCGGGGCAATTGTCAGTTTTAAACTGAGAAGGCCAACCCATTACAGCAAAAGAGGATAGGCAATGAGAAATAACATCTGAAGTACGTTCATGTTTTGAAGCAGTAACCCAAAGGAAGTGTGAATGAGTGTCAATAGACGTATGAAGATAACAGTATGGCTTAAAGGTTGAAAATTGAGTTATATCCATTTGCCAAATTTGATTAGCTTGGGTTCCTCATGGGTTGACACCCACTGGAAAGGGAACTACCAGTTGCTGACAAGCAGGACAAGCACAGACAATATCCTGGGCTTGAGATAATGAAATTTTAAATTGCTTTGCAAGCGATTTGGCATTTTGATGAAAATAAGAATGACTAGTAACAGGATAAGCAAACAAAGACGTAACATCCTTGAAGGATTCATTTGCCTTCCAATTTCCTTCAGTCAAGGTATTAGTAAAGGGAATATGACTTCGAATGTGTTCTACATACAAAGAATACAAGTGAGTTTCCAAACTATTCTTTAAAGATAAAAACAAGAATAACAAATTCTTATCCAAAGATAGAGCACAATAAGAAAAGGGAAGAGATTGCATAGCTAAATACACATATTGAGTATCAATGATCAAGTTAATAGGTTGGTCATTGAACAATCGTAAAGCCAAAATCACAGCAGTCAGCTCAGCATATTGAGCTGACGTCTGTGTGGCAGTAAATTGAGAATACCATTGTTGTTGAATCTGCCAGACAACCACACCCCTTGTAGGTGATCCATCAGTAAAGACTGTAAGAGCTTTAGAAATAGGATTTCACACAAAAATGGAAGAAAAGGCTGGATTTAAAGTAGTAGTAACCACTATTCTAGGATCCTTGCATAAAGAATACAAGTTTCCCACATATTGAGAAAAAGCTATCTGATATGATTCTGAAATCATCATCAAATGCTTACGTTCAACTTTTGTACGAGTGAAAGCTATGCTAATCCTGTCCTGTAAGATGTAAGGCTTGTTTATGACCTTTAATAATCAAATCCTCTAATGCTGATTGATAAGGATAAATGTTTCTAGGCGGAGTAGCTGACAAATTTATCCATTCATGAATGTTGACCGCTTGCAGGAACGCATTAGAATAAAGACATCCCGTGGGTAAGGGTGTAGTGGGAAGAATAGCTAAGCAAAGTCCTATTGTTAAGGATGTCAAGGATATGTCCACATATTGATGCTTAAACATATTCAATATTTCTTGAAGGCATGTTCTTTGAAGATCAGTTAATACAACTAGATCTCCTGGTGATTGTGCTCCCTTCAAAGACTGAAATAAGGGCAACATATCACCAGTTGTAATGTAGAAGAATGGGTGTGCCCAATTAATAATGCCAAGTAATTTTTGCCATTGTACTAATGTATATGATTTCTATACTTGTAATTCAGGAAGAATTGGAATGGAGGAATTGTGCAACATTCTATGTCCTAAGTAGATATAAGGTTCTCCCTTTTGAATTTTGTCTGAGGCTATATACAATCCCTGTTGTGCCACAATATCCGTTAACTCTTTTAACAACTTAGATTCATCAAAATCTGGGGCTGCTATCAATATATCATCCATATAATGATAGACTAAATAGGAAGGAAATATATTCCGAAAGGGTTGAAGGGCATTATCCACAAAATGTTGACAAAGTGTAGGGGAATTAAACATTCCCTGAGGCAACACTCGCCAATGATATCGTTTTGTGGGCATGCTATTATTAAAAACTGGGACAGTAAATACAAATTTTTCTTTGTCTTGAGGCTGCAAAGGTATAGTAAAAAAGCAGTCTTTAAGATCAACTACCAATAATTTATAAAAATTAGGAATTAAGTTAGGATTTGGTAGACCACATTGTAAAGGACCCATGGGTTGGATACATTTATTAATTTCTCTTAAATCATGAAGGAAACACCATTTCCCATTTTTCTTTTTTATAACAAAAACAGGAGTATTCCAAGGACCAGTAGAAGCTTTTATATGACCAGCAGCCCATTGTTCTTGAACCAATTGTTGTAAAGCAGCGAGTTTTTCCCTTGATAATGACCATTGTTCCACCCAAACCAGCGTAGAACAGAGCCATTTAAGAGGAAGATCCATCATCAAAAATCAAATGGGCATTAAGAAGAGAAAGGATATCACGGCCCCAAATATTAGTATGAATATCTAGAATGTATGGTTGTAGGAAAAAGGACTTACCAGCAGATGTTGTAACATTAATTTCTTGAAAACTCTGCCAAGCAGCTGTAGAACCTCCTATTCCCCACAATGAAGAAACTGACATTTTTGGCCACTGTACTGGCCACTGTAAAGAGGAGATGACAGTAACATCAGCTCCAGAATCCAATAACCCTTGAAATGGTTGTTTATTAAGGAAGAGCATTAACAAAGGATGAGAGGAGTTCAGCTGATGAAGGAAGCCTACAGATAAAGAAGTTGATCCAAATCCTGCATCCCCACGATTACCTATACCAGGAGAGGTAATTTCATATGGAAGAAGAAGCAATTGAGCAACAGAAGAATTACAAGGAAGAACTTGAGGAAGATTCACCCAAATCTGAATCATGAGGATACCAGTGTAATCTGAATCTATTACCCCAGGCACAACAAAATAGCCCTTTTTGTGTGCAGAAGAAGAAGGCAAAATTAAGCCAACTAATCCAAAGGAAGAGGACCTTTAAATTGAGATGGAACTATTTTAACTTCCATGGGAAATTTAAACTCAATTTCCTCTTAAGTGATTAAATGGATCCCAGTGCTGTGGCTGGGGAGGAGTGAGAGAGACTGCTGGAGGAGTCAGAGTGATGAGAAACGCACCCTTTGGATTTTGGGTGGGTACCACACCCATTGGCAAGTTTCCCGACTGAAACTGACATTGATTGGCCCAATGAAATCACTTTTTACAAATAGGGCACTTCTTAGAAGGACAATTCCGAGGCATAGAAGGTGTAGAACGACAGTCCTTCTGGCCAGACTTCTTACACTTAAAACAGTTACAAACTGATCTCTGTCTTTTCTGAATAGCAGTTGCTAACATATGCATTTTATAAGTTTGTGATCCAATATCCTGGCAGACCCGCAGCATATCTGCCAGAGTGTAATGAGCAGCAGCTTTTAATGGCTGTAAAGCTCTTTTACAATCTGCATTAGCATTTTCTTTTTTTTTTTTTAACAAATTTTATTGATTTTACAATTAAAAAAAAAAGACACAATATAATAACACGTACATAATTGAAGGGTGGGGGGGGAAAGGAAAAAAGGGGATGGGAAAAGAGGACTGGGGAAAAAAAAAGAAAATACAGAAAAGAGATTTGTTAAAAATATTCTTAAGGCCCTGTCACACTGCCCAACGGATGCAAAATGTTTGTATAAACGACACAGCGGACGAGCAAAATGTTCCATACGTTGATATCCGCTCTCAAAAGGGGCAAAAATGTGCATAAGCAGAGCAGATAACACGGAAAGGAATGGACGGGGGGAGGATGCAGGGCGGATGGAAAACTGATGCAGAGCGGAAGCCTAGCAGATGGAAGCAGATGGGAGCGGATGGCACATCCGCTAGGCTTCCGGGGGACCTCAGAAAAGCGGACACGGAACGTTTACAGCAGATGCAGAGCGGACGCCGAGCGGATGAAGTGGATGCACAGCGGATGAAGCGGATGCAGAGCGGAAGCCCAGCGGATGCACAGAGGAAGTCTAGCGGACGCCTGGCATTCACTGAGCATGCGGGGGGGATTTATTGCGTCAGCCCCACGGATATAAAGGGAAGCAGCAAGGAAGCAGGTCACCATTCAGAGGAAAGACCTGCATCCAGACACAGCTCTCCAGCCTGCCAGCCTGCCAGCCAGCCTTGGTGCCTGCCTGCCTGCCAGTCTCCCTGCCAGCCTTGGTGCCTGCCTGCCTGCCAGCCTGCCTGCTAGCCTGCCTGCAAGCCTTGGTGCCTGACTGCCTGCCAGCCTCCCTGCCAGCCTCCCTGCCAGCCAGCAACCCCACAACCATGGGGAAGAAGAGGAAGCCTCAGCCATCTGCTGCCAGCCCTGGCAAGAGGGACCGGGCCACCCTTCCGCCCCCTGGCCCTGACTCTGCTTCTGCTGGGGCTTCTGTAGCACGGGCTTGCTCTTCTGGGGCTGGGGCTTCTGCTGCTTCTGCTTCTGGAGGAGCTGATGATGATGCTTATGGCGGTGGTGCTTCTGCTCATGCTTACTCTGCTGATGCTGCTCCTGGCGGTGGTGTTTCTGCTTGTGCTTACTCTGCTGAGGCTGCTCCTGGCGGTGGTGCTTCTGCTGGTGCTTACTCTGCTGAAGCTGCTCCTCATCCTGCTGATGCTGCTGGTCCTGCTCGTGCGCCTGGTCTTGCTCGTCCTGCTCGTCCTGCTGATCCTGCTCGTGCTCCTGGTCCTACTGGGGCTCCTGGTGCTTACTCTGCTGCTGCTGATCCTGGTCCTGCTAGTGCTGCTGCTGCTGCTGATGATGATGATGATCCTGCTGCTTCTGCTGCTGCTGCTGATAATGATGATGATTATGATCCTACTGGTGATGCTGCTGCTGCTGCTGCTGCTGCTGATGATGATGATGATGATGATCCTGCTGGTTCTGCTGCTGGTGGTGGTGTGGAGGAGCAGCCCCTACAACCTGGAAGCCCCTCTGATGAGGGGCCCTCTGGTCCTGCCAAAGAGAGGAAGAGTCAGACGCGGGAACGGGAGAGGAGGCAATACTCCATTGAGGAGGAACACGAGGATGAGGTGCTGGAGTGGCTGAGAGAGAATGACTATCTATGGCGGAAGGGACACCAGCTCTACAGGACACCAAAAGGAAGCAGGCTGCTTGGAGAGAGAAGGCAGAGAGTCTGGGCTACACATCGGATGTGCTCCTCGGCTGGTGGAAGCACATGCACACCTGGTACGGGAAGCTGCACCTCAAGAAATCTGGCCAGGCCACTGTTAAGCTGACGGACAGAGAGACCTACGTCATGGCCAGGTCCAGTTTCCTGGAGGGTGAGATCCACCACCGAGGAGCAGCCGCAGCCCCTCTCATGACCCTCTCTCTCCGGCAGCCTGCTGAGAGCCAGTCCTCTTCTGGCCGAGAGTCAGCTTCTGTCTCCAGGCAGGTTTCTGTGGAGCGTGCCACGATGGAGAACCCGCGGACAGCTGTTGTAACTGTGGCGGAGCGCGTGGAGGACTCCCTGGCACAGTGGGAGAAAGGAGACGGCACTTCCACCACAGTCCTACCTGCATCCACCCCCAGCTCCACCTCCACAGAAAGGCAGAGAGCCAGACAGGAGGGGCAGAGCCACACTGTCCTGCTGGAGATCAGGGACACCATCCGGAGCAGCATAGATCTCCACACTCAGCTGGTCCACACCGACTCCTCATCCTCCAACTGCAAGCCCTTCCTCACCTATGTCAACCAGAACCTCAGGAACATGGAGGAACCCCAGTACCAGGTGGTGAAGGACCGGATCACCGAGCTGCTTCACAACCCTCCAAACCCAGAGGCACCTGCTTCCACCCAATCCAGGTCTGCTCCTCCACCCCAGGTGATGTCCCTCCCATTCCAAGGCTTTCCAAAGACCCTCACCTACCAGGGCTATGGCTACCAGGAGGTCCAGCAACACATGCAGCAGCCCTTCCCAGTCCAGGCACAGAGTCATCGGACGACACCGTTGCCACTGGTTCCACTGATGCCACTGATGCCACCCATGACACTGATGCCACAGATGCCACCCATGCCACAGATGCCACCGACGCCAGCCCTCACCCAGCTTCAGACCAGACAGCCCCACTACACTGCTCCTTCCTCCAAGCCAAGCCTGGCCTCAGTACATCTGTCCTCGGTACTGGGGCTGACACCCCATGGCATGGAGGAAGGAGCTGTCAACATCATGGGGCCGAGACAGCTGTCCGAGAGCTTCCTCAACACACCATCACCTGTTGTCCTCTCAGGGCCAGGCACCCCAATGAGGCTTCAGACCAGCACTCCAGCACCAGCCACCTCCACAGCACCTGGACCCTACACCCCTGAGACTGGGCACACCTCTGAGTGACCGATAAGAGTGCCAGAGACTGGGTGGCTACCTGTAGACTTTATTTGGACACTTGACTTGGGTCATTTTTCTTTTACAGCTTGTTGTTAATAAAGTTTATCTTTGCTTCACACACTTGCTTCATTTATTTATTTTAATAAAGTCTTGGTGGAAACTTTTAGAAATGGTTTAAGCCTTTGCATGCTTGTGGGATGGGTAAGGATAGCAGTGGGATGGGCAGGGATACCTTTGGGATGGGTAAGGATAGCAGTGGGGTGGGCAGGGATACCTTTGGAATGGGTAATAGCTGTGGGGTGGGCAGGGATACCTTTGGGATGGGTTAAGATAGCTGTGGGATGGGTTGAGATAGCTGTGGGATGGGTTGAAATAGCTGTGGGGATAAATAAACCTCCAGTTCAAGCATAGTGGGACTGCATGGTCCACCCTCCCAGGTGCCACACCTATGGCCCTTCATTATCAATAATAATGTAAGCATTGATCCACACATGTCAACATAAACACAACTCTTTATTAAATGCCCTGTTCATTGTTGGCCCACCCAACATACATGGCCCAATCTCATCCGTGTGATGAGACAGGCTGAAGGAAGCACCCATTAATCATCTATCATCCTGTCTTGCCACTCCACTGCTCCAGCTGGGGTGTTGCACCAGTGTTTCAGGAGGTTGCGCTGCTTCTTCCCTTCATGTGAGGCTCTGTTGGGGCCTTGCACATCCTCAGTGTCTATCAGGTTTTGCCCTTGCCTCAATTCCCCAGGCTCCATGTCCCCATTGCCTTGTTGGAGGTCCACGAGCCTGTTCTGCAACACTGGGTAGCGGGTGCGCATGAGATTGTGCAGGATGCAGCAAGCTTCCACGATCCTCCTCACGATCTCTGGGCGATGCTGCATGGTGGTGAGAAGTACCTGGAACCTGTTGGCCAGGATACCAAAGGCGTTCTCCACCACCCGCCTTGCCCTGGACAGCCTGTAGTTGAAGATCCTCTCTTCACGGGTGAGGTGTCCTGAAGTGTAGGGCTTCATGAGGTAGCTTCTGAGGGAAAGGCGTCATCCCCCATGATGAAGTAGGGCACATCTTGCGTGTTGTTGGGCAGGGGGTCTCGATCTGGGAAGCCCATGATGAGGTTGCATTCCAGCTCCTCCTTGAGGTCACTGGCGTTGTATACCTGGGCATCTGAACCTGAGCCGTTGCCTGAAGCATCAATGTATATGAACTTGTAGTCAGCATCGACCATGGTGAAGAGGACGATGCAAGAGAAGCCCTTGTAGTTGAAATAAGTGGACCCCAACTTGGCTGGAGCTTTGCAGGTGACGTGCTTGCCATCTATGGCTCCAACAGTGTGGGGGAAGTTTCACCTCTGATACCAATGCTCTGCAACTTTCTTCCATCCTTCTTCAGTGGAGGGGCACTGGAGGAGCTCCTCCAGGTATTCTTCGATGATGGCCTGCACCACTTCTCTGACCATAATACTGATGGTGTTGTGTGGCATCCTCCATCCGTACTGCATGCTCCTGTAGGTGGTCCCTGAGGCCAGGTGGCGTAGAGTGAGTGCCACCTTGAGCCCAGGATCCAGGCTGGGCCAGAAGTTGGTGCTCTGCTTGGTCAACCTGGGTGTCAGACGCTGCACAACTTCGTCAAACATGGCTGGAGGCATCCTCATGAAGTTCTGGAATGCATGAGTGTCTTCGTTCCTGAGCTCCACCATCAGCTTGTTGTTCAGTCCGTACTCTGCTCTTCTCCCGATCCATCTTCGGACCCAGACGCTTCTTGGCCTCCTCCCTTTCTTCCCATAGTAGAGTTCACAGAGCCTGTAGATGATTTTGCACTGTTGCAGAACAATGGTGGCTACCCAAAGGAGTTTGTTACGATCCAAGGTGGAGATGAATGGATGCTGTGGAAGAGCAAGAGGCAGATGAAGGCTGCAGAGGTCTGCACAGCTGGGCTGCTGGGCTGAAAGTGAGATCCAGGTGAGTTGCTCCCCCTTTTTATAGGAAATATAGGTTTTCTCCTATGTGTCCCTTTGCATCCTCTAGGCATCCTCTAGACATCCTTCATATCCAAGATAGGTCCCCTCTGCGAACATTTTTTCCGTTTTAAATGCTTTCTTTGCATGCTGCATCCGCTTTCATCCTTTCTCCGTCTGTGCTACTTACGCTGCACGTCCGTTCCGCTTCCTCCCTGCGTCCGTTTACCGCTGGAACGGATGCGAGTTGCGCAGATGTGCAGCGGATGCATAGCAATTATAGCGGATGTGTAACGGATGCAGAATGGTTGTCCCCCGTATGCCTTGCAGATGCAGAACGGACACATTGGGTACATTTTCCGCTCAAAAGTTTTGAGCAGCTCAAAACCTTCTGAGCAGATGAAATGTCAATAGACGGATGCTGGATGTATAGAGAGGAAGCAAAACGGAGGCAGTGAGTACAGAACGGAAGCATTGTGTTAACCAACAGATGGTCAGTGTTTTTCTCCATTTTACATCCTCTTTCCATCCGTTGGTGCAATGTGACAGGGGCTTTACTTTCGACAATTTGTGGGATCTTTTCTTCCTTTGGTTTTACTATCTCTAAACACTTTATCTTGACAAGAATTTATACATCACTCATATAAATTTATCTTATTCTTTCTATCCTATATTATAAAATTCATCTTTGTTCTAACCACTTATACCAATAATTCCAGCTATTATAATATATTGAAGTTTCTTTGTTTTTTAGAGCTAATGTTAATCTGTCCATTTCTGCGCAGTTTGAAAGTTTTTGGATAATCCTCTCCTTTGTAGGAATCTGTGGGTGCTTCCAACACTGAGCAAAAGCCAACCTAGCTGCTGTTAATATATGTATTGTAATATATTTTGTCTTTTTTGATATTTCTTTGTCAAAAATTCCTTATAGAAAAGATTCTGGTTTATATTCGATCTGTTCTTTAGTAATATCTTCTAGCCAATTTCTTATTAGCTTCCAATATTTTTTGGCTTCTATGCATGACCACCACATGTGGAAAAAAGTTCCCTCCTTCTTTTTACATTTCCAACATTTTGGACTCATTTTGGGGCACATTTTCGCCAATCTCGAAGGAGGAAGGTGCCATCTATAAAACAGTTTATAAGCATTTTCTTTCTATGCTACTGATTTTGTAATCTTATTATTACTTCCCCAGACTTTTTCCCATTCATTTAAAGTGATATTACATCCTACATTCCTACTCCAAGCAATCATATTTCCTTTTACTATTTCTTCTTCTAATTTTGCTTCAAGTAAACAATTGTAAAATCTAGTTATATTCTTTTTTCCTGATCCCATTAAAATTTTATCTAGCTGCTGGGGTTTATAACTAATTCCGAATTCTTTTCTATCCTGGTTATATCTACTATGAATTTGTAAATATGCCCATTGATCTATTTTAAATCCCTATTCTTGAAGTTCTTGATGGGATTTCAAATTTCGCTGTACGTCTAATAAATCTTTATATTTGATTATTCTAGAAATATCCAAATTGTTTGGGTGAATCATTGCCTCCATTGTTGATAGCCAAATCGGTACTTTTAAATAGTGTTTTTTATGTATTTTTTTCCAATTAGTTACCAAGGAGTCTCTAATTAAGTGTCTGTGAAAGTATTTCTGGGTAATTTTTCCTACATCCCATAAAAAAGCATGCCACCCCCTTTGTAAGTCGTGGCCCTCTAAAAATAAGATTCTCTTATTATTTAAGTTTACCCAATCTTTTAACCATACTAGGGTGGCAGCTGTGTAATACAATTCCCAATTTGGAAGTGCCAACCCTCCCCTGCTCCTCTTATCCTGCATTGCTTTTAAATTTATTCTGGGTTTTTTCCCTTGCCAAATAAATTTAGCAATAATTTTATTGAGTTCTTCAAAAAATTTCTTATGTAATTTAATTGGAATCATCTGAAATAGATATAAAAATTTTGGGAGGATATTCATTTTAACGGTAGCAATCTTTCCCAATAGTGAAAGTTGTAATTTGCTCCATAATTCTAGATCCTTCTTTACCTGAAGCATCAATTTATCGTAGTTGTTTTCTTGAAGCGCCTTACAATGTGCTGTCAACCATATTCCTAAATATTTAACTTTCTTTGTCACTTGTATTCCCATAATTTCTTCTAGTTCTTTTTTCTGCTTTTCTGTTAAGTTTTTAGTCATTAATTTTGTTTTTTTCCTATTAATTTTAAGTCCTGCTACCGCTCCAAATTGTTCTATTTCTTTAATCAATTTTTGTCCTCTTTCAACTGGATCCTCAATGAAAAAAACCAAATCATCAGCAAATGCTTGTAATTTGTATTCTGATTTAATCTTTAGTTCTTTTATCTCTGGATTTTGTCTAATCTTAATTAGTAATGCCGATTTCAGTTCAGACCACGATATATCTTTATTAAGTGTTTCTATCATTTCTTCTTCAATTTCTTTATCTTTAATATCATCCAAATAATTTCTTATTCTATCCTCATTTATTTCTTCCTTTTTATATAACTCTTCGTAGTATTTATGTACAGTTTCTTTTTTTCCCCCTATCTCTTGTTGTATATCACCATTACCGTCAATTAATTGATATATCAATCTCTTTTTTTTCTTTCGTTTTAATTTGTAAGCTAACCATCTTCCTGGTTGCATTTTCTAAGAGTTCGAAAAGTCAGACATGTTTTCCCATCTAACAACTTGGTAATTGGATAGTCTTCTCCCCACCATCTCCATGAACTCTGCAAGTGTTCAAGGAAGTGCTGAGCCCTTTAATGCTAAAGGCATCAAAGAAGGCTAAAGACCTGTTACTTTGGTCATCTAGAATGGCATAAAGCTTAATGGCTTTGTCTCTTTGGCCTGTTGGGTAGACTCTGACTAAACAGATTTTGGAGTTGGACTTGCCGTCTGCAATCTCTTTGCAGACTTCTGTTCATTTTGTATTGATATCTGTTGTGGTTGTAGCAGTGTGTTCTTCCTGCTGTGCTCTCTGCCACTGTGTGTTGTCAAGTCCATGGTGATGGCCCTGGCTGTAAAGCTGTGTTGTGGCATATGCTGCCACATTCCATGCATTTTACACTGACCTTACATTTGTTGGCAAAGTGAGGGTCTGCTGAGCAGCACTGGTCACAAATGTTGTTCAGTTTCAGGAAAGCTTTGTGGTCTTCTATGGACTTCTCCTTGAAGGCTTTGCATTTTAGGAGATGATATGGCTTCTGATGTAGAGGACATTACTTACCAGCATCTCTGATCTCAGTTTCTATGCAAGAGGAATTGGAAGACCTGTGAAGGGAAACTTGAGGAGTCACATTAGTTTTGTGAATTGCTACTGGAGGCCTGCAAGAATTATATTCTGAAGGAGCAGCATATGTGATATTATTGTTTCTTTTTATTTTTCTTATATGTATCAATTTCATGTATTCATAACTATGTTATACTTACACCTGTTATCTTATCGCTTGACAAAATAAATAAATAAAAAGTCAAAGCTAGGATCATTTCTTGTTTTAGCTTGTTGGCACATGAAGTCCACAAAAACAGAGAAGCAGGAAAATGGAACATTGTACTCTCTTTTGTGTTTGGAGCCATGTGTGATCCACTGCTCTTGTAAGTTATAGGGTAAGCTTTGTATAATGGGATTGAAACTTCTGGCTGTGTCAAGGAATGGAAGTCCTTGCAAGTACCCTTCTGACTTAGCTACTTGAAGTTTCATTAGTAAGTTGCCATGTTCCTTAAGTTTCTGATAGGCTCTGTTAAGTATTTTGGGAAAGCTGTCAAGTCTTTTGAACAGTGCATTTTCCATTGCTTCTGCTGAGCCATAACACTCATCAAGTCTTTCCCAGATTGTTTTAAGGCCTGTTTTGGGGTAGTTTAAGTTTATTGTCTGGTTTTGTTTTGCATGCTCAGCAGATTCAATTCTGAGCCATTTACTGTAACTATTAAATCTATCTCCTCACTACATGACAAATCTAAGCTTCTGCTGGCATTTTGAAAAGAAGATGGCCAGGCTCTATAGCTTTCAGGACAAACTTTTCAAGTCCTTGTGTCACTAGCTCATGTCGTGCAAGGAACTTGGTAACATCTATGGTGGCTTGATTAGTTGATTGTGCATTGCTATGGTGTAAAGGTATTGTGTAGTCATACCTTTTAGGTCTCTGGTCCTTTCTAAGCTGCTCTGGCATGAAGGCTGATCCTGTAGGATAATTTGCAGGGTCAAGTACCTTGGGTATGAGGGGTCTGCTGTTTTCCTGTAATGGTGCTGAGGAGCATCTTTGGCTTGTTTTTTGTAGGTTGTCTTTCCTATCGAGATGACCATTGCTGCTTGACTGGCTTGTGTCAAAATGGTGCAGGGTGTGCTTGAGTGGAGGGTTGGGCTCTCTTTTTTCATTTCTATTTCTTGTTCAGCAAAGGCTACTTGTGCTTTTGCTGCTTCAGGTACATTACAGGCTGATGTGCCCGGTTCTGTGACATAGCATTTTCTGGAGGTGCTTGACTGTCAGGAAGCTGCTGTATGGCTGTATGCAGGCAGCTGAGTTGGCAGAGTAGCAGGTCTCTGTATAGTCGTTACCCTGGATCCCACTTGCAGGGTAGCTGCTGTTTCACTGTTCTGTCCACACTATGCATTAGTGTATGTGCAACTCGACATCAGCTAAACCCATTTATCCTCCAATAAAACAGACTGTGTGTGTAGATCTGAATTAAACGAACAGGATATGGTGAAGCTGGGAAAAATAGGAATACATACAATGAGAAGCAAATACAAGATAGGCGGTATTGAATTACTGCTGAAGATAACAATTAATAAATACAAATAATTTAAATCTCATCACCAATGCGCTGTGTGTGTGATGTGGGTTTGTTCTTGAATGATCACTTGCCACAGATTAAGATGGATTCTTCTTTGTGCTTCTGCCTTCTCCAAATGCTAAAGGAAATAGAGTTTAGCTTCCCAGCATGCATTTGTTTTGAGAGTGCAGGCTGATGGGTAAAGGGGTTGGGTCAGCTTCAAACAATATAAATGGTATTTGTCTCTCTGGCCACTAGATGGGGCTAGAGAGCAACAACAGTATATAAAGATTGTATGTTGGGGCATATTTTTCCCTCTGGCAACTAGAATGGGCTAGAGCAGGGGTGTCAAACTCAATTATCATTGAGGGTCACATCAGGATTGTGTTTGAACAGGGGGGGCAGGGGGGGCATGATCAGCTCGATGTCATTCATGTTGGAAGCACCTGTGGTGGCCCAAGTACTGCCAGTGAAAATGGGTTCCTGAGCTCCATTTTTGGCTGCAATGGCCTCCTGCAACCCTCTGCCAGTGAAAACAGAGCTTGGGAGGGATGCCTGTGGTCCACCTGAGCTCTTTGTTCACTGGCAGAGGCACTACAGGTCGGTCCTCTTCTGTTTCCAGGGCAGCTCCATGGGCCAGATTTAAGCACCCTGCAGGCTGGACCTGGGCCTTG
This sequence comes from Laticauda colubrina, assembly GCA_015471245.1. NCBI lineage: Eukaryota > Metazoa > Chordata > Lepidosauria > Squamata > Elapidae > Laticauda > Laticauda colubrina. The sequence continues at coordinate 15,887,372 of BLBF01000065.1, read as the reverse complement.
AGTTTGACACCCGAGCTAAAGAGCAACAACAGCATATAAAAGTTATATGCTGGGGCATGACAAATATTCTCCTCTAAAAGGTGGACAATCATCTGCCACTGCCAGAAAAGCTTATAATAATCTGGCTTTATGGAACGAACAAAGGACAGATAGAATTATCTAAATCTTCCCTCCTAACACCATAGTGCTATTATTTATCATTAATTTTAAAAAAAGTTGAAGTTCATTTACCGTGTTTTTCCAATAATACGGCCTCCACCAATAAGAAGGCCCAGCATTATTTCTAGGCATGAGGTGAAATTAAGCCCCACCCCCCAAAATTTAGGGCTATTTAAACCATGTGTTTCCCTGCCATTTCTCATTCGTTAGAACTACATGAGGTGAAGAGAAATGGGGGGGAAGGGAGGGGGGGGAGAAAACTTGCCTTTTGGAGTGCCCTGCAGGTAGCCTAGGCTAGAATACCCTGATCTACTACCAATAGAACATCAGCCGATAGGAGCTCCCCAAAGACAGAGTCACCAGCCGCTTCAATTGGCCAGTAGAAGCTGCCTCAGGGTGAGGGGAGTGTGCATGGACTCTCACCCCAAAGCCGCTACTACCGGCTGATTGAAGTGGCTGGTGACTGCCCTTGGGGAGCTTCCAGTGCTCAAAAGACACTGACAAATGGCAAAGGGACACGGGCAGTCATGCCTCGCCCTGAAGCGGCTGGGAACTCTGCCTTTGGGGAGCTTTCATTGGCTGATAGAAGCAGCCTTGCAGTGAGGGGAGTGTGAATGGGTGCCCACACCGAGGCCGCTTCTACCAGCTGATTGAAGTGGCTGGTAACTGCACTTGGGGAGCTTCCATTGCTCAGAAGACACTGACAAATGGCGAGGGGACACGGGCAGCCATGCCTCGCCCTGAAGCAGCTGGGAGCTCTGCCTTTGGGGAGCTTTCATTGGCTGATAGAAATGGCCTTGTGGAGAGGTACATGGACATGGGTTGCTCTAGGTGGGGGAAGAAATTAAGTCACCTCTGAAAAGATGGCCTAGCCATTTTTTCGGGGCTCAAAAAAAAAATAAGGCCCAGCCTTATTTTGTGAGAAACACAGTAATTTCAAAATCAGATCTTGCCCTGGTCCCCTCTACATGATTATGTTCCCTGCCAACATTTTGTGATGTTGTTCCCAGCCTCCTACTCAAGGGCCAAGTATCATTCTCATCCTGGACAAAGTTGAACATCTATGATCTCACTGTTAATTTTTCTTTTGCACACTGGGAAGCCAGACTCCTTATAAATACCTTCAGCTTTATACAGGGATTATAAATCTAACAAAGAGAAATAATAAATTTGTGATTGTTTTATCTAACTGTCTGGTGAAGGTGGAGGGATTCAGAAGTGCTGCTTTTAGATGCCACAGCAAATAACTGTTTAACAGGATTGAAATGAAATAGCAAATAATAAAATCATTATCATCTTCATCATCATCACTATTAACAGGATAGTGGCATGCACTGGTGAGTTCTGTAGCTCCAGTTTTATTGGATGAAAGTTTGCTTTGCTCAGTTAGCTTCAAAAGAATACATTTTGCACAAGAATTCAGTGGTGAAAAAGTGGCTGTTGTGTTCCAAGTACTTCCTGGTCAATTTGGCTTCATTTTAATGTTTAGTACACTACTCTTCCCACTTGTTACCATGCTGAAAGTAGGCAGCCATCTTTCTCCTTTTTTATAATTATACTGTAAGGTCCCAGAAGTTTCCCTGAGCCACTGAGATGCCAAAGAGAGTGAGACTCGAGAGGAGGCTTACAAAAAGTAACAGCTTTTTATTTTTGGCCAAAGCGAAAAGAGCTGGATGAAAACTCTTTCCAAAACATACAGATAAAATGCATGTCAGGAATAACCACACCTCTGTGAGAGTGGCCTAGAGCATGATGTACATTTTACTCTGTTAGAGACAACAGTTTACCCAATCAGAGACAAAGGTTCGTTCCCAACGTGGGTCTTTATCTTCAAAGGTTTCTTTGTTCAGGCCTGTCTCTACCCTCCTTGTCTTTGGAGCATCCCTATAGCCCTATGCTGGGGGATTTTTTTTCCCTCTGTGGCCGAGTTGTTTATTCAGCAGAATGATTTCAAGTAACTCCCTGCTGTGGTACTATCTATGAGGCAGGAAACTCCCTATTCTGGTTCCTTTATCCATGGGGCCTGATATTCCTGGGTAATAATTTCTTCGATATTGTCAAAGATGTGCCTAGGTTTGAAGCCAAGAACAGAAGCAAGATAACAAACTTCAGATTAATGCCAATCAGTATCAAGACTACAATAAGCTAGAGTTAATTCTTAACAACTAATTTCTGACAGTATACAATAACATGAACAGAAATCAATAACAAAATTTAATTCCTAAGAAATGATTTCTAGCAATATATTATATCAGAAGCAAACAGCAAATATTGATTTGATCAATATGCTCCTTCAGTACTATATAGCTGGAATTGTTTTCTGTGTTAGCGACATGTTGTAACAATAAACCCCATGCTGTGGTAAAACACTTGCACAAAGCTCTATTGTTTGTTGAAATTTATGTTGTCATTATTGATGTGAGAGTAGTATATATCAGATAGTTACCATAGAGGAATGTAAATGATATTCTTTGATATGCTGAATAGCTGCACTGGAGTATAAATGATATTTATGAAGAATTTGGGAAATCTTTATAATTATAAATCCACTGACTTTGACACATTGGGAATAATAATGTACAAACACTGGACTATTTGTAAACCACTTCAATTGCAACAATTTTCTGAATCAAAAGCAATCTATCTTCCCTATTTGCAATGTTTCCCTTTTAATGATTAGAACTCATAAACTGACTTACTGCTTAATATTGCATCATAAACTGCTCATAGCACATGGGTAAACCTTGAACATATTAGACTAAGCTAATTTTTGTAAAAAAAAATGCTAGTGAATTCCTGTAAGCTTGGCATTCAGACAATTTAGCCATCAGTAAGCAGATAGAAATAAATCATATTTGCACAACATTCAAAAGAGACAATAAAAAAGCTAAAAAGGAAACAAAAAGTCCAGCACATGTTCTGTCTAACAGCTGATACCTAGATAAGCAGGGATTAATTCCAGACAAACAATAAAAAAGAAAACAATGTCCTGATCAAGGAACTCAGAGGAGAAAACCCCATCACACCAAAACTGCCAGAGCAAACTAGCATATATAAACAGGGAATGTGCCTCACACTCACTAGCACTGAAGCTGTTGCCTCATCAGAATGAAACACAACACAGCATACATCTCTCTGTCACCTTTCCAGGAAGTAGATAGAATAATGTTGCTGTCAACTTTGGAAGCCATATTAGAACCAGAAGCTTCCACTCTGCCAAATTCCTCTGCCTGGGAAAGTAGGAGGGGGAAATTTTAGAGTGTTGGTAGTTAGACATAATAGCATTCTTCTTTTCAGTCAAGGTCCTGTTATTCCTGCACCTGGAGGAGTGGTTGAAGGGGTGTCTGAAGTTGGGATGGTTGGTGATTGGACCATGTGATGGACTGATGGGTGCAGGGGTTAGATTTTGACTTTTGAATTACGGAACTCTCAGATTCAGGTTTCCCAGATGTACCAGCATACCTCCTCTAATAAAAAGAAACTTTGAGAAAATGTCTGTCTCAGAGGTTTTTTTTATTAGAATTGGGTTTTTCTGGAACCCTGACATTAACCTGAATCCCTAAATAGTTATCAGCACCCCAAAAGAGGGCTGTCCGGGATGCTGAGTCCCATTACTGACCAAAAGTTCAGGTGGTGCAAAGACTAAGTGAAGATGGAGGAGAAAAAGGAGAACACAGAACGAGCCATGGGAACAGATAACGGAGAACTTATCGAGACCCTGTATTCTCCTTCTGAAGACGTGATACGATCCCTTGAAGCTTCAGAGGAGAGATGAAGGCTCGGCACTCGCCCCAAGGAAACAGATTCCTGGAAATGTTGCTAGACTGATCCAATTCCAGAGATGGGACTGGAGGAAAGACTGTCTGAACAACATTCTGACTCCAGCCCAATGAAGTCATCTCAGGAGCCAGAATGGAGAGATGTGTGAGCTTTGGGGTCTGACAAGTCCTGAAACTGGAACCTGTTGTCTCCATCTCAAAGCCAATTGTTGAGAGGGCTCCCAGAGCATTTTGAGTGACTTGAAGTGGGAAGTTATGTCCCGCAGTCCAAATCTTTCCAACTTAGATGGAGCTTAACGCAACACACATTCACTTTTCCTGATGCAGTACATTCCCCCCCCCCCCCCGCAACTTGACAACCAGCTCAGCAGCCGGCCCCTATCCAGCAGCCAGCAGCAGCGCCACAGCAGATTCCAGCTCCGCTGCCTGCCATTGCTCCACCACCTGCTGCAGTGCAGCAGCAGACCTCCACTGCCACCCGCTGCAGTGGTCCGGCAGGTCTCTGTTCCACTGCCAATTGCCATGGCAATTCCATCAGTGAGGCTACATTGAGAATAACATTTGATGGGAAGCCTGAAAAACTGGCTTACTTCCTCAGCTGAATTTGGACACATATACAGCAATATGGAGAACAATACGAGACAGATCACTACTTAGTTTCAGCAATTTCAGGTGGGATGAATGAAGGAGATGCTTCTGACTGGATAGCCCAGCTACAAAATGAGGGGACTGATGGGTTTGTTGAGCTCCTCTGGGCCAGAGTTGAGGACCCTGACAGAGTCAGTGAAAATAAAGACTGAATAAAAGTGATGAAGCAAGGTAATCAACCCGTAAAAGACTTTGTATGGGACTTGAGGCAGATCGCAGGACACTGGCATGACAATTCCACCTCTGCACTATTTAAAGAAGCCATTGATCAAGAAGTCTGAAAATCCTGCTAGAAATAGAGGAGGTTTTGGCCTGCCTAATTGGGAATTGTATT
>BLBF01000065.1:15849450-15882052 GCA_015471245.1 Laticauda colubrina | reverse complement strand
TTGTCTGTTTGTAGAAAATTAATAAAAACTTTAAAAAAAAAAAAAAAGAAGAAGTCTGAAAATCCTGTGGGGTCCAAGGGGTACCAGAGTGACTGCAAGACTTTATACCCTGTCTGGATAGAGAAATTCACCCACATCGCAAACCTTCATCAGAGAGGCCACCAAAGAGAACTTTGGCCAGACGTCCTCTGCCCAAGCCTCTGAGGCCACTTCTACCCAACCTACAGGGGTTATCAAATGCTAATGTCATGGTCAAGCTTCAGAATGCCTAGCTTCTGCACCAGTTCCACAACCTTGACCAGCTGCAGCCACCAAAGGCAGAAGAGCTCCGCAAAAGCCCCCAGACTCCAGCTGATTTGTGAGACAAGCCATAGAGGTTCCCCTCCCCACAGAAGAGAGTGAGGAACCTGCAGCCAGAGAAAGACCTCCTGGAAAAGCTAGCAAGGAAGAAAAGACTGGGGGAGCAAGGAGAATTAGAAACAGTAATTGATACAGGATGTACCCGGTGTTTAATTGTGCTTCCAATTGTTCAACAATTAGTAATAAAGACTAGAGCCCTAAAACACCCAATTAGATTTGAACAGGTGGATGGAACTTTGATTGGGGGGATACCAGCCATCCAAGTTATAGAATTAGTCAGATTAGAAATGGGAAGACATAGTGAACTTATTTGATTTGTACTGGCACCAAAAATGTCAGAAGCTGTCATTCTGGGTCTGGCTTGGCTAGACAAGTGGGCCCCTACCATTAAGTGTGAAGATGAATTCCAAAACATCATAATTGAGGTGGGGCCACTGCCTCGTGTTCCCCCTGGCAAGCACCTACCTCTCAACATGAGCCAGCTGCCGGAACTGGCAGGTACCACTTCAGATTAACCACCAGGTAAGACCCTAGTTCCTAAGGAATGTAGAGATTTAGCTGAAGTATTTCTTGAGGAGGAATGCAATATCCTCCCCCCTCATCGGACCACTGATTGTGCCATCCAATTAAAACCTGGGGCCAAGCTGCCAAAATCAAAAATGTACTCAATGATGCCTGCCAAGATGACTGAACTGAGAAAATACGTTGGTGCAAATTTAGCTACAGGATTTATTGAGACAGCCAAATCAAAAGTGGCAGCTCCAGTATTATTTAAAGAAAATAAAGATGGGGGGGGGGTGTATATTATGCGTTATTTCCATGGAATCAATGCCACGTGTGTACAAAATACATACTCCCTACCTCTAATGAAGGACTTGCTGAACCACTTGTCATAAGGCAAGATTTTTACTAAGCTGGATTTAAGAGAATCCTATTACTGAGTCTGCAATGAGAAGGAGATGAATGGAAAATGGCTGTTAACTGCCCACTGGGTAGTTTCCTATTCTGAGTCATGCCTTTTGGACTTCACCACAGTTTTTATGCAGCTAATAAATGAGGTGCTACATGTATAAGGGCATCCTGGTTTACCTGATTGACATTCTTATATTTAGTGGAATTTGGAAACTAGTCAGATAGATACTAAAAAAACTTTAAGATGCAAACCTTTATACAAAGCTGTCAAAATAAGAATTTCACAAGGAGGCTTTGGACTACCTGGGCTATCGAGTGTCAAATTAAGTGATTGAAATGGATCCTGGAAAAATAAAGACTGTGCTGGATTGGCAACCCACATGAATGCACAGGCAATTACAGAGTTTTCTGAGCTTTGCAAACTTTTATAGACATTTCATCCCTTCTTTTGTGGAAGTGGCACTCCCTTTAATGGAGCTACTAAAAACTGGACCATTTCCTACCAAGCCAAAGCCTAGTCAACCTCTCACTTGGACAATGGACTATAAAAAACCTTTGAACAATTAAAGTGGAAACCATCCTTCAATATCCTGAACCAAATAGACCCGTTATAGTCCAAGCTGATGCCACTGACATGGCTGTAGCAGAAATTCTACTTCAAAAGAACTCTCAAAATGAGCTGATACCTTATGTGTCTAAAATGTTAATGGACACCTAATGCAGATGGGAAGTCTGGGAGAAAGAAGCTTTTGCTGTACACAATGGGCTGTCTTATCTTGAACACATTTCCTCAAGAGAGTGAGCCATCAGTCCTAGAGGAGAGAGAGGAGAAAATATAAAGATAATTATTAATCATTCAGCAATTACAAAACAATACACTCCTAAGGCTTATCAGGATACTTGGAACGAAATGCTTTGATCAACTTAGGGGCTTTAACGTCGGTTTCATTAACCCATTCAGCTTGCGAAGAAGGGAAATGTTTCCAGGCTACAAGATACTGGAGTCGACCCCTCCATTTGCGAGAGTCCAGAATTTCTTTAACTTCAAAATGCTGTTCACCTTCAATCAGAATTGGTATGGGAGGGTCAGCTTGGATGGGTCTTAGATCAGAAGTACGTTCAGGTTTTAGCAAACTAACATGGAATACCGGATGAATTCGTCGAAGAGTTTTGGGTAAGTTCAGCTGGACTGTTACAGGATTTATAATCCGTTCAATCGTGAAAGGACCAACATACTTAGGACCAAGCTTCTTTGACTTTTGAGTGGTCTGCAGGTAACTGGTGGACAGGAAAACCTTGTCGCCCACTTTATATTCTTTCTGTGGGGATCTTTTCTTGTCTGCAAATTTCTTATGAGCTTGATGGGCCTCATATAATGCTTTGCATGTCACTGGCCAGTTAAGTTGGAGTTGAGTTATCAATTCATCCAACAAATGGATGTTAGGTTTTTCATGAGGAAGTTCAGGTATGGGAACGAAATCTTGTCCCAAAGCCACTTTAAATGGACAAATGGAGTAAATCCAGTACTACTGTGTACTGGAGTAAATCCAGTACTCCTTTAAATGGAGTAAATCCAGTACGACTGTGTACGGAGTTGTTATATGCCACTTCGGCAAACGGTAGTAATTCGGACCAGTTATCTTGTTGATAATTTATGTAACATCTAAGATATTGTTCTAACACTGCATTAGTCCTCTCACAAGCCCCATTAGTTTTGGGGTGGTGGGCGGAGCTTAACCCCCGGGCGGAGCCTATTAACTTCAGGAAATCTTTCCAAAAAATTGAGGTAAACTGGACCCCTCTGTCAGAGATTATGCATTCCGGAACGCCATGTAACCTATAGATATGTGAAATAAACAGTTTAGCCAGCATCTTAGCAGAGGGAATCTTGGAACAAGGTATGCAATGTACTTGTTTGGAAAACAAATCAGTCACTACACAGATGACCGTGTTTCCACCACTTTTGGGTAATTCTACTATAAAGTCCATAGAGATTTCTTTCCAGGGAGTCGTTGTTCTAGCTACATTTTGTAACAATCCTACTGGCTTACCAGGAGGTCTCTTTGCCGAAGCACAAATTGGACAGCTAGCTACATAAGCTTCAATGTCCTTCTTTAAAGTAGGCCACCAGAATTGCCGCTTAACCAGATGTAAAGTCTTCACAAATCCAAAGTGGCCAGCTGCTTTAGAATCATGAGCCTGTTGTAGTATTTGGCCCCTCAGCACTTGTGGCACATACAACTTGGCCCCCACCCAAGCCAAGCCATCTCTAATTGTATAGTCACTTGAATGAGCCAGGAACCATTCGTCCAGTTTTAAAGCTTCTTTTAATTGTTCGGTTTGGTCATTCGATAAAACCACTTCTTGGTTCTTCCTTTGGGTTCTGGTGATCACTGGGGTGGCTAGATGTTTGGCTGAGACAATTGGGCTTATCACCTCCTGGCGCATACTATTATATTAGGGTTGTCTAGAGAGAGCATCCGCCATGAAGTTCTTCCCGCCTGGAATGTACTTCAAGGAGAAATTGAATCTCTTGAAGTACTGGGCCCAGCGAACCTGTTTAGGGGACAGTTTCCGGGGCATTTTTAAGGCTTCCAAATTCTTATGATCAGTCCATACCTCAAATGGGTGTTTTGCTCCTTCCAGGAAATGTCTCCAGGTCAGCAAGGCCCAACAAACTGCAAAAGCTTCTTTCTCCCAGACGGCCCATCTTCTCTCTGTTTCAGACAGCTTACGGGAGGTATACGCACAAGGCTGTAAGGTCCCTTTCTCGTTGGCTTGAAGTAATACCGCTCCAATAGCCACATCACTTGCATCGGCTTGAATCACGAAAGGAGTGTCGATATCTGGGTGCTTCAGCACTGGTTCTGCAGCAAACAGTCGTTTTAGCTTTTCAAAAGCGGCTTGGCACTCCATGGACCACTCCAGTGGCTTTCCTGGCCTTGGCTTCACCTCCCCTTTTGTTTTCAAGAGATTTGTGATGGGCATTGCTATCTTAGCAAAAGTCGGGATAAATTGCCGGTAAAAATTTGCAAATCCCAAAAAGCTTTGAAGTTGTTTACTGGTGCGTGGTGGAGCCCATTCCAGAACGGCACACACCTTCTCTGGATCCATCTCTATGCCTTCAGATGAAATGCGATATCCCAAATAGTCAATTTTGTCTTGGTGGAATTCACACTTTGACAATTTAGCATACAACTTAGCGGCACACAGTTTTTGTAGAACCGACCACACTAACTTCACATGTTCATCCAGAGTTTCCGTGTAGATAAGGATATCATCAAGATAAACCAGAACCCCCCTGTATAAATGTTCATGTAACACTTGATTGATCATTTCCATGAATACAGCTGGGGTCCCTTGTAAACCAAAAGGAAGAACGTTGAATTGGAAGCAACCCATCGGGCAGTTAAAAGCGGTCTTCCACTCATCCCCTTCCTTAATTCGAATTCGGTAGTATGCTTCTCTCAAAATCAACTTCGTGAAAATCTTTCCTTTCGCTAAATGGGCCAACATGTCCTTCATCAAAGGAAGGGGGTATACGTTTTCCACAGAAATAGCGTTCAAATTTCTGTAATCCACCACCAAGCATTTGGAACCATCTTTCTTTTCACGGAACAACACTTGGGCCGCTACTCGGGGTCTAGCAGGTTGAATGAAACCACGTTCCATATTTTTATCTATAAACAATCTTGGCTCTTCCAATTCCCGTGGGGTCATTGAGTACAACTTTGGTTTTGGGAGCTTCACCCCAGGCAAAATCTCAATAGCACAGTCTGTTGGCCGATGAGGCGGAACCTCATCCGAGGCCTTCTCACTGAACACTTCTTTGAAATCCCAATAATCTTTGGGAATTTTCTCCTCATCTTTCATGGGCTCAGTACCTGTGGAAGCTATTTCAATTTGGTCCTCAGGCTTCGGCTGGGATCTGGCCCCTCCTCTCGGTCGCTGCTTTGTGCGTATGCGCAACAACCCCTTTCTCCCGTTAACCTGGGGGTTCCATTTCCAGAGCCAGGGCAATCCCAGTGTTAATGGTTGCTCCATCCCAGGGACCACAATAAAACGCAGGGTCTCATCATGCTCTCCCTATAGGTTCCATGACAAAACGGGCGGGGCAACCTCCAGCCACTGATCCATCTAGTTGGCAAAAGGAAATGGGCATCTTCAAAGGTTTTAGCTTTAGGCCCATTTTCTTCACTACTTCCGTGTTGATTATACACCTTGTGCACCCAGAATCTAACAGGGCTAGCATTTCCCCTTCGACCCCTGAATTGGGTACCCTCAACTTCACCAGAATGGTCATAGGGCCCATGCTTGGACTTACCAGGAAGTCGTCTTCTGAGTCAGAATCCTCCTCCTCAGGGGTCACTGGGGCTTCTGATTCCTCTCCTGCGGGAGGGGCGACCTCTGTTGTCTCTTTTGACTTTAGTGCTGTTTCGTGAGGCTTCGCTGGGGACTTTTCAGGTTTCTTTCCTTCCTTTGGTGCCCCCTTTGGCTCCAACTTGACTCTGCAGTTCACAGCCCAGTGACCTTCTTTCCTGCATCGAAAGCAGGCCGAGGGGTTGGGTCTTGCCGCCACTCCTCCCTTCTGAGGTTGTGGAGCCTCTTGAGGATGTGGGGGGGAAATCTTGCTCCACCCATAACCTCCCTGCCGTTTACTTTGGATTAAATCAATCTCCACTTCTGCCAGCAAGTACCACATCTGCAAGTCATTGGGGTCTCTTTTAGCAGTGCATCTCTGGTACACATCTTCATTTAAACCATCTTTAAACAGTTCTATCAGGGCTTCTTGGGGCCAGCCTTGGAAATGGCTGGCTAACTGTCTAAATTCTTGGGTGTAGTCAGCCACAGACCTCCGCCCCTGTTTTATGGCTTTCATCCTAATTCGGGCCTTGCGCTCTGCCAATGGGTCCTCAAACCTAGACCGCAGTGCAGCCATAAATAGGTTATAATTCAGCAGCTGAGAAGCATTATCATTATGCAAGATCACCATCCACTCTGCCGCTATTCCCTCCAGAGCCCTGGTAACACACCTCACTTTGGCTGCTTCTGAGGGAAAATCCTCCCCATATTCTTCCATATGTCTCCAAACCTGAGCTAGGAAAAATCCCAAAGTTTTGGGCTCCCCCCGTATTTTACTTCTAACGGAGGCAGCCTGGGAGCTCTACGCCTTCTAGGAATGACACCTCCCGCTGAAGGCCCTGGGGCTGCTGCTGGATCGGGTTGATTTATGGGAGAGGGAGTTGCTCTGCTTCTTATGGCTGGGGCTACTTCCCCTCCCCCTTCATACCTTTGTGCAGCTTGAGGTTGTTCAAAGGCTTCATTAAGGAGTCTCCTGGCTTGATCCAGCAAGAGTTCCCTCTTTTACTTCTCTTGCCAAGGCTCCTCTTTTCCACGCCAGCAGGTAATTGTGACCCCGGGGGAGGGGGGTCCTCCTCCGGATCTTTCCAACCAACTCCCACCGACCACCTGGGCTTCACCACTGGATCCTCTTGCAAACTGAGCTCTGCTAGCGATTGGGCCTCCTGCACCAGCACAGAATCTTGCCCTCCAATGGATCCCGGATCCTCTTGGTCACTATTTGAAGATGACATGATGTCCAGGCCCCCTCAGAAGAAAATTGGGTATTCTCTCCGGGTGGGCTGGTGTGAGATTCAGAATAATGTCAGGTGGAGCTCCATTCAAAATACAGGAAAGAAATACTTAGACTCTTTAGTTTAGAGAAAAGACATCTTTCACTGAAAGTGAAGTGGTAGCAACCAAAGAATTCTGAATCTGAGAAATTAGGCGCACAATTCACATATACAAAGTGATGGAAATGTTCCCACCCCCGATAGTTCAGATGACACTTCTAATTAGAAGTTGTGAATATGATCATGTGGGCTTCTTCAGGTGATGATGAGGCCTCTGTCCGTTGACCTTGGCATATTTTGATAATGGGTTGCAGTTGCGCAGAGAAAAGAAAGCTAAGCAAGAAATAGAAACCTAACTCTTTTGTATGCTTCCCCCCCCCATTAACACAACAGAAGAATTTATCACCTCCAGCTCACTTCCCAGACTTTCCCTTCCTCCCCCCGTTACTTATGGCAGTTGAAAGATGCAAAGCAATAGTAGAAGATCTTGAAGGCTGACAGACTGATCACAAAATCCTTGAAGCTTTACGAATGAAAACTTTCATTTGAAAAACTTTCACTTTCAGTTGAAAACTTTCTTCTAAACAGGTCCTGTTGGCTCAATATTTTAAGCACTTGAACTTCAAGCTAAAATACATTCGGGGAGGGGGAATCTATTTGCAGATGCCTTGTCCACAAAACCCCAATTTGATAGCCCACGAGAGGAAATAGTATATGCAATGATCTCTGAAGCCCAACCAGCAGCCCAAGCAACCACTAAGGCACAAGCCAAATGCCATTCTGACCTCCCAGAAGATAAATTAACAGCAGATTTGAAAGTAACACTGTCAACCAATATTTGGTTCAAAGAGAACCAAATGGACTTAACTTTGAGGGAGGGACTGGCATTGAAAGGAAGTAGGATTTATGTGCCAATCAGTATGAGACTATGTCATGCCCCTGGTGGAGACTGACTCTGAGGAAGAGGAGGAACAGCCAACAGGGAGTGGGAGTGGGAGTGTGGCTCCAGAGGTGGTAGAAGAGGCTAGGGAAGGGCAGAGGCTGGCTGAGCAGTCAAAGGGGGATCCAGGCCCATCCCCTTTCCATCCTAGGTTACAAAGGGAGGAGAGGTTCAGGGAAAAACGAGGTCTATTAGCAGGAGATTACCATGATCCTCCTCATGGCTTGCAGCTGGAAGCTATGTATATAAGTTTGTAACTGCATAGTCAGAATTGCTGGAGTCAAAGTTTCATGTTTACTTTGAAAGAGGTTTATCTTTGCTGGCATCCTTCCCATGGATTCTCCTGGGTTATCTTTCTGGAATGTATGATTAATTATCTTGGCTTGCTTCTGAACTCTCGTCAATGCAGTTTGTTTTGGTTTTCTTTTTGCCTCATTATTTACTTTTGTGACTTTAAACTGTGCCTAATAAAACAGTGAAGTTAAGTTGAAGGCATTACCGGACTTTAATGTATGTTTTGGGTTTTGGGTTATTTTGAGAGACTATGGGTCATCACAAACTAATGGTGCTAATGTGTAGTCATGACTCTTGACTAGGGGGCCATTTCAGATTTCTAAAACTCTCCATTTAGCCAGAACACGATTTTGGTGGCCAAGGATGAAAACCAACATCGGGGACTATGTAAAAAGCTGTTCCATTTGTGCTACCATGAAGAATAGACTGGGGAAACCACCTGGGCTTCTACAATAAGTCTCTGAACCCATGAAACCCTGGGATGAGTTTGCCATGGACTTTATTGTTGAACTCACAGAAAGTGGTAGAAATCAATCTATTCTACGAGCAAGCACATTTCACCGCTTGTAATGGACTACCTTCTGCAAAGAAGCTAGAAGAGCTTTTTGTGAAGCATATTTACAGGCTTCACGGAATTCCATGGTGAGTAATATCAGATCGCAGAGTCCAATTTACTGCTAAGTTCTGGAGGGAGTTTTTGAAGTCTATTGGAACATCCCAAGGGCTTAGCTTGGCATTCCGTCCAGCTACTAATGGATCAGCAGAATGTTCGAATGTAATGGTGGAACAATGCATTAGATGTTATGTAAATTATCAACAGAAAAATTGGGCTGACTTATTACCATTTGTAGAAGTGGCTTATAATAATGTAGTACATAGTAGCACAGGATTAACTCCTTTTCAAATTATTACTGGCATGGAATTTGTTCCTATGCCTGAATTACCTAGGGAACCACTCACTTCCATGTCTCTAACAGAATGGATGGACTCCCTATAAAAATGGTGGAAAAAAACACAAAAAAAAGCTTTAGTAGAAGCAGCTGATGAATGCAAAAAACATACAGACAAGCATCATTCTCTCCAACCACAATTTAAAGTGGGAGATAAAGTATACTTATCAACTAAATATCTCAGATTAAGATTACCTAGTAAAAAACATGGACCCAAATTCCTTGGTCCTTTCCCTATAGTTAAAGAAATTAACCCAGTCACTGTTCAGTTTAGTCTCTCTCACATATTAGGCAAAATATGTTAGATCGTGGGAAAAAGGAGACTGGAGACCAGTGTGACTTTCAGTTCTTTATTTGGTTCCTGGAATCAGTCTGACTGTGGAGCCGCGGCAGCCTATTTTATAGAGGCTGCTCGCAGCCAATGACGGCTCCTTGAATCTCCTGCTGTTAGGCGTGCCAATCACGGGCCAGCAATTGTTGACCAATCACCGTCGCTTAAAAGCACCAATCATCTTTGAGTATTAGTGGACCAATCAGAACAGGGTATTTCAGGTTTGGTAATGTTTCAATTTGTAGTGTGGATGTGGTAGGTGCTGGGTCACTTCCAAGTTCCGGTAGGGGAGTACGGCTCAGGGCGTCGGTGTGTGAAATGTCCTTCCCTGGCTGGTGAATCAATTTGTAATTGTATGCGGCAAGGAACTTGGACCACCTCATCATTCGTGGAGGGAGCATGTTTGGGGTGGCCTTGTTTCCTGCAAGTATTCCCAAGAATGGTTTGTGATCAGTGATTAGTGTAAAAGTCCTACCATAGAGATATTCATGGAACTGTTTGACCCCGGATATCGCTGCTAACGCCTCTCTGTCCAACTGGCTGTAGTTCCTTTCTGCTTTGGACAGTGTTTTGGAATAGAAGGTGATTGGCGCTTCCCTCCCATCTGGTAGCGTGTGGCTGAGTACGGCTCCAACGCCGAATGGTGATGCATCACAGGTGACTGTCAGTGGCAGTATTTCACTGTATTGGATTAACACAGATTCAGATGTCAGCAAATCTTTTATTTTCTGGAACGCAGCCTCTTCTTGTTGTCCCCAGGCCCAGGTAGCTGTCTTATCCAGTAATCTGTGTAGTGGTTCCGCTGTTGTTGCCTTCTGTGGCAGAAACACATTATAGAAATTAATGAGTCCCAAAAATGCTTGTAAGTCTGTTTTGTTTTTGGGCCTGGGAGCTTCTTTTATTGCTTTGATTTTCTGATCCGTGGTGTGGATGCCATCTTTATCTATTAGGTACCCCAGGAATTCAACTTTAGAAGTGGCTAACTGGCATTTTTCTTTTTAAACTTTGAGTCCCGCCTCTTGACTTTCCTGAGGTGGTTTTCCAGTTGGTTCTTGTCATTGGCTGATACCAGCACATCATTGAAGTATGGGACCACCCCTTTTATCCCTTGTAGCAAATGCTCCATCACGCTTTGGAATACCCCTGGGGCCATGCTGACTCCAAATTGCAGTCTTTTGCATCTGAATGTCCCCCTGTGAGTCACGATTGTTTGTGCCTCTGCTGTTTTGGGGTCAACTGGCAATTTCTGGTACACTTGTGCAAGGTCGAGCTTTGTGAAGACCTTTCCTCCCCCAAACGAATATAACAGATATTGCACTATGAGAACAGGGTATGCACTTTGTTGTAGTGCATGGTTTAGGGTGGCCTTGTAGTCTCTGCAGATTCTCATGGACCCATCTGGCTTAACTGGGGTCACAATTGGGCTTTCCCACTTTGCGTGGTCTATTGGTTCCAATACCCCCTGTGCAATGAGTTTATTCAATTGCTCATCGATCTTTGGTAATGTGAAAGGAACCTTTTATACACAAGGAAAAGAAGGAGACATCCAAGAGCTGTGTGGGTCCGAGGATGGATCGTGAGAAGAATAGAGTTTGGACTGTATGACCAGTTGATGGTGGAGCTGAGGAATGAAGACCCTCGTGCATTCCATCACTTCATGGGGATGCCACCAGCCATGTTTGACAAACTTGTAGAGCATTTGAGATCCAGGTTGACCAAGCCTAGCACCAACTTCCATGCCAACCTAGACCCTACACTGAAGGTGCCACTGACTCTGCACCACCTGGTCTCTGGAACCACATACAGAAACATGCAGTGTGCGTGGAGGGTGCCACACAACAGCATCAGCAAAGTGGTCAGAGAAGTGGTGCAGGCCATCATTGAAGAATTCGTGGAGGCACTCCTCAAGTGCCCTACCACTGAACAAGGCTGGAGAAAACTTGCAGAAGAGTGGTATCAGAGGTGAAAGTTTCCCCACACCATTGGAGACATAGATGGGAAGCATGTGGCCTGCAAAGCTCCAACCAACTCAGGGTCCACTTATTTCAATTACAAGGGCTTCTTTAATATCATCCTCTTTGCCATGGTTGATGCTGATGAAAAGTTCATGTACATCGATGCTTCAGGCAATGGGTCAGCTTCAGATGGCCAGGTATACAACACTAGTGACCTCAAGGATGGGCTGGAATGCAACCTCATCATGGGTTTTCCAGATCCAGACCTCCTACCTAATGACACACAAGATGTGCCCTACTTCATCATTGGTGATGTCGCCTTCTCCCTCAGAAGCTACCTCATGAAGCCAGACAGTTCAAGATACCTCACCCGTGAAGAGAGGATCTTCAACTACAGGCTGTCCAGGGCAAGACGGGTGGTGGAGAACACCTTCGGCATCCTGGCCAACAGGTTCCAGATACTTCTCACCACCATGCAGCATGAGCCACATACTGTGAGGAGCATCATGGAAGCTTGCTGCATCCTGCACAATCTCATGCACACCCACTACCCAGTGTTGCAGAACAGACTTGTGCACCATCAACAAGGGAATGAGGACATGGAGCCTGGTGAATGGAGGCAAGGACCTAACCTGACAGACACTGTGGATGTACAAGGCCCCAACAGAGCTTCACCTGAAGGGAAGAAGCAGCGCAACCTACTGAGACATTGGTGCAACTCCCCAGCTGGAGCAGTGGAGTGGCAAGACAGGATGATAGATGATTGATGGATGCTTCCTTGAGGCTGTCGCATAACACTGATGAGATTGTGCCATGTATGTTGAGTGGTCGTACAATGAATAGGGCATTAATAAAGAGCTTTGTTTATTTTGAAATGTGTTGATCAATGAATAAATTGTTTTTGATAATAAAGGTCCATATGTGTGGCAGCTGGGATGGGGGACCATACAGTCCCACTATGCTTGCACTGGAGGTTTATCTATCCCACAAATATCCTTATCTATCCCACAAGCATGCAAAGGCTTAACCATTTTTTAAAAGTTTTCACCAACACTTTACTTAGGTTAAAAAATGAAGCAAGTGTCTTAAGCAAATATAACATTTATTAACTGTCTTAGGTAAACTTTATGACTTCATTAAATAAACAAAATGAACCAAGTAAAATGTCTTAAGCAAAGATAAACTTAACAAGTACAACTCAGTTTCGGACACTATTCTCAGTCACTCTGAGTCATGTCCATGGTCTCAGCTGTTAAGCGGGCAGGGACTGTGGAGGTGGCTTTGGCTTGAGTACTGGTCTGAGGTGCCATTGGGGTGCTTGGCCCTGAGAGTACAACAGGGGATGGTGTGTTCAGGAAGCTGTCCGAGAGCTGACTCAGTCCCGTGAGGTTGAGAGGCCCCTCATCAAGGACCTGGGATGTCAGGCCCAAGACTGACAGATTGTCCGTTGTCAGGCTTGGCTGTGGGGTGGAGGAAGGAGGAGTGTAGTGGGACTGTCTGGTCTGCAGCTGGGTGAGGACTAGAGTCTGTGGCATGCGATGAACCTGGGCCTGGACTGGGAAAGTCTGCTTCTGCTGTGAGAAGTCCTGGTAGTCGTAGCCTTGGTAGGTGAGGGGCTGTTGAAAGCCGTGGAAGGGCTATGACATCGCCTGGGGTGAGGAGCAGACCTGGACTGGGTAGGAGCAGCTTCATCTGGGCCTTGAGGGTTGTGCAGAAGTGCTGTTATCTTCTCCTTCATCACCTGGTATTAGGCCTCGGGCAGGTCCCTGAGGGTGTGGCTCACATAGGTGATAAAGGTGTGGTGTCCTGAGGATCCTCTGTTCAAGTGGACCAGCTGAGAGAGAATTTCTGTGCTGGTCTTCATTATGTCCCTGATCTCCAACTGGACACTGTGGTTCTCGCCCTCCAGTCTGCCTCTCTGCCTGCATCCTGTGGAGTTGGGGGTGGGGGTGGGAGTGGGTTGGCCTCTGGTGGCTGCTGCTTCTTCCTCCATTTGTGACAGGGGATCCTCCAAGTCCGCCGGCATGGGGAGTGCAGCTGTCGGGGGGGTCTCTGTCCTGGGGCCCTCTGAAGACACCTGCCTGGAGAGGCTCACTGGCTCCTGGCTGGAAGAGGACTGGCTGTCTGTGGGCTGTCTGAGGGAGAGGAGTGTCAGAGGGGCTGCTCCTCAGTGGTCGATCTCACCCTCCAGGAAACTACACTTGGCCATGATGTACATCTCCCAGTCAGTGAGCTTGACAGCGGCCTGTCCGAATTTTTTGAGGTGTAGCTTGCCATACCAGGTGTGCATGTGCTTCCACCATCCAAGGAGTACATCTGCAGTGTACCCCAGGCTCTCTGCCTTGTCTCTCCAAGCTGCCTGCTTCTTCTTGTTGTCGTGATAGAGTCTGTGTCCCTTTCTCCAGAGGTACTCGTTCTCCCTCAGCCATTCCAGCACCTCATCCTCATGCTTCTCGGAAATGATGTACTGTTTCCTCTCTCCCTTCTCCTTCCCTTGCCTCTTCCTCCCTCTGGCAGGGGCTTCATCAGGGCCTTCAGGGGCTTGAGCATCAGGGCCTTCAGGGGCTGGAGCAACAGGGCCTTCAGGGGCTGGAGCAGCAGGGCCTTCAGGGGCTTCAGCAGCAGGGGCTTCAGCAGCAGGGCTTTGAGGGCCTTGGGACTGGTCCACCACAGCAGCAGCACCACCAGCAGCTTCAGAGTCAGTGCCAG
This sequence comes from Laticauda colubrina, assembly GCA_015471245.1. Taxonomy (NCBI): domain Eukaryota; kingdom Metazoa; phylum Chordata; class Lepidosauria; order Squamata; family Elapidae; genus Laticauda; species Laticauda colubrina. Next base: position 15,867,968 of record BLBF01000065.1, on the reverse strand, counting down.
GGGATGGGATGCTGGTTCTGGCCTTCTTCCCAGGGCTGGAATGAGTAGGCAGGGGCTTCCTCTTTTTTCCCTGACTGACGAACCATGGTCTTACTGCTAGATGTATGTGGTAGCATGTGTTTCCCCTGAATTCTGACTGCATGTGTGCTGCATCCTTTTATATCCGCGGAGCTGACACAATTCATACTCCCCACATGCGCAGTGAACGCTTTGCATCCGATATACATCCGCGTAGCATCCGCTTTGTTTCCTGTAGGCATCCATGATGCATCTGCTTCATTCGCTATGCATCCGTCCCTTCCGCTATGCGTTTGCTTCACAATTCTCCCCCGGAAGCCCTTCAGAGGTGTCATCTGCTTCCATCCGCTGTCATCCCGTAGGCTTCCTATGAACATCCGCTTAACATCCCCGCTACGTACTACCCACGTCCATTCTTTTCTGTTCTTTTCCATTCTGTTTATGCAAATTTTCACCACTTTTTGTAGCGGATGACAACGGATGGAGCCACCCCCAAAATTTTGCTCATCCACTGTGTCCTTTATGGATACGTTTTGCGTCCGTTGGCCAATGGGACCTAGCCTTAATAACCTTGGGTTTTTCTTCAAAGCACAGAGGGGAAAGAAAATTGAACTCTGTTCCTCATCCAGTCTAGTTGGCCTGACCAGACTCGGCGAAGACATTTTCTTTTACCCTCAGCATCTCCACCTCTTAACAATTTAAAATTAATATCTGAAGGGCTCAGAGACACTTAACAGTTGCAAGTTATCTCGAGGACACACAAAGACTTAGACACACACACACACAAACAAACAAGGACACCAAGAGGAAAAAAAACTGAGGTTTACACACAAACACTGATCATTCCCACAATAAATCTCAGTTAAATTGAGGAAGGTGTAAATCTTAAGGAACAAACCATGTGGTTGCATAGAAGACAGATAATGAGACACAGAAGAAAAGAATTAAAAAACAATCTCATGTGATCCTGTTTTATATGTATTGCCCCTTTTAAGTATCTTTATTTAGCCAAATTGGTCTTCCTGTATCCCTGAGCAAATCCCATTCCCTACATACACATTTAGCTTTTTGCTTTTTTCCTCATCCCAGCTGGGGTAGGTACTGCCGCTTACCAAATTGTTGGAAGAAATATCCTTCTGTGTTCAGTTCCAAGTGGGAAAAAGACAGTGGAAACATGTAGGCTACGGTGGACAGGACCCCATGGCCTGGAGCTCCAGAGTGAAAAGGAAGGATGATCACATGCTTCAAAGTGAAGGAAGAGATCAAGACGGTTGATATTCTGAGAGTACCTGGGTTGTATAACCTTTGTTGGGATTTGAATTGAAGCTTGTATTCTGATTGATTGTCAGACTCCAATGGAACCATGTTGGGGCAACTTTGTAGGCTTTCCTGAGTTCCAGGCTTGGTTGAGCTTTGCTGGATGGTGATGAACAGGGTTTCCAGATCGCAGCTTGGCTCTGTAGCCAAACTCAAGTCAAAACACAGCCAAATTCGGCCAAATTATTTTCTTTCATGGCCAAATTTTCCAGCCAAATTTTTTTATGCAATATAACACGAGGATATATTGTTTTTTGTTTTTTTAACTTTTTAAATAATCAAATCATAAAAAATAGTCTTTATTCGACAACGTGATGTGACGTCATAGGAATTTCTGTGTTTCTTTACTCACATCCAGGCTAGGCAGCTCACTTCAGATAACTGCTACTCCTGCTTGGAAAGCTCAGGGTGAAATGCAGTGATCCTGAGGAGGGGGGAGCTAGGGCATGAGGGTTTTTAGGGGGATTCCCCCCCGATTGAAAAAATATAATAACTAAACAAATAAAACAACATAAAAATTTGTGCCCCCTTCAAAAGAGGGGCATCCCACCATTGCCATGGAGTCCAGTTCCTCCAAGAGGTGCATGGACCAATTTACCAGCCTCATCCACTCCCAAAGGGGCATGTTACTCTTCGCAGAAATAGTAAGAGGGAAACGCAGAAGGGTGGGGAAGTGAGCCGTGAGGGGCAAGAAGTATGGGGTGGGGGAGGGCAAAGTCGATGGCTGGCCACCCCGGAGTTGGGGGACTGAGTGGGTTTTTGCTCCCTTCGTGGAGGAGGGCGGTGGCATTTATTTGCCCGTAGCATGTGAAAATAGCAGTCGCACTTTTATACTGCTTCACGGTGCTTTACAGACTTCTATAAGCGGTTTAGAGTCGGCATATTGACACACACACACACAACCGCAACAACCTTACACCCTAAAGCGTTTGGTCTTCCAGCTCCTTGTGAGAAACGGTGGGGCTTCTGCGGCAACCGAGTAGGAAACGGTTAAAAATGGGGAAAGGACACAGAAGCCACCCCCAACTGCAGAAGAGCAGTTGCCTGTCTCTTTCAGCTTCATCCACCAATGTGGGAGGCGGAAAGTTTTTTCCAGGGGTCCAGAGAGAATCTCATTTAAAATGCCCCTCCGGGCTGCCTAGGAGTGTTTGCGTTTTGCTTCCTTCTCCCACCCCTCACAAAAAAAATGTTTTTTCCCACTAAGGTGGAAAAACCAAGCAGCAGCAGCTGGCCAGATGGGCCTTTTTTTGGGGGGGGTCAGGAACCGCTCTTGGGGGAAGCTTCCCACTACACGGGGCAGGAGAACTGAGGGGGGAAAGTGGTTGCTTTTTGGGCTGATCTTCCTCCCCCCCCCCCGAAGTCCCCAAACTTTTTTTTTTTAAACTGAGGGGAAGAATTACAAAGAGGACAGTCATTTTCATGTGAATATATTGTATTGAAAACTGGTATTCGGCCAAAATTTCAATTTCACGGCCAAGCAACTTTCATATGGCCAAATTTCCTGCCAAATATATTTGGCCAGAGACATGATTTCTTTCACAGCCAAACAGATTTCTATATGGCCAGATTTCTTAAATTTGGCCGGAAAAACGGCCAGATGGCAACCCTGGTGATGAACTAAAAGAGCTTTTGGCAATTGCTGTAGCTTTACCTGAAGATCTTTGTTATGTAAAATATTCTGCCCCAGGCCTTAATGGCCCACCCATTAACAAAGATGGGGGTGAGCTTCTGCTTCTGAGGTGAGTTTCTGCTCTTGAGTTTATACTCTTTTTAGGAGAAATATTCTGCCTTCTTTTTTTTTTTTTTCCCAATATTTTCTAGAATATTTCAATTTTCAAGGATAGGGGTGGATTTCCCCTTCAGGCCCATTTCTTAAGGGAATTGCTAGCCCAGTGAAGGTAGCAATGTATTCATTTCGTTCATTTTCATTTTCTAGTCAGGAAAACTTCTCATCCCTTCCCTGGTCCCATTCAAATTTATCATCTCTATATTCATTGTTATGTGGAAAAGGGGCTGTTGGTGTCTTGAGATGTTGGTTATATTTCTGCTCGCCTCTATGATGTGGTTTATTGCTTGGCATGGAGCCTCTGGGTGAATCTTGAGGCTGACTGGGAAACCAAGTTTGTTTACAGTATCAGCCAAAATGCCCTGTTTTACCACATTTATAGCAATGTTGGCATCTATCTTGGGGCCATCCTTCCTGCCTACATTGCCAGCATCTCTGCCTGATACCAGCGGTCCTTCACTGTACTTACCTGGCATTATGGTACACGGCAGCAAAGCTCTTAGCTCTTCATGTCTATCTTCCTTTTCCTATCTTTTTCTTCCTCTTTTAATTTATTCCTTTGGTCATAGATGAAGTTTGTGGTCCTGTGCAACTCTGAGATTTCAAGGTTGGCCAGTTAGATACAATACAATGGAAGTGATCCCTGATATCACTTGTAGCCTGGTCCACAAAGGCTGAGGCTAAAATTCTCTGGTCCTTTTGGCGGCTTGGGTCTAGGTGGGCATATGTCACAGCTGTCTTTGAGAGACATACCCAAAAGGCATCAGGATTTTCCTTTTCCCTTTGGGTTTGTCTTTTGAAATTCTGACCAGTTGAGGGGCTTTTTTTCCTATTTCCTGTAGGGCTTCCATTAGATTAGCTTTTGCCCTTTTGTAGTCCTCCCAGTGATTGGCATTATTGTAATCCCAATCAGGGTGCTGAGTTGTCCATGCAACTCTTTCCTGGGCAGCCTGTCCTGGGATAATAGGTTGGTTGGCTATTTGTGTTTTTCTCAGATAGTTTCAATAGTTCATCCTGAGTTAGGAAAACATGCGGTAACTGATTCATGTCTTCCCAGGATGGGTTGTGACTTTCTATTATTGATTTCAGGGTTCAGATCACTGCTTGAGGGTCTGCCCTGAATGTTGGTGTGTCTTTCTTCCAAATAACAAGATCTGAGGCAGAGAAAGGAGTGTGTGTCTGAATATAGTTATCTGCCTCTTCCTCCTCCCGTTATTGGTTTGCTCAGGAGGGGAGCTATTATTTTTGTCTCAGTTTTCCCTTCCAAGAAATAGGTTTCTTCCTTAGCTTGATCTTTCCCTATAGTTAGGTCTTTGGTTCTGGCAAGTTCAGGCCAGCAATACCAGTAGGGTATTTGGCTGGGCTTGATTTGAGGTCTAAGCGCTTTTAAAATTTTAAAATCAAAAGTACAGCTGTTAGGCCAAATCTGCCTCCCAGTGTCATCCCTTAGCAAAGCCAATTTTCTACATATCTTCTTCGCTTTCCTCTTATTCATTCCGGTCAAGACTGGCATCTGCTTTTCATCCCATGCCTCAAGCAAATCTTCTAAAGGGGTATCTACAACCCTTGATTCAGGGCAATTTCCCATGTTTCCCCTTCTGATGTAAGGTGTGACTCTTTGTTTGCAGCCAGGCTATGTGTCAGTTTTCAGAAAAAAGGACTGAAGAGGATTCTGGTTCCCTTACAGAGTATGGACGCACCTCTTTCCTGAGGGAATTCTCCGCCATCAGTTTTCAGATCCCTCTAAAAAACGGGAATCTGGGAGGACCTGCAGCCCCAATTGCAGACAAGTACGGGCCTTCAAAAATTCTTCAAAAAAACTTCAAAAATTCCTAGCTATCTAACTAATTTAAGAAGTATATAGAAATCCCTGAGTTTTCTCTGGGAAACACTGGAGTTCCCCAGTTATTTCTTTTATTTTACTGGCCACTTCTCACTTCATATCCCACTTGGCTTATCCTTGTGTCCTTCAGAAGGTCTCACACTCTGTGACACCAACCCCCCCTTGCTTTCCCAATCCTGCCGATCACTGCAATTTTCAAATTAGCAGCAGGTTAGGGTGCGGCTAGAGGTCAACTGAGGAGGTGGGATCCAGATGTTTTCCACATGCAAAGGCCCCCCCCCCCAGCATTTCACTCTCTTCCACTCCCCACAGTTCTAGGATTTTAAGCCCCTGTCACACTGCACCAACGGATGGAAAGAGGATGTAAAATGGAGAAAAACACTTGCCATCCGTTGGTTAACGTGATGCTTCCGTTCTGTACTCACTGCCTCTGTTTTGCTTCCTCTCTATCCGTCCAGCATCCGTCTATTGATGTTTCATCCGCTCAAAGGGGTTTTGAGCTCCTCAAAATTTTTGAGCAGAAAATGTATCCAATGCATCCATTCTGCATCCGCTAGGCATACGGGGGACATCCATTCTGCATCCGTTACACATCCACTATATCCGCTAGGCATCCGTTCTGCATCCGCGTATCTCGCATCCACTCGGAAACAGGGAGGAAGTGGAACGGAGGTGGAACGGACGTGCAGCGTTAGTAGCACGGACGGAGAAAGGATGAAAGCAGATGCAGCACGCAAGGAAAGCATTTAAAGCAGAAAAAACGTTCGCAGAGGGGACCTATCTCGGATAATAAGGATGTCTAGAGGATGCCTAGAGGATGCAAAAGGACACATAGGGGAAAACCTATACTGCCTATAAAAAGGGGGAGAAACTCACCTGGATCTCACTTTCAGACCAGAAGCCCTGCTGTGCAGACCTCTGCAGCCTTCATCTGACTCTTCCTCTTCCACAGCATCCAGTCATGTCCACCATGGATCGTAACAAACTCCTTTTGGTAGCCACCATCCTTCTGCAACAGTGCGAAGCCATCTACAGGCTCTGTGAACTCTACTATGGGAAGAAAAGGAGGTGGCCAAGAAGAGTCTGGGTCCGAAGATGGATCGGGAGAAGAGCAGAGTACAGACTGTACAACAAGCTGATGGTGGAGCTCAGGAACGAAGACACTCGTGCATTCCAAAACTTCATGAGGATGCCTCAAGCCATGTTTGACGAAGTTGTGCAGCAGCTGACACCCAGGTTGACCAAGCAGAGCACCAACTTCCGGCCAAGCCTGGACCCTGGGCTCAAGGTGGCACTCACTCTGCACCACCTGGCCTCAGGGACCACCTACAGGAGCATGCAGTACACCTGGAGGGTGCCACACAACACCATCAGCATTGTGGTCAGAGAAGTGGTGCAGGCCATCATCGAAGAATACCTGGAGGAGCTCCTCCAGTGCCCCTCCACTGAAGAAGGATGGAAGAAAGTTGCAGAGCAGTGGTATCAGAGGTGGAACTTCCCCCACACCATTGGAGCCATAGATGGGAAGCATGTGGCCTGCAAATTGCCAGCCAAGTCGGGTTCCACTTATTTCAATTACAAGGGCTTCTTCAGCATCGTCCTTTTCACCATGGTCGATGCTGACCACAAGTTCATGTAAATCGATGCTTCAGGCATAGCTCATGTTCAGATGCCCAGGTATACAACTCCAGTGACCTCAAGGAGGGGCTGGAACGCAACCTCATCATGGGCTTCCCAGATCGAGACCCCCTGCCCAACGACACGCAAGATGTGCCCTACTTCATCGTGGGGGATGACGCCTTCTCCCTAAGAACCTACCTCATGAAGCCCTACACTTCCAGACTCCTCATCCATGAAGAGATGATCTTCAACTACAGGCTGTCCAGGGCAAGGCGGGTGGTGGAGAACGCCTTTGGCATCCTGGCCAACAGGTTCCAGGTACTTCTCACCACCATGCAGCATCGCCCAGAGACCGTGCGGAGGATCGTGGAAGCTTGCTGCATCCTTCACAATCTCATGTGCACCCGCTACCCAGTCTTGCAGAACAGGCTCATGGACCTCCAACAAGGCAATGGGGACATGGAGCTTGGTGAATGGAGGCAAGGGCGAAACCTGATAGACACTGAGGATGTGCAAGGCCCCAACAGAGCCTCACGTGAAGGGAAGAAGCAGCGCAACCTCCTGAAACACTGGTGCAACTCTCCAGCTGGAGCAGTGGAGTGGCAAGACAGGATGATAGATGATTAATGGATGCTTCCTTCAGCCTGTTTCATCACACTGATGAGATTGGGCCATGTATGTTGGGTGGGCCTACAATGAACAGGGAATTTAATAAAGAGTTGTGTTTATGTTGACATGTGTGGATCAATGCTTACATTGTTGTTGATAATGAAGGGCCATAGGTGTGGCACCTGGGAGGGTGGACCATACAGTCCCACTATGCTTGCACTGGAGGTTTATCTATCCCCACAGCTATCTCAACCCATCCCACAGCTATCTCAACCCATTCCACAGCTATTACCCATCCCAAAGGTATCCCTGCCCACCCCACTGCTATCCTTACCCATCCCACAAACATGTAAAGGCTTAAACCATTTCTAAAAGTTTCCACCAAAACTTTATTTAATAAAATAAATGAGGCCAGTTTGTGAAGCAAAGATAAACTTTATTAATCACAAGCTGTAAAAAAAAAATGACCCAAATCAAGTTTCCAAATAAAGACTACAGGTAGCCACTCAGTCTCTGGCACTCCTCTTGGTCACTCAGAGGTGTGCCCAGTCTCAGAGGTGAAGGGTCCAGGTGCTCTGGAGGTGGATGCTGCTGGAGTACTGGTCTGAAGCACCACTGGGGTGCCTGGCTCCGAGAGGACAACAGGTGACGGTGTGTTGAGGAAGCTCTCAGACAGCTGGCTCAGCCTCATGATGTTGAGAGCTCCTTCCTCCATGCATTTGTGATGTCAGCCCCAGTACCGAGGACAGATGTACTGAGGCCGGGCTTGGCTGTGGGGTGGAGGAAGGAGCAGTGTAGTGGGGCTGTCTGGTCTGCAGCTGGGTGAGGACTGGCGTTGGTGGCATTGGTGGCGTGGGTGGCATCGGTGGCATCGGTGGCATCATTGGCATGGGTGGCATCGGTGGCATCGGTGGAACCGGTGGCAACGGTGTCGTCCGATAACTCTGTGCCTGGACTGGGAAGGGCTGCTGCCTGTGCTGCTGGACCTCCTGGTAGCCGTAGCCCTGGTAGGTGAGGGCCTGTGGGAAGCCTTGGAATGGGAGGGACATCACCTGGGGTGGAGGAGCTGACCTGGACTGGGTGGGAGGAGCAGGTGCCTCTGGGTCTGGAGGGTTGTGAAGCAGCTCGGTGATCCGTTCCTTCACCACCTGGTACTGAAGTTCCGCCATGTCCGTGAGGGTCTGGTTGACATAGGTGAGGAAGGGCTTGCGGTTGGAGGATGAGGAGTTGGTGTGGACCAGCTGAGAGAGGATTTCTATGCTGCTCCGGATGGTGTCCCTGATCTCCAGCAGGACAGTGTGGCTCTGCCCCTCCTGCTGTCTGACTCTCTGCCTTTCTGTGGAGGTGGAGCTGGGGGGTGGTGGATGCGGCTACGGCTGTGATGCACATTACGTCTCCTTTCTCCCACCGCACCAGGGTGTCCTCCACGCACTTCACCATGGTTACAACACCTGTCCGTGCGTTCTCCGCCGTGGCACGCTCCACAGAAACCTGCCTGGAGACAGGGACTGACTCTTGGCCGGAAGAGGACTGGGTCTCAGCAGGCTGCCGTAGAGAGAGGGTCGTGAGAGGGACTGCTGCTGCTGCTGCTCCTCGGTGGCAGATCTCACCCTCCAGGAAGCTGCACCTTGCCATGACATAGGTCTTTCTGTCCATCAGCTTAACTGTGGCCTGGCCAGATTTCTTGAGGTGTAGCTTCCCATACCAGGTGTGTATATGTTTCCACCAGCCGAGGAGCACCTCCGATGTGTAGCCCAGACTCTCCGCCTTCTCTCTCCAATCAGCCTCCTTCCTTTTGGTGTCCCTGTACAGCCGGTGTCCCTTCCGCCACAGATAGTCATTCTCTCTCAGCCACTCCAGCACCTCATCCTCGTGTTCCTCCTCAATGGAGTATTGCCTCCTCTCCCGTTCCTGCATATGCCTCTTCCTCCCTTTGCCAGGACCAGATGGGCCCTCATCAGAGGGGCTTCCAGTTTGTAGGGGCTTCTCCTCCACACCAGCAGCAGCAGCAGCAGGATCATCATCATCATTATCATCATCATCATCATCAGCAGCAGCAGCAGCATCAACAGCAGGATCATAATCATCATCATCATCATCATCAGCAGCAGCAGCAGCAGGATCATCATCAGCAGCAGCAGCAGCACCAGCACCAGCAGCACCAGCAGGACCAGGAGCATCAGCAGGACCAGCAGGACGAGCAGGACGAGCAAGACCAGGAGCACGAACAGGACGAGCAGGACGAGCAAGTCCAGGAGCATGAGCAGGATGAGCAGGACCAGCAGGACGAGAAGCAGCTTCAGCAGAGTAAGCACCAGCAGAAGCACCACCTCCAGGAGCAGCATCAACAGAGTAAGCACCAGCAGAAGCACCACCACCAGAAGCAGCCTCAGCAGAGTAAGCATGAGCAGAAGCACCACCGCCATAAGCATCATCATCAGCTCCTCCAGAAGCAGAAGCAGCAGAAGCCCCAGCCACAGAAGAGCGAGCCCATGCTACAGAAGCTCCAGCAGAAGCAGAGTGAGGGCCAGGGAGCGGGATGGTGGCCCTGTCCCTCTTGCCAGGGCTGGCAGCAGATAGTTGAGGCTTCCTCTTTTTCCCCATGTTTGTGGGGTTGCTGGCTGGCATGCAGGCAGGCACCAAGGCTGGCAGGCAGGCAGGCATCAAGGCAGGCAGCAAGGCTGTCAGGGAGGCAGGCAGCAAGGCTGGCAGGGAAGCAGGCACCAAGGCAGGCAGCAAGGTAGGCAGGCAGGCACCAAGGCAGGCAGCAAGGCTGGCAGGGAGGCAGGCACCAAGGCAGGCAGCAAGGCTGGCAGGATGGCAGGCAGCAAGGCAGGCAGGCAAGGCACTCAATGCGTCTGGCAGCAGGTCTTTCCTCAGAATGGTGACCTGCTCCTGAGCTGCTTCCCTTTATATCCACAAGGCTGATGCAATAAATCCCCCCCGCATGCGCAATTAATGCTAGGCATCCGCTAGGCTTCCTCTGTGCATCCACTAGGCTTCCGCTCTGCATCCGCTTCATCCGCTGTGCATCCGCTGTGCATCCACTGTGCATCCGCTTCATCCGCTCGGAATCCGTTCTGCATCCACTGTATCCGTGCCGCATCCACTTTGCTGAGGTCCCCCGGAAGCCTTGCGGATGTGCCATCCGCTTCCATCCGCTAGGCTTCCGTTCCGCATCTGCTTTCCATCCGCTCTGCGTCCTCCCCCTGTCCGTTCCTTTCCGTGTTATCCGCTCTGCTTATGCAAATATTTGCCCCTTTTTAGAGTGGATAACAACGGATGGAACATTTTTCTCATCCGCTGTGTCCTTTTTACAAATGTTTTGCATCCATTGGGCAGTGTTGTAGGGCCTTTAAATTTAAAGCAGTACTCACCTGCTTTCAAGCAGCCATTGAGTTCAAGTCTCAAGGAGTCCCTTTAATACCCAATGCCTCCCGGGTAGGGTCCGTGAATGCTCTTCCTGGACAAAGAAGGTCAGTGCTGGCTGGGTTTTGATCTCCCGACCCTGTCCAGTGGCTAGGTTGGCTGGAAAACCACCAGAGTTGCCAATTGAGGAAAGGAAAAAGAAGCCTTGCCCTTTTGTAATAGACAAAGTTCTTTCCTTTGTAGATTCAAATTTCCCAGCTGGGAGAAATGCAAAATGATTTAGTCAGCTGCATTGAAAGTCAGAATCAGTTTATTAATAGGAAGGCAGATAAGAAGAAATCTCACAGCGTTCCTAGGATAAATCTAATAAGTGAGTAGAAAAACCTCTTTCATACACTTCAGGTTCTTTTATTTGTAGGTGTGAATCTTTGAAGATTTTTGATTTGTGTGTGTTGAATTCCTGTCTCTTTGGGATCTCTACCTGGGGTCTTGGTTTTATGGTCCTGATCCTTTGTAGTTGCTTGTTTGCTATCATGTTTCCTTCCTGCCATGCCTTTTGGTTTGCTTTTCACAAGTTTTTATAACTTGCCATCTATTTGATTTCTATGGGAAAGGATCTTTGCTAGTTTGTAGCGTTTTTTCCTCTGTATCTCATGCCTGTAATTTTCTCCTTCCTTTGTTGTAAAAAGTAAGCTGTCTCCAGCTATTTTAATAGCCCTACTTGACAAAGGGTGGGGGGTGTTTTATCGTAACTTCCAACATGCTTAAATAACGTTCCTTTATTAAGGCTGTTGCCTCTGGCTGGGGAGAAAGAATATGTTTTGGCATGGGGCGGGTAGTGGTGCATTCCTTGGATTAAAGTTATATGTTCTCAACTAGATTTCCCTAAAGTACATGGCATGTCCTTCAAATTAAATTTCATTTTAGCTGAGGGGTGAATCTGGTGAAGTATACAGCAAAGAGATGCAGGCTAGAAAATACAGTGTAATTGTTTTTCACGTTCCAGACTGGAAAAAGTATAATAAACTGTTGCCATGAAAAGATAAGAGAAAGAGACTTTGAATTTGAACTCTGGGGCTGACACAGACATACACGTACAAGGCTAGATTCATCTAGTCTGTAATAGTTGATTTTCTGTATAGGCAGGTCTTTTAGTTCACAATAAAGCTTTTGTTTTATTTAGCTGTGCCTGAGAATGTGACTATGTGATTCACTAGTTGCTGTGTGCAGGTAAGAAAGCTGTTGTGAATCAAGTCATGCCCTCAAGAAATCTGACAGTTGGGATTAAATAGCTGGCAATTGATATGGAACCAGCCAACTTCTTTTCATATGTGAATTCTTGAAAGTGTTCCCATCAGTGGGAACACTTCAAGCCCTGAAGATAAGGGATTTCACATCTTTTATGTGTTGAATATAGTCATCTGTGAATTGGAAAGTTATACAATACATGTTAGCAAACCTCCCATTAATCCATAAAGTTTTGGTTTTGGCTTTGCATATTTTACAAATTCGGTCATTTGGGTGACCAACCATATCAATTTTATTTACTTATTAGCATCCATTGAATTTCTCTTTCAAGAGAAATCAATATTTAACTTGGTTCAGAAGATCCAAAGAGGCTATTTTGCTTTGGGTCTGCATGTGAAAGAAAAGGCATCTCTCAGAATCTGATCATCTCTAGGCATTGACTTCAGTCCTGAAAGGAAGAATTCTGGAATACCTATCTGCCTCAGATACATTTGGATTTGTTTCTACTCACATCATAAATAATGGGGTTTATCCAGATAGAGCCAAGCTAAGAAGACACACATTAAGTCAGAAAAATCAATGCAAGCTCATTAATTTCATCAACTCTCCTGTTAATATGACTTTGGTTTGGATGTAACAATAACATTTCCAATTAATTACAGAAATTTTTGACACTGAGGAAAGATAATAAGGCAGAGAGTGGTCTCCAAGACTGACCAATCCATGGTCATAGTTCTTGCACTGATGAATTTGATTGCTGCTGTGAGGCTCATATTGATCCAACAGCCATAAATCTTTCTGAGGACACAGTAATTTCAATCTGTTGTAAATCACTCTGAGAGAATATAGTCTGAAGGATGCCACAGAAGTTTGGATAATTAGTCATATTCAACTTTGCATACCTTCAAGATGTCTTTCAAGGCTGTCTTGAAACATGTTGAAACATCATTTTAAATATTTTGATTAATAAAACACTGTATCAAGACATTAAAAAAGTTAAAAGGTTACATGCAAGCATAAATCTAACATGTTAACTTATTCAAAAGTTTGAAGGAGAGTGCTAACTACTGCTGAAACAGCTTGCTTTTGAATAGCCACTTGCATAGAAAACCCACCCCTGGCCATCTCCTGAACAGGATCCCTAAAGTTGATAATTGCATGCAGCTAAAAAATTGTGGTAAGAGATAGTCCTTCAAACATAGTGACAGTCCCTGACTTTTAACCATAAGTTATTAACTATCTTATTTATTTAGTATATGGCACGTGTTAGCCAGGGATCACCGAGGTGACAAACTGCCTCTGTGAATTTTTTGGGGGAGGTGTTATCTTTACCCATGGGATGCCTGAATGCCAGGAGACATTCAGGGGAGGCTCCTTTCTTGTCCCTGCACAGTTTATTCACTCACAGGAATCGAACCACCAAACTGCCAACTTCTGCAGTGCACAAACCCAGTGTCTTTATGTGAGCCACCATGGCCCCTATGACCTACATAATGACTTGGATCCAAAATTCCAATGGTTGCTGCCTCCCCTGATGATCACATGACCATAATTCAGTTGCTTAGCAACATGGCTCCATTTGTGTTTGTTTGTGGTGTCTTGCAGTCAAGCATCCACATTTTAGAATGGTTTTGTTGAAAACCAATACTTCCATTTTTTTGGCAAAACCACATCCATAGCAAAGAATGGTTCTCAATTCTGACCACTGTATTTTCTTAATGACCACTGTAAAATCATGTAAAATAGCAATAGCACTTAGACTTATATACTACTTCCTAGTGCTTTACAGCCTTCCCTAAGCAGTTTAGAATCAACATATTGCCTCCACAATTTGGTTCATCATTTTCCTGACCTCAGAAGGATGGAAAGCTAAGTCAACCTTGAGCTGGTTAGAATTGGACTCCTGGCAATGAGCAGTGACTTAGCTTGGAATACTGCATTCTAACCAACTCATTTTATGATGGTTATGACTTGCAACCATTAGAGTTGTAATTTGAAGATTACCTATATTTTCTCCTTGATTTGAGAGATGAAATTAATTTGGGATGAGGAAAGATTGTACAAAACTGACATAATTCCCAATGTGATTCATAACTCCTCCTATTCATGAGCATATAACAATTATTGTACTAGTGTTTTAAAAGCAAGTCAAATACCACCTTCTTTCATTAAATTTTCACAGCATAGATTCCTGTGATTTTTGTCCTTAGTGATTATGGGTTTATAGTCTTATGTATTCTTGTAATTTTTAATTTCCTGCTGACGTTAATGTTACGGTAGGAGATACTGATTATCTGTTGGATGTTCTGAAAAATGAGAGGTACAAAAATATTCAAAATAAGTAAATATAGGACTAACCTGGTTGCAAAAGGTCTGAGTCATGTACACTAAAATCTCTCTGGGTGCCCAATTGAAGTTTGAATGACCTATTTCAATGACCTTGTTAAATGAATTTATATGCTGGCAACTCTTGGGAGTATGATTCTATTATGAGGATCTTCAAGCTCCCCAATCTTTATTCCTCGAAGGCAAATGTGTTCCAAATTCCAATCTGATCTTCATGTCTTGTACTGAAAGGAGACAATTTGGTTATTACACTATGGCATAAAGAAACATTAAGATATAATGGAAAAGAGTAGTTAAGATGGATTTGAACAATCTTAGAATCTCTTAAATACATATCAATATTTAATTTACAATTAATCTTCAATATAGCATTTAATTAAGCATTCTGTCATAAACGTTTCTTAATGTGATGCCTGCTCTGTGTAATTGTCTAAGTAATTTTATATGAATGGATGGTTAAAATTTTTAAGAAGACAGTGGATGGTTGGGGGAGGGGAGATCATCTCACATTAACTTTATAATGCACATATTTCCTGAATTTGAAATGTTGTGATTAAACAACACTTTTTAAATTTTGCAAGAAAGGAAGTGCAATAACTTCCATCATAACAGTGTGGTAAACTTTTATAATAATACTTAGAGATGTCTTGAAGATGTTAAACAAGTGATTTCTATTTGGTAGAAAATGTTCTCTGGCAATTAACAAGGAACTTTAGAGGACACTGTAAAATACACTAGGAGTACCAATAGAAGAATATATTTATAGCTCAGGGTTGAAATAAGAGGTCCTTGGTGCTCTCTAAACTTGGCAGTTTTCTTACAGACATTTTGATGCACTGATGATGTTACCTAGTTTGATAATGAAACATCTTCAAGAAAACAACCAAGTTCAGAGAGCATCAAGGACCCCACATTAAGGGGGTTTATATTTCTAATATACCCTGGAAGCTGCAGAAGAGAACAATCCAGAGAGAACTGAGATGAAAAAGTAGTCTTCGACTTACGACTGCAGTTGGGACTGGAATTTTCATTGCTAAGTAAGGGAATTGTTTATTAGGTCCTACAATCTATTTCACCCCCGCATCCATCTTGAATCGGATTTGGGGCTCCCACAAGGGAGAATTGGTAACTGTGGGAATGAAAGTAAAGTGAGAAGGGAGAATAGCTGCAACAGCATTATTTCGCCAGAGCTTAAGGCCGAGTTGCTGGAGTTTGGAGGGGAGTGACTGGACTTGGCAGGAGTTCAGAGTGGAGCTGGATTGAAGAGTGTGACTTGAGGGTCATCAGTAAGGGGGTTGGAGGTGAGTTTAACTTAGCAGGGAAAACATGGGATTCGGGTTTTCTCAGATGTGCTGTGATGACCCATAGTCTCTCAAAATAACCCAAAACCCAAAACATGCATTAAAGTCCAGTAAGGCCTTCAACTGAAACTTCACTGTTTTATTAGCCACAGTTTAAAGTCACAAAAGTAAATAATGAGGCAAAAAGAAAACCAAAACAAACCACGTTGATGAGAGTTCCGAAGCAAGCCAAGATAATTAATCATAAACTCCAGGAAAATAACGGGGAGAGTCCATGGGAAGAATGCCAATACAGATAAACCTCTTTCAAAGGAAACAATTAAACTTTGACTCCAGCAATTCTAACTGCATAGTTACAAACTTATATACATAGATCCCAGCTGCAAGCCATGAGCAGGATCATAGTAATCTCCTCTTGAGCAGACCTCACTTTTCCCTGATCCTATCCTCCCTGTGTGACCTAGGATGGATAGGGGATGGGCCCTCCTCTGACTGCTTAGCCGGCCTCTGCCTTTCCTCAGCCTCCTCCACCACCTCTGGAGCCACATTCCCACTCCCTGTTGGCTGTTCCTCCTCTTCCTCAGAGTCAGTCTCCACCAGGGGCATGACATGTGCTGATATGATTTCTCTAATAAATTCTTACTTGACTTAGTCTCTGAGTGCTGAATTGGGATGGAGAGTTTGGTTGGAACGCTGAAAATCTAGTTTGCCACCGTTGTCATGCAAATGATGTCAGTTAACTGAGTCATGTGGTTGTTAAATGAATGCAGCTTCACCTATTGACTTTGCTTATCAGAGGCAAAGGTTGCAAATGGCAGTCACATGACCCTGGGATGCTGCAACCATCATAAGTACATGTTGGTTGTCAAGCAACCAAAATGTGATCATGTGACAGTGGGGAATGCAGTGATGGTTGTTACTGAAAGAACTAGATATAAATATTTTTTTCAATGCTGTTATAACTTTGAATGTTCACTAAACAAATGGCTATAAGTCAAGGACTACCTGTATTGTTGAAACCATGTTCTTCTATTATCTCAGGGAACATTTAAACCAGAAAAACTCACTGGGAGTCAGAATCCTCTTTCTTTAGGCCTTGTGACTTGAGATGCTCTGTATTTTTTTTAAAGTTTTGTTGCCTGGACTCAACTAAAAGCCATGTTTGTAGCATGAAGTGCAACATCCTCGAGGGAAACTGACTCTGGCAGATTTATGATTTAATATGTTTTGTTATTTGTGCATTTCTTAAGTCTGTTGCTGCTAATGATGTTTTAGTTTGATCATAAGCCAGTCTGAGGTGATTTGGATTCAATGGCAAATAAAGTTAATAAATAGATGCAGTTAATAAATAAATGAAGTTGATTTATAAAGTTAATAAATGTAGTTGCTAATGTTTCAGAAATTCTGGGACAGACAATTGCAAGACTTTTGTAAGTTCAAGGCTGGGAAACAACAGGAATGGCATGGAGATTCTAGCACAAACTGGAGAGTGGAGCCTAGATCTATCTATATCTATATGTCAATCATCATCTACCTACCTATCTACAGGTGAAACTTGAAAAATTAGAACATCATGCAAAAGTTCATTTATTTCAGTAATGCAACTTAAAAGGTAAAACTAATATATGAGATAGACTCATTACATGCAAAGCAAGATAGTTCAAGCCGTGATGTGTCATAATTGAGATGATTATGGCTTACAGCTCATGAAAACCCCAAATCCACAATCTCAGAAAATTAGAATATTGTAAAAAGGTTCAATATTCTAGGCTCAAAGTGTCCCTAATCACTAATTAAGTCACAACATCTGCAAAGGGTTCCTGAGCCTTTAAATGGTCTCTCAGTCTGGTTCAGTAGGAAGCAGAATCATGGGAAAGACTGTTGACCTGACAGTTGTGCAGAAAACCATCATTGACACCCTCCATAAGGAGGGAAAGCCTCAAAAGGTAATTGCAAAAGAAGTTGGATGTTCCCAAAGTGCTGTATCAAAGCATATTAATAGAAAGTTATGTTGAAGGGAAAAGTGTGGAAAAAAGGAGCACAAGCAGCAGGGATGACTGTAGCCTGGAGAGGATTGTCAGAAAAAGACCATTCAAAAGTGTTGGGGTCTTTCACAAGGAGTGGAGTGAGTGCATCAAAAACCACTACACACAGATGGATCCTGGACATGGGCTTCAAATGTCGCATTCCTCTTGTCAAGCCACTTCTGAACAACAAACAACATCAAAAGCGTCTTACCTGAGCTAAAGAAAAACAGAAGTGATCTGTTGCTTCTGATGAGAGCAACTTTTGCATCTCATTTGGAAACCAAGGACCAAGAGTCTGGAGGAAGAATGGAGAGGCACACACTGCAAGATGCTTGAAGTCCAGTGTGAAGTTTTCACAGTCTGTGTTGATTTGGGAAGCCATGTCATCTGCTGGTGTTGGTCCATTGTGCTTCATTAAGTCCAGGGTCAATGCAGCCATCTACCAGGAGATTTTGGAGCACTTCACGCTTCCTTCCACAGACGAGCTTTATGTGGATGCTGACTTCATTTTCCAGCAGGATGTGGCACCTGCCCACACTGCCAAAAGCACCAAAACTTGGTTCAATGACCGTGGGGTTACCGGGCTTGATTGGCCAGCAAACTCACCTGACCTGAACCCCATAGAGAATCTATGGGGCATTGCCAAGAAAAATATGAGAGACGTGACCAAACAATGCAGAAGAGCTGAAGGCCACTATTGAAGCATCCTAGTCTTCCATAACATCTCAGCAGTGTCACAGGCTGATAGCTTTCTGAGATTGTGGATTTGGGGTTTTCATGAGCTGTAAGCAATAATCATCACAATTAATGCAAATCATGGCTTGAATTATTTTGCTTTGCATGTAATGAGTCTATCTCATATATTAGTTTTACTTTTTAAGTTGCATTACTGAAATAAATGAAATTTTGCATGATATTCTAATTTTTCGAGTTTCACCTGTACCTGCCTGCCTGCCTGCCTGCCTGCCTGCCTGCCTGCCTGCCTGCCTATCTATCTATCTATCTATCTATCTATCTATCTATCTATCTATCTA
>BLBF01000065.1:15804934-15840234 GCA_015471245.1 Laticauda colubrina | reverse complement strand
ATAGATAGATAGATAGATAGATAGATAGATAGATAGATAGATAGATAGATAGATAGATGATAGATAGATAGATAGATAGATAGATAAATAAATGATGACCCTCAGCCATGGAAACTCATTTGGGTGACTTTTGCTTAGTTGCATTGTTCCACTCAACTCAATTTCAAATGAAACAAATTCCCATATCTATCTATTCCAATATCTAGGTATAATATTTATTTGTTAACTTCTTGGGGGGAAATATGGGATCAGATCTAACCAGTAACATGTATTGTTTTTTATTCATTTATTTATTTGTATCTCACCTTTATTATTTTTACAAATAACTCAAAGCAGTGAACATATCAAACACAACTCCCTTCTCCTAATTTCCCTACAACTGCAACCCCTTGAGGTGAATTGGTCTGGAGAGTGTGATTCCCCACCCATATATTCCTTTTACTGATGGTGGCAGGCTTTATCTGAGACCATTCTCCAGATATTTTCTGTTTCCAGACATCGGCTGATTTGTTGGATAGAAGTTTCTGAATATTGGCCACATACTTTTATCATTCTTTCATCTGGGAAGTCCATGTGAAGTCCGTCGGTGAAGATGGACTTTCTGCCTCCATTTGCTTTTAATGTTTGATGTTTATTGTTGAGATTTGGGTTGCAGACTTGTTAAAACTTATGCTTTGCACTAACTTGAGGCTAAACAGCAAGACATACATGTTTTGAAGGAAATTACTAGTTCTGCCTAGACCAGGGGTAGGCAATTATTTTTTCCATGGGGCCGCATAAGAAACAGAAAATATTGTGGAGGGCCGGGCCAAAAGGCTGAACTCAATTCTGCATAATATTTATTGTATTTCTTTATATAAAAAAGCAGTAAATAGCATTGTTTTGACAAGCGAACAAGACTAGTATATGTTAAAATTATGCAATGAAAAAGTGAACTTGCCTTCCAAAAAAATGTAATTTATTCACACAAATTTCTCAAAACAATGGTAGACGAACTGTTGACATTTTTTACTATTTGTGACTCATATTAGTAAACATTTTCAGTCACATTCACTCCAAAACACATTTGAGTTTCATATACTGTTGGAAAGTTATGTAAAGGTTCTGATCATTTTAAAGACATCTCAACATTGTCTTTGTGCTCCAAACATTAAGCAAGAAACAACATATTGAACTGTCACTGAACTGTGATTTTGAGAAAAAGGCTTCCAGATAAAGTGTCCTAGTTCACTGCTATCTGGTGCCTTAACATGCCTACATTTGTGGTCTAACCACCTTATTTGGTGTGTTCTTTTTCTTTGTTCAGTGAGAGAAATCTAATCTCTCCTAGGCTTTAACGAGTGCATCAAAGTCAGGTTGAATGTCTGAAGTGGAGATGCAAAGCACAGCTGACAGATGATCATCAGTGAGAGAGGATCTATATCTGGATTTTGTAAATTTCATCACTGAAAATGTTTGCTCACAAATGTAGGTAGAACCAAAGAGAACAAACATCTTCTGACCATGTTTCCTAATGTTAGAAAAGTTCTCCTTCTTGAGAGAAGAGTAGAAATCCAGCAGAGATCCTATCTTAAAATGCTCTGCCAGGACTGCATCAGACTGCAGGTCAATGAGTTCCAGCTGAACATCACTGGATGCATCATCCACACTGAAGATAAAGGGAGAGGAAATCATGTGCATTTCACCCTCCATTGTTCTGAGATCCTTAAAGCGCCTTGAAAACTCACCATGCAATGCTCTTAGCATGGCTGAGTACCTGCACAGGTGATCAGCTGATGGTGTGACTTCTTTCAGGGTTTGCATGTGAGTGAGAGTGTTGCTCTCCAGTTGTCTTGAAAGAAACTGTATCTTTCTCATGAAAGCCTTCACCAGGCTGTGCATTTCATGTACAAAGAGGCCCTTGCCTTGAAGCTTGGTGTTCAGTTCATTCATCAGGGCAGTCACATCAACAGCAAATGCAAAATCTTCCATCCAGTCCTCATCTGAAAGCTCTGAGATGTATTTGCCTTTCGTCTCACAAAACTCTCGAATCTGTGCTTTCAGGTCTTTTTTGCATTTTGCCCAGGCTGAGCCATCTGACTGAAGTGTGATAGCCAATGTCACTATGCTCAGTCTCTTGTTCCTCCAGAAGTGTGACAAACTGTCTGTGACTCAGTGCCCATGCCCTGATGAAGTTTACTATTTTAGTAACAACATCAATAACATAGTTAAATTTTAGCACTGATTTGCACAACACATGTTGGTGTGTAATACAATGTAAAAATACCAATTTCTGATCTGAGTCAATTTCACTCATTTTATCCTGCATATGTTTTAAAAGTCTGACATTTTTTCCTGTAAGATTTAGACAACCGTCCCTGGTGACACCTGCCAATTTGTCCCATTTCAGTCCCAACTTGTCCATACATGTATTTACCTCCGTGAAGAGATCGCTCCCTGTCGTCGTCCCTTTTAACAACTGCATCGCTGCCAGCTCCTCTGTAATCTTGAAGTCCGGCATTATCCCACGGATGAATACGAGTAGCTGGGTTGTGTCACGGGCATCACAGCTCTCGTCCAAAGCCAAGAAGAAAAAGTCAAAACTTGGCACTTCACGTTGCAGCTGTAGCTCCAGGTTCCCCGCAATGTCCTCAATCCTCCTCATCACGGTCTGCCTGGACAGTGGGACTTGCTCGAATGTGGCTTTTTTTTCAGGGCATATTAGCGCTGCAGTCTACCAAGCACTCTTTCACAAACTCCCCCTCCAAGAATGGCTTGCTGTTTTTTGGCTATTTTGTGGGATATCACAAAGCTGGTCTTGGTTGCTGCATCCCTGGATGCATGGAGCTTGGTAAAAAAGCCTTGCTGCGTTTGCAGTTTAGCTAACAAACCTTCCGATGTTCACGCTTTTTGGGCATCAATCAAGTTTTTATATTTCTCCCCGTGTTTCGTCTGGTAATGCCAACTCAGATTGTAGTCCTTAAACACGGCGATCTGCTCCCCACAAACTAAACACATGGCTTTACCTCCAACTTCAGTAAATAAATACTTAGCCATCCAATTTTTGTTGAAAATCCTACATTCGGAATCTACCTTTCTTTTTTTAGCCTGAGTTGACATTTTGAGGGCTAAAGTCGTCTTCTGATAATGTTCAATCACGCGCACGTCTTGATATACATATTACATCGTTATGTACGTGAATTTAAAAAAAAACAGCAACTTCAAGAATAAAAGCAGTGCAGCTTTAGTCCATGAATGAGGTGAAATTAGAAAATATGTTTATTTTGGAATTTCCAGTTAACCTTACACGGTGGTCAGAGTCAACCAAGGGTATGTGGCCCAAGCCTTACAATGCCCAGGTCTGTCATATGGGCCAGTCAGGGTCATCCAGCGGGCCGGATGTGGCTCGCGGGCCGTATAATGCCCAGGTCTGGCCTAGACTGTGAGAAATCAGAGATGGATTTAACTAGGTTTTTTTTTTCTCCAGAAGTCAGTGCTTGGTGATTGGACATAGGGCATCAATTTAAGAGGAAAAATAATGGTGCAGATTGATTGTTTTCTTAAAATATAAGATTTGAATTCTATGAATGCTCCAATCCAAACTCTTCAGGGAGATTTATAGAACAAAGTGCATCATTTTCAGCTGAAATATATTGGATGAATATACTGTATATGCCCCACATAGTTATGTTTAATAAAATTAAATTTGAAATTAGTCAGTCTCTGGCTATTTTAGTTGAAATTTCTTTTTTAATCCAAGTCATTGTGATAGAATGGCATTGTCTTTTTGTTGATCAAAGAAAATAATTGAATAGACATAGAATAGGAAGTAACTGGCGTGTTTTATTTTCACAAAAGGGGGGTAAATGATCTTTATAACCCTGTGTTTTGAATATTGTGACATTGTTACATTTATGATATTTATACTGCATTTACATTTTAACAAAGCTTTATGTCATTAGAGCTTGTATTGAAAATAACAAACTATATATATAATTATATCAAATATAATATAGTGATATTTGTCAAGAAAAACTATGTATATTCTAAATGCTGATCTAGATGCTCTGTGCAGAGATTAACTCCAAAATTAACATCAGACCAACAATCAAATAAACAGTACTTCAATCAAGAAGCTGCCAAAGAAGCCAACAGTAAACAGCCAAACCAAAGAATCTCTTAAACCCCACTCCCCCACCAACACTGACAGGGCAAACCACTAGAATATAAACTAACAGCAAACCACACTCCTTATAACACTGATGATGTTTCCTAGTTTGGGTAATGAAACATCTGCAAGAAAGCAACCCAGCTTAGAGAACACCAAGGATCTCTCATTTCAACCCTGAGCTACAAATATTCTCCTTTAAATATCTCTGTTAGTTGTAAAACATCTGAAGATCGATCACATATTTTTAAATATCTGCCGAAGAATGCAGCACCTTATTGCTAGTAGGTTTACCTTAAATATACATGCAGATAGAAAGATTGAAAATTGAAAAACCTTGGAAACTTGAATTGGTTGACATCACCTTTAAATGATCAAGAGAGGACATCAGATTGGATACAATCGCTGGGAATCATCCAGGGGTGGGATTCTACCAGTTCTGTTCACTTCTGTAGAACCGGTTGCTTTGAAAAACAGCAAACAGAGAGCATACATAGAACCAGTTCTATGTCTGCTGCTGTTTTGGCCCACCCGCCCACCTGGGCTCTTACCTGACCTTTATTTCCTGCGTTTTCAACCACAGCTGTTTTGTGTGACACAGCTGTGGTTGAAAAAGCAGGGGAAAAGTGCTTTTTCAACCACTGCGCACCTGCACGCAGCACTGCTCAGCTGTCCAGGCAGCTAGATGATGATATACATGCGCAAAATGCGTGTGAAAAATGTAAAATCTCCGAACCAGTAGTTACACCGGTTGGATCCCACCTCTGGAATCATCCCTTTTTAATATTACTTCTGAAATAATACAGTTTAGTTTCCCATTTAGCCACATATTCCTTTATTGAAGTACAGTTTTTTTGAAAATTTTATATTCACCAGACATAAACTCCATGATTTATAATTTCCCAAAAAATATTAGGTTGAACCTGACAAATGAAGCCTGACATAAATTCTGGTAAAAAATTTAATTCATTGAATTATAAATTGCTTCTTGGGTGACACCTGCTTGGATTTTTTTTCTCAACCTTTGAAGTGTTACCTTGATTATTGAATGTATTTTATTATATTGTTTTGTATAATTTAAAATAAATGTCTTATTTATTTAATAAGATGAGGCTATAATGAAGATGAGGCTATAATGCAAATAATGTAATGAAAATTTTAAATCACAATTAATCTGGAAAAGCTGAAACTGATTGTCATGACCTTTGAATGGCCACTGGTCTTCTAGTTACTTACTCAATAATTCTAATTTTGCATTGATAATTGTCAAAAATGAAGAATGCTGTATGTAAGTTCCAAATATTCTTGGCATACAACTCACATTAATCCTAATAATCATATCTAGTGACTGCAAATGATCAGAATTATGATTTTCCTCATCTAGAGGGACACTTAGCTTTGTACTCATGTTATGGAAAAAATCCTAGGTATAGAATTTTCTGTTGCACTGAATTACAGGAGTTTAAGCTTACATATTACCAACATATACTGGGAGTCTTCAATTTATAATCTCAACTGGAACCAGATTTCCAAGCCTAAATCATTGTGGTTGTAAATTGAGACATCTATGTGACAGAACCCATTTTTAGACATTTTTTTTGTGGTGGTGGTTAAGCAAATAGCATGGTCAGAAATATCAAAAGTATTGCAAATCACATGTATGGGACACTGAACCTGGTAATAAAAGCAAGCCAGCTGCTGAATGCCTAAAATGCAGTCACGTGACACAAGAATGTGAATGCAACATTTCATGAAGGGTGGGGAAGTGCTTTATACAAATTTTACAAATTTATAAACTACCCTCAGACCGATTATAAATTGAAGACTATTGAAGAACACTAATGACATCAATTTTGTCTTAAAGTTCATTTTCAAAATGCGTTTGTTGTTTTCTGGGATCATTCTTGGATATAGTGAAAGTCAAATTGTGGTACACTCTGGTACATAATTTTTAAATGCTTTTGTTTTGATTAATAATGTTTTTCATGAGAGTTTAGTTTCTTATACAAGATAGTTCAAAATCTTTTGGTCAGTGGCTACATATTTTAACAAACTGAACTGTATACTCTTATCTATAGAGACTTACTTGTAGATACCAAATCCCTGAGTGCATGTAAGTGCAAACATTTGCATTCTATGTCACAATGATTTTGTGCAGTTTTGTACATTAGAGTTAAGCTTTTAATACATATGATTAACCAAATGAAAGATTGCCATCCTGTTATTCAGATGGGATTGCAGACTAAATGAACATAGCACAAAGCAGCTGAAGTAAAACCATTTTTCAGTGATGTGAAGTGAAGTGACAGCCAAAGGGATTCAAGTAATCATTCTTGCAATTAGAATTTGGGTGTTAGTATTATGTCCCCTTTTTTCTTTTGTGAAATCTTGAAGGGTACATGGTGTCTGCTCTTTGGCTCCTGTCTTGTTTTGGTAAAATAGGACCATGGGAGATTCAGTAAATTGTTCTTGGCTTCACTTTTAGGATATATAAAGGGATATATATCCTCATCCTACCATGGACAGTTAATGGCTAAAATGATTTTATATATACACACAGAGACACACAGACAGACAGACAGATAGACACACACACACACACACTCACACAGAGACAGATGCAGACACACACACACACACACACACACTGGATGTTGTCCACTGACTCACCTCACTTGCATGGGTTGCTCCTGGCCTCCTTTTCACTTCAGAGACCTTTAGAAACTTCTTTGGCCAGTAAGGAAAACAAGATTTCCTGAAGGCCTCTGCAGCAAATAACAGCACTCTAGATTGACCTGGAGCTCTATTATTGGCTACAGAGGCCTTCATATAATTATAATATATGGTTATAATTATTACATGTATTATTGTGAGGTGGAAGCAGATAAAAAACCACCAAAAGATTCGTTGATCCAAGGAAAACAAGGTTTTATTCACGTGTCTGCAGAGACTAGTTCCCTCAGGCATTGAAGGAACCCAGAGCAAAATTCAGGCAGCATTTTTATACCCTAACTGTCCACCCCCTCGTACGAGGGCTTGGCTCACATTCTTTCTGTTTTCAAATTGACACATATATTTCGAAGGTTCATACTAGCTCCCTATCTAGCAAAAGCAGTTACACGGTTTCTGACATCGCAGCACTTTATTACAATTCCCTATTGTTCTAGCCTTATCTTGTTTTTTTCTCTTGTGCACAAACTGGAACACTTTCTTATTTAGTAGAGCTACTGAGTTTGAGACACACTTCCTTATTTAATTCAATGGGTCATCCAACATGACTTCGGTTCTGCTCATAATCCCCCCTTTTTCTTTTTCCACTCTTGTCTCAAACTCAAATAGCAGATCCTCTGCTTCTTTCAGAGTGATTTCTGTCTGATACATCATTAGAGGTTCTGCTTCTTGCTTCTTCTCAAATCTTGAACCCAAGGATTTCCCTATCTTCCCACACATTGCTATTGTACCAGGGAGACACTGAACACAACAACACAACAATACACAGCATATAATAATCAATATAATTCCCATTATGGTAGATCTAAACCAAGTGGAACTGGGAAGTCAAGACCATAGTGCTCCCCACAGGTCTGGCAATGAAGAGTTACCTCTTTGTGATAATGGATTAGAACTAATACATTCTTCCATTACTTTTACTGTCTTTGTAATATTGGGTTGGAAATCATGGATGTATACACAGCAATGTGAATGAATCAGAGCACACACACACCCTTTTGTAGCTAATACAATGTCTAAAGCACACCTATTTTGTAGAGCAACCTGTCTTACTTCAGAAAGTTTGGTGTTGATCATTTTAATATTCTTTATTGTATCATTGAACATTGTTACTGTGAAGTTATTTAGAATATGTATATCTCGGTAGTTCATGGCTACTCCCAATGGTGTTATTATACCATGGGAGATTTGGGTCCAGAGTCTCCGAGTAAGGCCAGATTCTAAGTCTCTTTTATTACGTATCCGGCCTTGGGGAAGGCCATCAAGTTTATATATCACCGGTATCACATACCCGATTGTACATGTGCCACTCCAGTTCACCTGTTCTTCCTGGCATGTGCATGCATAACCAGCAATTGGTGATGTTCAAGGAATGTGAGACCTTCTTGAGATCCTTTATGAACACATTGTCATCCCACAAGTCTGTTCCCAAGTCACCTGCAGGTCCAACATATTGTGAACTTCTTTGATGTATTAATGTAAATATAGTTGCAACAAGTAGTCCTCTCCAGAGTTCAGCCGACATCTCCATGGCGGTTTCTGCTGGCTATTTCTTCAAGGTTACCTCTAACGGCTGACCGTCCACTGGGATTGCCTTCCAAGGTTTCTCAGGTTCCGGTGCTTTCTTGACTCTGCTGTAATGCGTCCAGCCTCCTTCCCGAGTGCGGACTGCAGATTCAGTCGTCAGTAGCATCTGGTACGGACCTTCCCAGCTAGTTTGCAGTTTTTCACTTCTCCAAGTCTTTATCAGGACCCAGTCTCCAGCCTCGTGTGGGTGTTGGCTATCAGTCAAAGGTGGTCGTTGCACCAACAGTCCCTGTTTGTGAAGAGAAAGCAAAGACTGAGACAGTGCCAGCAAATATTTCCAAAGGAACAAGTCCCTGAACTCTAGTATGGGATTGCCTAGTTTGGCCAAATAGGGTCTCCCCATCAGCATTTCAAAGGGAGAAACCCCTGTGTCTTTCCTTGGACAAGTTCTGATCCTGAGCAGAACTAAGGGAAGATTCTTTCCAACCCCCCTTTTCTGGCAACTCAGTGAAATCAATTTGTGCTCTCTGAAAAGGCCAACCCACTAGGGGTCGCCCTCCCATCTCTTTCTTGCGTGCCACTTTCTTATTTACTTTCAAACAAATCAAACATTTCCAGCAGATGCTCTGAGCTACCATCCACATCCTCAGACTCCAATAGTGAGGTTTAACGGACATGACCTAGGCCTCCATTCACCAATGTCCTCCTTCATGAACTTTCTCCAATATTCCCCTCATGACAATGGGTGACACCACCTTGACTCCCTCCGACGTCTTCCATCCCTCTGGGGTTTTGACACATCCCTCTTTCTCCAACTCCAACTTTTCCTTTTTCTCTGGCTCCCATTCCTCCCTCTCGTCCTCCTTTTCCAGTATTGGTATAGATACCATTACCAACTCTATCTCCCCTGCAGCTTCTTTCGCCCATTTGTCTGCCCATCAGTTTCCCACAACCTCCGGTGTGTTCCCCTTCTGATGTGCGCTCACATGGACAATTGATACTCAGCTGGGGAGTTGCAATGCCTCTAAGGCTTGTTCTACTAACTGCACTTGCTCTATTTGCTTCCCATCCGCCTTGATATGCCCTCTTTCTTTCCAGATTTTCCCAAACGTGTGCACCACCTCCCATGCATACTTGGAATCAGTCCAAATCATTATCCCCTCGGCTAATTCCAAGGCTCTGGTCAGGGCAAGCAATTCACATTTCTGGGCTGACCAAGCAGCTGGGAGTGACCCTTTCTCCATTACCTCACCTTCCCCGGTTACTATTGCAAACCCAGATTTTCGCTTTCCAATTTCCACCCTGCTAGATCCATCTATAAACCACATCTCTCCCTTCTCCAATGGAGTCTCTTCCAAGTCCTCTCTAACCTTCGTCACTTGCAATAGACAATCATGGTCTTCCGGTTCCCACGCCTGTCTTCTCCCCTCCAAGAATTCTGCTGGATTTAGATTCTTGTCTGTTCCTATTACCACATCAGGACTAGTTCTCTAGTCCATTCTCAAAATGGTTTCATATTTCAATATCCTCCCTTCGGTCATCCAAGTGGTAGCCAGCTGGCTCAACACTGAGTTGACCTGATAAGGCGAATGCACCACCAAAGCTCCCCCAAAGGTTAACTTTTTGCTCTCCACCACTAACATTTCTGTTGCTGCCACAGCCTGAACACAAACTGGCCATACTTTCACAACCGGCTCCAAACCTTTGCTTAGGAAGGCTACCGGCTGGTACTGCCCCCCCCTCTTTTGGGCAAGGACTCCAACTGCTGTTCCCTGAGCCACCGCCACATACAAATGAAACGGTAATTTCAGGTTTGGCAAGGCTAAAACCGGAGCAGTTGACAAAGCCTTCTTCAGCTCTTCCCACCATTCACTATCTCCTTCCTCCCATTCTATGTGCTCTCACTTTCCAGGAAACTTTCTATGCAAAAACTGTGCCAACACTGTGAATTGGTCTACCCAGATTCTACAATACCCCAATAATCCCAATGCTTTCCGCACCACTGCCTTGTTCCTGGGAGGAGCCAAGCTCATTATCTCCTTCACCCTTTCAGGGTCCAAGGACCTAACCCCCTGCTGAATGTAATGTCCCAAATATTTCACCTTTTTTTTTCTACTAACCCCTTCACCTCCTGCCCACACATCTGATGATATCTTCTCCTCATCTTCCGTTGTTAACATACACATGTGAATTTCCTTCCTTCTATCCCACAATTCTCTTCCAAAAACATCCAACAAGTCTCTTCCTAGCAAGTTCACCCCTGAATCCGGAATATACAATATTTCGGTTTCAGTAACCACATCATTCAATTCCAATCTCACCTCTTCCAAAATATTGACCTCTTGGGATTTCCCACTCACCCCAACCACCTTTAAAGTCTGCATGCTCCCTCTACCGAATCGCATACAGATGTCTGGCTTGTGCCGGTGTCGATCAGGAACAGCTGTTCCTGATGGTCAGGACCCACTAACACATTTACCAGTGGCTCCCTGTGGGTCCCTCTTGGGGAGCTGGTACCTCCCTAATCGTATAGGGCATAGCTTTGTTCCTCCGGGGTTTTGGGACATTCGCGCGCAAAATGTTCCTCTTTCCCGCATCTGAAGCAAGTTCTACTCTGGGACGGCCATTGGAATTGACCACCTCTATTGCCCCCTGGACCTCCTCGCCTAACCGGGGGTCTCCACTCCCTGCTGGGAGACCTTTCATCTCTCCACCTTGGCCTCGGATCTGATATCTGGGTCTCCCTGTTTTTCCTAACTTCATTCTTGGCTACCGTTTGCACAGCAGCTACAATCATCTGGGACTTCTGTTTGGTTTTAACTGAGTCTCGGTTGTTGGGCTGCTCTCATCAAATCTGTCATGCCCAAATCAGTCCATCCTTCTGTCTTCTGGATCTTTTTCTGGATATCCGGCCATGCTTTGGTGACGAATTGCATCTTCAGGAGAGTCTCGAAGGCAGGGGTTTCTGGCTCCACTCCAGAGTACTTGGTTAACCCTTCATGGAGCCAAGCACAGAAATCCCCCAGGGACTCATCCTTTCCTTGTGTTATTTCAAATGCTTTGGTCAAGTTTTTCCCTTGAGGGATGGCCAATTTAATTCCTTCAATGATAATGTGTTTCATATCTCTCATGGGCTCCCTATGAGCATTATTATTGATGTTCCAATTTGGATCGGCTATGGGGAACTTTGTGTCTGCAGCCACTGTTCCCTGTTGCCCTGCATGTCTCCTAGCCCAGGCAGCCATTGCTGCCCTCCTAATGAGGTTCCTCTCTTCGGGGGTGAAAAGGTGTCCAAGAATATACATCAGTTCTTGGTATGTGTATTCACTGGGCCCCAGAAACAATTCCAACTGTTCCGCCACTTCATGAGCATTCTCATGGAGTTTCGGAAGGATCTTTTTCAGATCCCGTAACTCAGCAGATTTTATGGGGACAGCCATGAAAACGGTGACTGGATTCCCCTGGGCATTCATGCCATTTGGGACTTCTCTGACTGGGAAGGCTGACACAGGATTGGCCGACCTTCCTCCTAGAGGCAAATTCTCTAGGTCCTTGTTTAATTGAGCCAGTTCCCTTCTGAGTCCTGGATATGCAGGTGGAGGTGGAGCCTGGGTAACTGGAGCCGGCAGGGGCAGTGGTGCCAGGACTGCCAGAACTGATACTGGTGGACTCCCCATCCAGTCCTCAGTTTCGCTTTCCTCCACCTTGCTGACAAACTGTCCTACTTCTGTTTCTGGTGGAATTGGACCTTTAAAGTGAGCATGATACCATACCTCCACATAGGGTATTTGCTCCTTCATCCGGTGTTTCACTATATACTCTTTCAACTGAGTTAGCCAGTACGTGCTGGTATTCCCTTCAGGATTCCAGTGGTAAGGAAACTCAGGGTCTACTAGGGGATACTTTGGCCACCCATATTGGCACAGGTAGATCATTTTCTTTTTCTCTAGACTCCGAGTGTAAGTCCTCAGATGGGGCAACGACCATTGTTGTAGTAGTTGACCCAATGGGGAGTCAGTCGGAATCAGCCTTCTCGGGGTCTTTTCTATCTCAATACCCGTTCCCTCTTGGAACGTCTCACACTTTCTTTGTCCCTTTCCCATTCTCCACGCTACCTGCCAATAATCTCCCAGAGATTCCCAACTCAGGGATTTACACTGTCCTCCAGCAGTCACTGGATTCCCAGAGTTTAAGGACAGTATATCCCTTCTTCCATCCCAAAAGGCAACAAACTCACCTGATACAACCCTGGTCTTCTGGAGACAAAAGGAGTGTGGGCGTCCCCACTTCAGGTGATCAACGACACTCCCAGAGCGTCAGGCCGGCTTCTCCCTCTCTTGTTTCCAAGGATCGTTTGCTGAGTGCAGTTACCCCGGGATCCAACTGAGACAAGGGAGGGGCCCCTCTACAATGGGAGGTGGTGGCGCCACACTTACCCAGTCCCTTTTCTCCAGTCGAAATTCCATCGAGCCCCATGTTGGGCACCAAATTGTGAGGTGGAAGCAGATAAAAAACCACCAAAAGATTCGTTGATCCAAGGAAAACAAGGTTTTATTCACGTGTCTGCAGAGACGGGTTCCCTCAGGCATTGAAGGAACTCAGAGCAAAATTCAGGCAGCATTTTTATACCCTAACTGTCCATCCCCTCGTACGAGGGCTTGGCTCACATTCTTTCTGTTTTCAAATTGACACATACATTTTGAAGGTTCATACTAGCTCCCTATCTAGCAAAAGCAGTTACACGGTTTCTGACATCGCAGCACTTTATTACAATTCCCTATTGTTCTAGCCTTATCTTGTTTTTTTCTCTTGTGCACAAACTGGAACACTTTCTTATTTAGTAGAGCTACTGAGTTTGAGACACATTTCCTTATTTAATTCAATGGGTCATCCAACATAACTTCGTATCTGCTCGCATTATCATTATTACTATCAGTATATCTGTCATATTTATTTCTTTTTTTCTTTTGTAAAATGAAATGCCTAGACACATTGTATTCAAAATACTTATATATGAATAAAAAAATTGACTTAAAAAGGAAAGACCTTTAGGAAAGGCTTCTGGAACTGAAAACAGAACTCTGGATTGATCCAGAGCTCTGTTATTGGCTACAGAAGCCTTCAGGAAAGTCTTGCCACCTGCAGAGTGGGCTAATCTGTGTGAGGCCTGACAGCAACTATCCAAAGGTAAATAGGAGGGCACCTCCACCCCACATCCCCACCCTAGCTGGAGTGGGTGGGGTCTTAATTAGGGCTTATTTTGGGGGGAGGGCCTATCCTGGGCACTCATGTAAAATGCAAGCTAGAACTTACTTTCTGAGTAGGTTGTTTTTCCGGGAAAATGGGAGAGAGAATCATATACTTTTATTTGTTCTCTAATCCATGTGCAGGTCATACCAGTTGTACCATGAATTTACATTCTGAACAGAAGGTAGAGATGATTTGATCTTTTATTTCCAGCCATATGGCTCCCAGCCAAAGTCCTCTTTGTTGCCTGGACTCTTAATTGCTTTTGATTGAGGCTTTTGATATTTGGTAGAAAGAGATAGAGACAGAAGAGATAGCACTACATTTTTAAGGCAGACATATTATGAGAACAGATATTCTACATGCAATTGGCTTTTAGGAGTCATGTACTAATTCAGATAATTTTTTGGCATACACATTGGGAAAGCTCACTCAGATTGGTGTGTGCACATTCTTGAGTTCATCTACTAATTTTCCATGCTGTCATAAGCTGATTAGTGAATAGCTTCTTCCTTCACGGTCCTTCACATGTTTCTAGGTGCTAATAATCAATAATATATGCTTGATAGAGAAACAAAACTATTCTATTCTATTTCCATCACTTCATCAAACATGACTTACGACTTGATATCCAAGTAGCCAGTTACAACCCACTCAACAAGTCACAAAA
Source organism: Laticauda colubrina (assembly GCA_015471245.1). NCBI lineage: Eukaryota > Metazoa > Chordata > Lepidosauria > Squamata > Elapidae > Laticauda > Laticauda colubrina. Next base: position 15,825,913 of record BLBF01000065.1, on the reverse strand, counting down.
TGCTACAAAGTGGAGAGCAAATACACAGAACCAATTCCATTCATGTTGTGTATGCCATCAGCCAACATTTATTAAAATATTTGTAGTAACTTGTCCAATATCAGATGGGTAGCAGTGCTAGCTCCATTTTTTGGTGATCAGATGTTCTCAGTGAGTTCACTTCTATTGCATCCCTTTAATCTATCCCTTTCTCTTTTGCCTTGAGGCTTGTGCAAAGGAAAGGAGATGCTACCAAGTTTGTAACTGTTGTACTTTGACTTGCCAATATTCATCTGAACAATGTCATATTTCATATGAATGTCATATTCATTCACATGAAAAAAACATACTCAGAATGGATATGCAAAGACCTGTATTAATAGGGTTCCATATCAAGTTCTAATGGCGTTTTCTTGGTTTTTGTTAAAGGAAGCCATGGTGGTGCCATGATTAGAATGCAGTATTGCAGGCTGACTCTGCCCACTGCCAGCAGTTCAATCCTGACTGCTCAAAGTTGACCCAACCTTCCATTTTTGACCTAACTGGTTGGCTGTTTATTTTCTTTTTAAGAAAGCAAGCGGGCTTTTTTTTTTTTTATTGGTGAAGTAACTGCTTGGGGTGCCAGGTGCATTTGCACAAGGTGATTATCATGCTTTTGAATGCATTCTTGCTGCCTCTGGAATTTCTTTTCAAAACTTCAGTGAGAAATAATCCAAACATTTTATGAAAGTGTGATTCTTTGTCATCTTGGGCAGGGGAAAAATTCAATTTGAAATAACCTTCATTAGTTCCTGAGCTCTTGAGAAAACAATAGTTTTTTGTTCCTTTGAGTGAGAAAAAAAAGCTTTTGTGAAATGATGTGGAATAAATGTAGACAGCTGAAAGCCTTATCAGTACACCCATGTAAATTTATAATAAATTGTACTACTGCAATAGTAATAGTACAGAATATGCATATCAGTAGGCTGTTTTGTATACATGAATTTGATTTTTTAAAATCATTAGCATCACATAATCCTAGATTTCAGATTCTTTAATAGCAAAATTATGTAAAAACAATTTGCTTCCTCCTTCTATATTTTATCACTGAAACGAAGAACATGTAAGATCTGTGTGTGTAAGAAATTTGAGATATAAACTCCTGTTATTGAAATTTCTGTATTGGATTTCTTAAACCAAAACCAAGATTTCAAAATAAAAACAAAATTCTGATCAGATGCTCAGGTCTAAAGGCAGCCATGCTTGCTTAAATTCAAGATGGTTTTGGAGACTTTAACTGGTATCACCTTTCAATCATGAAGATTATGGGTAAAGAGAACAGAGCCCTTTCTATTCTAAGTGCTGTTGCTATTGATAAAGGCTAGGTCCCACTGGCCGACGGACGCAAAACATATGCATAAAGGACACAGCAGATGAGCAAAATTTCGGGAATGGCTCCATCCGTTATCATCCGCTCCAAAAAGTGGCAAAAATTTGCATAAACAGAATGGAAAAGAACGGAAAAGAATGGACGTGGGTAGAATGTAGCGGGGTTGTTAAGTGGATGTTCATAGGAAGCCTAGTGGATGAAAGCAGATGGAAGCAGATGACACATCCGAAGGGGTTCCGGGGGAGAATTTCGAAGCGGACGCATAGTGGAAGGAGCGGATGCATAGTGGATGACGCAGATGCATCACAGATGCCTATAGGAAGCACAGCGGATGCTGCACGGATGTATATCAGATGCAAAGCGTTCACTGCGCATGTGGGGAGTATGAATTGCATCAGCTCTGCGGATATAAAAGGATGCATCTCTCACACAGTCAGCATTCAGAGGAAAGACATGCTGCCACATACATCTTCAAAGAACACCATGGTTCATCAGTCAGGGAAGAAGAGGAAGCCGGTGCCTACTCGTGCCAGCCCTGGCAAGAAGGACAGATTGAGCATCCCACCCCCTGGTACTGACTCTGAAGCTGCTGGTGCTGCTGGTGCTGCTGGTGCTGATGCTGGTGCTGCTGGTACTGTTGCTGGTGCTGGTGCTGCTAGTGCTCCTGGTGCTGCTGTTGGTGCTGCTGGTGCTGGTGCTTCTGTTGTGGTGGACCAGCCCCAAGGCCCTCAAAGCCCTGCTGCTCAAGCCCCTGAAGGCCCTGCTGCTCAAGCCCCTGCCAGAGGGAGGAAGAGGCAAGGGAAGGAGAAGGGAGAGAGGAAACAGTACAGCGTTTCTGAGGAGCATGAGGATGAGGTGCTGGAATGGCTGAGGGAGAATGAGTACCTGTGGAGAAAGGGCCACAGACTCTATCGCCACACCAAGAAGAAACAGGCAGCTTGGAGAGACAAGGCAGAGAGCCTGGGCTATACTGCAGATGTACTTCTGGGATGGTGGAAGCACATGCACACCTGATATGGCAAGCTACACCTCAAAAAATCTGGGCAGGATGCTGTCAAGCTCACTGACCGGGAGATATATGTCATGGCCAAGTGCAGCTTCCTGGAGGGTGAGGTCCACCACCAAGGAGCAGCCCCTCTGACACCCCTTTCCCTCAGACAGCCCACAGACAGCCAGTCCTCTTCCAGCCAGGAGCCAGCTACACTGTCCAGGCAGGTGTCTTCAGAGGGCCCCAGGACAGAGACCCCCCCGACAGCTGCACTCCCCATGCCGGCGGACTTGGAGGATCCCCTGTCCCAAATGGAGAAATAAGCAGCAGCCACCAGAGACCAATGCACCCTCACCCCCACCCCCAGCTCCACAGGATGCAGGCAGAGAGGCAGACTGGAGGGAAGAGCCACACTGTCCTGTTGGAGATCAGGGACACAATGAAGACCAGCATAGAACTTCTCTCTCAGCTGGTCCACTTGGACAGAGGATCCTCCAGCTACCACAATTTCATCATCTACGTGAGCCACACCCTGAGGGATATGCCCGAGGCTCAGTACCAGGTGATGAAGGAGAAAATAACAGCACTTCTGCACAACCCTCAAGGCCCAGCTGAAGTTGCTCCTACCCAGTCCAGGTCTGCTCCTCCACCCCAGGTAATGTCACAGCCCTTCCATGGCTTTCAACAGCCCCTCACCTACCAAGGCTACGACTACCAGGACTTCCCACAGAAGAAGCAGACCTTCCGAGTCCAGACCCAGGTTCATCGGATGCCACAGATGCCAGTCCTCACCCAGCTGCAGACCAGACAGCCCCACTACACTCCTCCTTCCTCCACCCCACAGCCAAGCCCGTCAACGGACAATCAGTCTTGGGCCTGTCATCAGTCTTGGGCCTGACATCCCAGGTACTTGATGAAGGGCCTCTCAACCTCACGGGACTGAGTCAGCTCTCAGAGAGCTTCCTGAGCACACCATCCCCTGTTGTACTCTCAGGGCCAAGAACCCAATGGCGCCTCAGACCAGCACTCAAGCCACAGCCACCTCCACAGTCCCTGGCCACTTAACAGCTGAGACCATGGGCATGACTCAGAGTGACTGAGAATAGTGCCGGAGACTGAGTTGTTTCTTGTTCACTTTAACTTTTCTGAAGACACTTTACTTGGTTCATTTTGCTTTTTTAATAAAGTCCTACAGTTTACTTAAAACAGTTAATAAAGGTTAACTTTGCTTGAGACACTTGGTTCATTTTTTTTTACTTAATAAAGTGTTGGTGAAAACCTTGAACAAATGGTTAAGCCTTTCCATGTTTGTGAGATACATAAGGATAGTTGTGGGATAGATAAGGATAGTTGTGGGATAGATAAAACTCCAGTGTAAGCATAGTGGGACTGTATGGTCCCCCATCCCAGCTGGCACGCGTATGGACCTTTATTACTAATAACAATTTATTCATTGATCAACACATTTTAAAATAAACAAAGCTCTTTATTAATGCCCTATTCATTGTAGGACCACTCAACATACATGGCACAATCTCATCAGTGTTATGAGACAGGCTCAAGGAAGCATCCATGAATCATCTATCATCCTGTCTTGCCACTCCACTGCTCCAGCTGGGGAGTTGCACCAGTGTCTCAGGAGGTTGCGCTGTTTCTTCCCTTTACGTGAAGCTCTGTTGGGGCCTTGTACATCCACAGTGTCTATCAGGTTTCGTCCTTGCCTCTATTCCCCAAGCTCCATGTCCCCATTGCCTTGTTGACAGTCCACAAGCCTCTTCTGCAACACTGGGTAGTGGGTGTGCATGAGATTGTGCAGGATGCAGCAAGCTTCGACGATGCTCCTCACAGTATGTGGCTCATGCTGCATGGTGGTGAGAAGTATCTGGAACCTGTTGGCCAGGATGCCGAAGGCGTTCACCACCCGTCTTGCCCTGGACAGCCTGTAGTTGAAGATCCTTTGTTCACGGGTGAGGCATCTGGAAGTGCAGGGCTTCATGAGGTAGGTTCTGAGGGAGAAGGCATCATCCCCCACGATGAAGTAGGGCACATCTTGTGTGTCATTGAGTAGGGGGTCTGGATCTGGAAAACCCATGATGAGGTTGCATTCCAGCCCATCCTTGAGGTCACTGGCTTTGTATAACTGGCTATCTAAAGCTGACCCATTGCCTGAAGCATTGATGTACATGAACTTGTAGTCAGCATCAACCATGGCATAGAAGATGATACTGAAGAAGCCCTTGTAGTTGAAATAAGTGGACCCTGAGTTGGCTGGAACTTTGCAGGCCACGTGCTTTCCATCTATGGCTCCAACAGTGTGGGGAAAGTTCCACCTCTGATACCACTCTTCTGCAAGTTTCCTCCAGCCTTGTTCAGTGGTGGGACACTTGAGGAGCTCCTCCACATATTCTTCAATGATGGCCTGCACCACTTCTCTGACCACTTTGCTGATGCTGTTGTGTGGCACCCTCCACGCATACTGCATGTTTTTGTATGTGGTTCCAGAGGCCAGGTGGTGCAGAGTCAGTGCCACCTTCGGTCCAGAGTCCAGGTTGGGATGGAAGTTGGTGCTCGGCTTGGTCAACCTGGGTCTCAGACGCTCTACAAGTTCATCAAACATGGCTGGTGGCATCCTCATGAAGTGATGGAATGCACGAGGGTCTTCATTCCTCAGCTCCACCTCAACTGGTCATACAGTGCAAACTCCATTCTTCTCACGATCCATCCTCGGACCCACACAGCTCTTGGACGTCTCCTTCTTTTACTTGTGTATAAAAGGTGAAACAGTCTGAACAGGGTTTGGTTCTGGTGATGAATGATCGCAGCTACCATACGGACTGTGTCAAGATCCATGGTGGAGAACAATTGATGATGTGGAACACCAAGACCAAGGGTGAAGAGGTCTGTACACCACGGCTGCTGGACTCATACTGAGATCCAGGTGATTTCATCCCCCTTTTTATAGAAAATATCGGTTGTCCGCTAGGTGTCCTTCTACATACTCTAGACATACTGCAGACATCCTAAATATCTGAGATACATCCTAGATACAAACATTTTGTCCATTTTAATCCTTTATATACAAGATGCATCCACTTTCATCCTTTCTATTTCCGTGCTACTAACGCTGTGTGGACATTCCGTGTACCTTTCGTTTCCTCCCTCTTTCTGTTTTCAGATGCAGCAGATGTGAGTTGCAAGGATGGCCAGAGGATGCCGAGAGGATACAGTGGACATTTAATAGATGATAATGGACATAGAACGTTCGTTGCCCATATATGTCACGGATGTACATTGTAGCGGAAAGTTCATCCGTTCAAAAAGTTTTGTGCAGCTTAAAACTTCTTGCACAGATGAAATCTCAGTGGACGGATGCTCAAGGGATAGAGCGTAGGAAATACGTATGCAGTGAGTACACAATGGATGGCAAGCTTTTTAAAATGTTTTATATCCTCTTTGCATCCGTTGGTGTAGTGGGACATGGACTTTAGAAGCTATGAAAGCACCCATTGTTGTTTATCAACCAGAACTTAGAGCTACACCAATTATGTATGTTTAACAAACTTTGATAGAACAATATTTGGATTCATCTAACGTCTGGAAGGTAACAATTACTTCTTGAACAGTAGACTGTAAGGAGTTGGGATATAAATCCAACACGTCTGAAGTAGCATTCAAGCTTATTATCCCCTATTTGTAACTTGAATACCCCAAAAGAGAAAGAGTTTTACTGCCAATTGATAATCCTCATCCAATATTATAGAGCAGGAGTGTCAAACCCGATTTCATTGTGGGCTGCATCAGGGTTGAGTTTGACATTGGGGGGCTTAGGTGGGTGTGCCCATGGTGGGTGTGACTGGGATGGGTGTAGCCAGCTTGACATCACTTGTGACATCACTGTGGTGTCCCAGGCAGGGCTGGGGAGATCCATTGTCTCCAGCAGAGTAAGTAAGACAAAGGACAGCACCAAACCCTTGCTTTCCAGAGGAGCCTCACTGTCCCTTTCAGGCGATATGGAGGACCCCCTGATGGCGGCACAGGCTGTCCAGAGCTCTAGGCAGTGGAGGACAAGTGCCCAGCCTGGCCCTCGAGCTCCCAGGGCATCAGGATCCCATTTCCCAGCCCAGCCCAGTTCATCTCCACTTCCCTGAGGGGTACCTGGCTGCACTTACCTCTTCTTCAAAGCTGCTGCTGTTCTCACTCTCCTTGGTCAGGTTGCTCATGGTTTGTGAGGGAGGACAAAGTGTGTGGGTGAGAGGAAGGTCCACTCCTTCACACAAGGAGGCCCACTCTTTCTCCATGCAAGGAGACCCGGCTTTGTAACCAAAGCATTCTCAGCAACAGGAGAGGTAGGACAGGGAGACAAGGTGAAAGGGCAGAAGGGTTGCTAGGGGCCAAGTGCTAAGGCAGGACTTCCCTTAGATCCTCCTTCCCCTCTCATTGTAACCTTCCTTCCTTCCTTCCTTCCTTCCTTCCTTCCTTCCTTCCTTCCTTCCTTCCTTCCTTCCTTCCTTCCTTCCTCCTTTCCTCTTCATTTTGCTTTCTTCTTCCTTCCCTTCTTTCCTTCTTTTTCCTTCTTTGCTCTCTTCCCATCTTTCCTTCTTTTTCATTGTCCTTCCTCTTTCCCTTTCTCATTTCTTGTCCCTTCTTTGGATGTTCAAATGCAAAATGGAAAACATTTCTCCTTTTGTTTTGAGTTTCTCTTTCTCACCCTCTGCCATTGAAAATGGAGCTGGGGTGTGTGTGCGGCCATCCTGAGCTCCATTTTCACTGGCAGAAGTCAGTCCTTCACTGTTTCCAGAATTTGGAAATCTGAATGTAGATCTCATGGGCCAGATCTAAACACTCCATGGGCCTTGAGTTTGATATAGATTATAGGTGTCTTAGTTTTTGGCATTAAATGCCTGTTTAGAATGCCAAAGATCAAGATTAAGATCAAAGATCAAGATAGAATGCCAAACATCAATTCTCCATGTTCCATTCTTGTGCATTTCTCTAAAGAATCTATCTCTTCATTCTGAGAAGTAAAATGCTGGTCTGGGAAGGCTTATCTGTGCTTTTGTTGTTCTTGTTAAAAGTTTCCAAATAGTCCTAAGAAAGTTTTTTGAAGCTTGCAAAAGGCACTGGTCTGTATACAGAAGAGAATGCTATTGGTTCCATAAAGATGGAAAGTTCTGCTATATGAAGCAATAAAATAGATAGGGTATTTAAGAATCCTAGAGAGCCAGTTTGGTGTAGCGATGAAGACACCAGGCTAGAAATTGGGAGACAGTGTATTCTAGTTTTGCTTTGGCATGATTGGGTGACCTTGGGCCAGTCCCTTTCTCTCATTTCTAGGAAGGAGGGCATTGCAAACCTTTTCAAAACCTTGCCAAGAAAACCACAAGGGTTTGTCCAGATACTCACCAGGAGTCAACACCTTGAAGTCATCCTTCCCTCCAAACCACCCTGAGAATCCAAAAGTTATTCAATGATAAGTGATAACAAGATCAGGATAATTAACCCCAAACCAGTTAATAGAAAGTTTAATGAGACTATATTTTAAATACAGATTAAGAATAAGAACCGAGGAATGCGCTGAAATTGCATGATCCAAAGGCTTTTTCATTTTGGCAACCATATTGCAAAAAATGAGAATATATTGTGGATCCTTTTGGCACATGTTAATTCAGAGAGGCATGCTTGTTGGCAAAAGTTTGCCACTTTGGGTGTAACTAGCCATAGAATACTTTCAGATCATACATACCAGACCATATTTTCATTAAGGCCCTGTCACACTGCCCAACGGATGCAAAACGTTTTTAAAAAGGACACAACGGACAAGAAAAATGTTCCATCCGTTGTTATCCACTCTCAAAAGGGGCAAAAATTTGCATAACCGGAGCGGAAAACACAGAAAGGAATGGATGCGGGGAGGACACAGAGCGGATGGAAAGCAGATGCGGAACGGAAGCCCAGCGGATGGAAGCGGATGAGAGCAGATGGCACATCCGTGAGGATTCTGGGCGGCCTCAGCAAAGCAGACGCGGAATGGATACAGCGGATGCAGAGCGGACACGGAACGGATGAAGCGGATGCACAGCGGATGCACAACGGATGAAGTGGATGCACAGCGGAAGCCTAGCGGATGCACAGTGGAAGCCGAACGGATGCCGAGCGTTAATTGCGCATGCGGGGGGGATGCATTGCGTAAGCCCCGCGGATATAAAGGGAAGCAGCTCCCAAGCAGGTCAATATTCTGAGGAAAGACCTGCTGCCGGATACATCGAGTCCTTGCCTGCCCTGCCTGCATGCCTGCCTGCAAGCCTTGCTGCAAGCCTTGCCTCCCAGCGTCCTGCCCAGCCTCCCTGCCAGCCTTGCTCTCTGCCTGCCTGCCAGCCTTGCTGCCAGCCTGCCTGCCAGCCAGTCTGCCTGCCAGCCTTGGTGCCTGCCTTCCTTCCTGCCAGTCTTCCTGCCAGTCTTCCTGCAAGCCTTGGTACATGCCTGCCTGCCAGCCTTCATGCCTGCCTGCCTGCCAGGCTTCCTGCCAGCCTTCCTGCCAGGCTTGGTGCCTGCCAGCTTCCCTGCCAATCTCCCTGCCAGCCAGCAACCCCACAACCATGGGGAAGAAGCAAAAGCCTCAGCAACCTGCCGCCATCCCTGGCAAGAGGGACAGGGCCACCCTCCCACCCCCTGTCCCTGACTGCTTCTGCTGGGGCTTCTGCTGCTCGGGCTCACTCTTCTGTTGCTGGAGCTTCTGCTGGCGCTGCTCCTGGTTCTGGTGCTTCTGCTTGTGCTTACTCTGCTGAAGCTGCTCCTGGCGGTGGTGCTTCTGCTCGTGCTTACTCTGCTGAAGCTGCTCCTGGTGGTGGTGCTTCTGCTGCTGCGTACTCTGCTGAAGCTGCTCCTCGTCCTGCTGGTCCTCCTCGTCCTGCTCGTGTTCCTGGTCCTGCTCATGCTCCTGGTCTTGCTGGTGCTGCTGGTGCTTACTCTGCTGCTGCTGATCCTGGCCCTGTTGGTGCTGCTGCTGCTGGTGCTGCTGCTGCTGCTGATGTTGATCCTGCTGGAGCTGCTGCTGCTGCTGATGATGATGATGATGATCCTGCTGGTGATGAGGATAATGATGGTGATCCTGCTGGTGCTGCTGCTGCTGGTGGTGTGGAGGAGCAGCCCCTACTATCTGGCAGCCCCATTGATGAGGGCCCATCTGGTCCTGCCAAAGGGAGGAAAGAGGCATAAGCGGGAACGAGAGAGGAGGCAATACTCCATTGAGGAGGAACACGAGGATAAGGTGCTGGAGTGGCTGAAAGAGAATGACTTTCTGTGACAGAAGGGACACTGTCTGTACAGGGACACCAAAAGGAAGCAGGCTGCTTGGAGAGAGAAGGCGGAGAGTATGGGCTACAATTCGGAGGTGCTCCTCGGCTGGTGGAAGCACATGCACACCTGGTACGGGAAGCTGCACCTGAAGAAATCTGGCCAGGCCACGGTTAAGCTGACGGACAGAGAGACCGACGTCATGGCCAGGTGCAGCTTCCTGGAGGGTGAGATCCGCCACTGAGGAGCACCAGCAGCCCCTCTCACTACCCTCTCTCTCCGGCAGCCTGCTGAGAGCCAGTCATCTTCCAGCTGAGAGTCAGCTTCTGTCTCCAGGCAGGTTTCTGTGGAGCGTGCCATGGCGGAGAACCCGCGGACAGGTGTAACCGTGGTGGAGCATGTGGAGGACTCCCTGGCACAGTGGGAGAAAGGAGACGGCGCGTCCACCACAGCCCTACCTGCATCCACCCCCAGCTCCACCTCCATAGAAAGGCAGAGAGCCAGACAGCAGGAGGGGCAGAGCCACACTGTCCTGCTGGAGATCAGGGACACCATCCGGACCAGCATAGATCTCCCCTCTCAGCTGGTCCATACCGACTCCTCATCCTCCAACCGCAAGCCCTTCCTCACCTATGTCAAGCAGACCCTCAGGGACATGGCGGAACCCCAGTACCAGGTGGTGAAGGACCGGATCACCGAGCTGCTTCACAACCCTCCAGATCCAGAGGCACCTGCTCCCACCCAGTCCAGGTCTGCTCCTCCGCCCCAGGTGATGTCCCTCCCATTCCAAGGCTTTCCACAGCCCCTCACCTACCAGGGCTACGGCTACCAGGAGGTCCAGCAGCACAGGCAGCAGCCCTTCCCAGTCCAGGCACAGAGTCATCGGACGACACCATTGCCACCGGTTCCACTGATGCCACCGATGCCACCCACGACACTGATGCCACCGATGCCAATGATACCGCCCACGACACTGATGCCACCCACGCCAGTCCTCACCCAGCGGCAGACCAGACAGCCCCACTACACTGCTCCTTCCTCCACCCCACAGCCAAGCCCGGCCTCAGTACATCTATCATCAGTTCTGGGACTGACACCCCATGGCATGGAGGAAGGAGCTCTCAACATCACGGGGCTGAGCCAGCTGTCTGAGAGCTTCCTCAACACACCATCCCCTGTTGTCCTCTCTGGGCCAGGCACCCCAATGACGCCTCAGACCAGCACTCTAGCAGCACCCACCTCCACAGCACCTGGACCCTTCACCCCTGAGACTGGGCACACCTCCGAGTGACTGTGAAGACTGCCAGAGACTGGCTGGCTGGCTACCTGTGGACTTTATTTGGACACTTGGCTTGGGTCATTTTTCTTTTAAAGCTTGTTGTTCAATAAAGTTTATCTTTGATTCACACACTTGCTTCATTTCTTTTTTTTAATAAAGTCTTGGTGGAAACTTTTAGAATTGGTTTAAGCCTTTGCATGCTTGTGGGATGGGTTAAGATAGCAGTGGGCTGGGCAGGGATACCATTGGGATGGGTAGTAGCTGTGGGATGGGTTAAGATAGCAGTGGGATGGGCAGGGATACCTTTGGGATGGGTAATAGCTGTGGGATAGATAAACCTCCAGTGCAAGCATAGTGGGACTGGATTGTCCACCCTCCCAGGTGCCACACTTATGGCCCTTTATTATCAATAATAATGTAATAATCATCCACACATGTCAACACAAACACAACTCTTTATTAAATGCCCTGTTCATTGTAGGGCCACTCAACATACATGGCCCAATCTCATCAGTGTGATGAGACAGGCTGAAGGAAGCATCCATTAAGCATCTATCATCCTGTCTTGCTACTCCACCGCTCCAGCTGGGGAGTTGCAGCAGTGTTTCAGGAGGTTGCACTGCTTCTTCCCTTCATTTGAGGCTCTGTTGGGGCCTTGCACATCCTCAGTGTCTATCAGGTTTTGCCCTTGCCTCCATTCCCCAGGCTCCATGTCCCCATTGCCTTGTTGGAGGTCCACGAGCCTGTTCCGCAAGACTGGGCAGCGGGTGCGCATGAGATTGTGCAGGACGCAGCAAGCTTCCACGATTCTCCTCACAGTCTCTGGGCGATGCTGCATGGTGGTGAGAAGTACCTGGAACCTGTTGGCCAGGATGCCAAAGGCATTCTCCACCACCCGCCTTGCCCTGGACAGCCTGTAGTTGAAGATCCTCTCTTCACGGGTGAGGAGTCTGGAGGTTTAGGGCTTCATGAGGTAGGTTCTGAGGGAGAAGGCGTCATGCCCCACAATGAAGTAGGGCACATCTTGCGTGTCGTTGGGCAGGGGTTCTGGATCTGGGAAGCCCATGATGAGGTTGCATTCCAGCCCCTCCTTGAGGTGACTGGCGTTGTATACCTGGGCATCTGAAGATGAGCCGTTGCCTGAAGAATTGATGTACATGAACTTGTAGTCAGCATCGACCATGGTGAAGAGGATGATGCTGAAGAAGCCCTTGTAGTTGAAATAAGTGGACCCCGACTTGGCTGGAGCTTTGCAGGCCACGTGCTTGCCATCTATGGCTCCAACGGTGTGGGGGAAGTTCCACCTCTGATACCACTGCTCTGAAACTTTCTTCCATCCTTCTTCAGTGGAGGGGCACTGGAGGAGCTCCTCCATGTATTCTTCGATGATGGCCTGCACCACTTCTCTGACCACAATGCTGATGGTGTTGTGTGGCACCCTCCAGCCGTACTGCATGCTCCTGTAGGTGGTTCCTGAGGCCAGTTGGTGCAGAGTCAGTGTCACCTTGAGCCCAGGGTCCAGGCTGGGCCGGAAGTTGGTGTTTGCCTTGGTCAACCTGGGTGTCAGCCGCTGCAGAACTTCGTCAAACGTGGCTGGAGGCATCCTCATGAAGTTCTGGAATGCCCGAGTGTCTTCGTTCCTGAGCTCCACCATCAGCTTGTTGTACAGTCCATCCTCTGCTCTTCTGGCAATCCATCTTCATACTCAGACGCTTCTTGGCCACCTCTTTTTCTTCCCGTAGTAGAGTTCACAGAGCCTGTAGATGGCTTCGCACTGTTGCAGAACGATGGTGGCTGCCAAAAGTACTTTGTTAAGATCCATGTTGGACATGACTGGATGCTGTGGAAGAGCAAGAGTCAGATGAAGGCTGCAGAGGTCTGCACAGCTGGTCTGCTGGTCTGAAAGTGAGATCCAGATGAGTTGCTCCCCTTTTTTATAGGCAGTATAGGTTTTCCCCTAGGTGTCCCTTTGCATCCTCTAGACATCCTTAATATCCGAGATAGGTCCCCTTTGCGAACGTTTTTTCCTTTTTAAATTCTTTGTTTCCATGCTGCATCCGCTAGGCATCCGTTCTGCATCCATTCTGCGTCCATTCCGCTAACTCCCTGCGTCCATTTACTGCTGGAGTGTATGGAGTTGCGCAGATGCGAAGCGGATGCCTAGCGGATATAGCAGATGTGTAACAGATGCAGAACGGATGCCAAGCGTATGCCCAGCGGATGCAGAATGGACACATTGGATACATATTCCGCTCAAAAGTTTTGAGCAGTTCAAAACTTTCTGAGCGGATGTAACGTCAATAAACGGATGCTGGACAGATAGAGAGGATGAAAAACGGACGCAGTGAGTACAAAACAGATACATCGCGTTAACCAACAGATGACAAGTGTTTTCCTCTGTTTTACATCCTCTTTCCATCTGTTGGTGCAGTGTGACAGGGCTTTAGTTCATATTTATAAAGAGTCTGTAAAGAACAATACTGTTTCAACAAATTCTATCCGGAGTTGCCCAAAAGTGTCCATAATGAACTTTTTAGTTTTGTTTTTTTTTGAGAAACATATAATTTGATTCAAAAGAAGATAAATGTTCAAGACATAGCTACAAGATGGTTGTTTGGAAACATATTAAGCCAGTGATAATTTACTACTTTTCAAAATGCAGGTTGACCCAATACATTTTAAATGTCTTGAGTATTGGCTATTGATTTCCGTCTGAATTTTTGTTTTTAGTTTTTTTTACTTTCATTTTTCTCCTGTGGAACTGTTTGTTTAAGCTCCACCCTTTCCAAATAGCAATCCAACTGCCATAAGCATCAAAGACATTATTTTCAGACTATGTTTTTCCCTTTCTTTATTTTAAATGTACAGTGTTAGTGCTGAAGAATGGATAACTGTGACTTTCTTGTAATTGTGAATATATGTGCACAAACAAATATGTTAAGAATTAAATGTGAAGGGAGTACCGAAAGCAATTTCTCATAGCTTTCCCCCATTTTGCTTTCAGGGAGTTGAAGATTTTTCTTTCAAGTGTTACTGGATCTTACATTCTTACATTGAAACTTGAAGAATGATATTGCTGTCATTTAATTTGCACAAGGAAATTGGTATGGAAATATTCAAATTTGAATGGACAATGTCCCATCAATGACAATATTAATATTAGGAGAAATACTGTACTTCCAAAGAACTTTGGTTGAAAATAATATGACAAATAAAAAAAGCTAAGGTGCTTGCTCAGGTTACATATGTGTGACAAAATACAATGTCTATACCCAATCTGTCCATCCATCCATCTGTCCATCTACCCGTCCATCCATCCAATTTCCTTGCACTTATACTTTGTTTTTGATTTACAACATTTTGCTTACTAACCATTTGAAGTTACAATGGCACTGAAAAAAATAACTTATGAGTGTTTTCACACTTATGTCTGTTGCAGTATTCCCAAGGTCACATGATCCAAACTTTGGATTCTTGGCAATTGATTCAGATTTATGACAGTTGCAGTGTCCTGGGGTCATTTGATCCTTTTTTGCAACTTTCTGACAAGCAAAGTCAATGGGGAAGCCAGATTCACTTAATGATGTTACTAACTTAACAACTGCAATGATTCACTTAACAATTATGGCAAAAATGTTGTAAAATATCTCATTTAGCAGAATAAATTTGGGGCTCCATTGTGATCATTAGTTGAGGACTACCTGTACTCTGTATTAATACAGAGGAAGGGACCTATAGAATTATTTCTTTCCATGGATAATATTCTTGATCCAATTTCATTGTCTCAGTTTGGTTTTTGCTCTTTGTTAATACTGTTTTAATTGCTGTTAATGGGATATTAACTGCCCAGAGTTGCATTTGGGTGATGGTTGTCTGGGGAGAATCTCAGTCATCCAGGTCATAATTGTTCCAAAGATGCTTTTTCAAAAAGCAACTGGACTTTCTGATTTTTCTTTGAAGATATTTCACTTCTCGTCCAAGAAACTTCTTCAGCTCTGACTGGACGGTGGGGAATGTAAGGATTTGTACTCCTTATAGTCAGCTGGTCATTTGTATCCTTTTAGTGAATCAATTTGATTTAGTTTGAATAATGGCTCTCTAAAAGAATGCAAATGACCAACAGTCTGCAAGGAGTATAAATCCTTCAATTCCCCACCATCCAGTCAAAGCTGAAGAAGCTTTTTGGATGAGAAGTGAAACATCTTCAAAGAAAAATCAGAAAGTCCAGTTGCTTCTTGAAAAAGAACCTTTGGGAGATTTGGTGACAGGCAGCTCTTTACACAAATAAATAAATAAAGACCAGTCAGCTATTGGAGAAGACTGATACTAATCTTATTATTCTCCTTCTGATCAGCTTATTTGTCATATTCCAGCCTTCTGTTTTGTTAAGGAATGGACTCTCAGTAAAATTATTAAAGTCAGTGTGAATATGATTTTATGAAGGAAGCACAAATATATAAATTTCAGCATTCCTCCAGCAACAGAGAAGGGAGATGAGGAACATTTTCAGACTGAGTCATCATGTAAACAATTATCTGACTCTGACCTGATCAAGTAGTTGAATAGAAAGTAATCAAGGAAGAATTCAAACTGTAATGGAAGAAATCTGGAACATCAATAAGAAAAGCTTTAGCCAGCATGTCTGAATAAATTAATGATGAAATGTCCAGTGAATGCCAGTCAGCCAAGCATATGATTCTACCAAACAGAATGCAACTAACATTGAAAAAGTTTTAAAAGGATATTTCAGATATCAAGATAAATTTTGCAGATTTTTTTTTTTAAAAAGAGAGAATCAAAGAAGAATCAGAGATCTTGGAAAAAATGCTGAGAGTATGGATATAATTAGTTATGTGATGAGAAGAATTAACACATGGTTTCTTAATCTAAAATTATTTCACAAGAATATTGAACAATGCTTATTCCTAGGTTCACAAAGACCAAAAAACATTATAACATTTCTCAGTGCTCACAAGAGACAAAACATTATTCAAAATGCTTGTGAGGTAAAAGAAATATATTAGAAAGGAGATAAAGTCATATTATTTTAGAATATCAGCCAAGTTAGAACATCCAACTCTATTAACTGAGCAGCTGATTAAAACTGGAATAAGATAAGTGGGGAATTTCATTGAAGTTCCATAGATTCAAGTAACGGAAATAATTTTTCTTTTCAAGACATTAACGGAACTTTAGATGACCTTCATAAAACCACATGCACAGCATACAATATGACCTTGGACCTTCTAAAGGGTACCGGTAGGTATAAGAAGGAGCTACATTGGAAAGAAAAAAAATAATAATTAAAGCTGTGAGCTGTATGAATTATATTGTTATTATTTAATACCAGTTTAAGGCCCTGTCACGCTGCCCAATGGATGCAAAACATTTGTAAAAAGGACACAGTGGATGAGAAAAATGTTCCATCCATTGTTATCCGCTCTCAAAAGGGGCAAAAATTTGCATAACCAGAGCGGATAACACGGAAAGGAACGGACGTGGGGAGGATGCAGAGCGGATGGAAAGCGGATGCGGAATGGAAGCCTAGCGGATGGAAGCGGATTAGAGCAGATGGCACATCCGCAAGGCTTCTGGGGGACCTCAGCAAAGCGGACGCGGAACAGATGAAGCGGATGCACAGCGGATGCACAGCGGATGCACAGCGGAAGCCTAATGGATGCCTAGCATTAATTGCGCATGCGGGGAGGATGCATTGCGTAAGCCCCGCGGATATAAGGGAAGCAGCTCGGAGCAGGTCACCATTCAGAGGAAAGACCTGCTGCCGGACGGATTGACAGCCTTGCCTGCCCTGCCTGCCTGCATGCCTGCCTACAAGCCTTGCTGCAAGCCTTGCTGCCAGCCTCCCTGCCAGCCTTGCTGTCTGCCTGCCTGCCAGCCTTGCTGCCAGCCAGTCTGCCTTCAAGCCTTGGTGCCTGCCTGCCTGCCAGCCTTCCTGCCAGCCTTCCTGCCAGCCTGCCTGCCAGCCTTCCTGCCAGCCTTGGTTCCTGCCAGCCTCCCTGCCAGCCAGCAACCCCACAACCATGGGGAAGAACAGAAAGCCTCAGCCATCTGCTGCCAGCCCTGGCAAGAGGGACAGGGCCACCATCCCACCCCCTGGCCCTCACTCTGGTTCTGCTGGGGCTTCTGCAGCACGGGCTCGCTCTTCTGGGGCTGAAGCTTCTGCTGCTTATGCTTTTGGAGGAGTTGATGTTGTGGGGGGATCAGACAAGCACTCCAGCACCAGCCACCTCCACAGCACCTGGACCCTTCACCCCTGAGACTGAACGACCAAGAGGAGTGCCAGAGACTCATTTTTCTTTTATAGCTTCTTGTTAATAAAGTCTATCTTTGATTCACACACTTGCTTCATTTCTTTTTTTTAATAAAGTCTTGCTGGAAACTTTTAGAAATGGTTTAAGTCTTTGCAGGCTTGAGGGATGGGTTAAGATAGCAGTGGGATGGGCAGGGATACCTGTGGGATGTGTAATAGCTGTGGGATGGGCAGGGATACCTTTGGGATGGGTAATAGCTGTGGGATAGATAAACCTCCAGTGCAAGCATAGTGGGACTGTATGGTCCCCCCTCCCAGGTGCCACACCTATGGCCCTTTATTATCAATAATAATGTAATCAATCATCCACACATGTCAAAATAAACACAACTCTTTATTAATGCCCTCTTCATTGTAGGGTCACTCAACATACATGGCACAACCTCATCAGTGTTATGCCACAGGCTCAAGGAAGCATCCATTAACCATCTATCATCCTGTCTTGCCACTCCACTGCTCCAGCTGGGGAGTTGCACCAGTGTCTCAGGAGGTTGCGCTGCTTCTTCCCCTCACGTGAGGCTCTGTTGGGGCCTTGCACATCCTCAGTGTCTATCAGGTTTTGCCCTTGCCTCCATTCCCCAGGCTCCATGTCCCCATTGCCTTGTTGGAGGTCCACGAGCCTGTTCTGCAACACTGGGTAGCGGGTGCGCATGAGATTGTGCAGGATGCAGCAAGCTTCCATGATCCTCCTCACAGTCTCTGGGTGATGCTGCATGGTGGTGAGAAGTACCTGGAACCTGTTGGCCAGGATGCCAAAGGCGTTCTCCACCACCCACCTTGCCCTGGACAGCCTGTAGTTGAAGATCCTCTCTTCACGGGTGAGGAGTCTGGAGGTGTAGGGCTTCATGAGGTAGGTTGTGAGGGAGAAGGCGTCATCTTGCGTGTCGTTGGGCAAGGTTTTTGGATCTGGGAAGCCCATGATGAGGTTGCGTTCCAGCCCCTCCTTGAGGTGACTGGTGTTGTATACCTGGGCATCTGAAGATGAGCCATTGCCTGAAGCATCGATGTACATGAACTTGTAGTCAGCATCGACCATGGCGAAGAGGATGATACTGAAGAAGCCCTTGTAGTTGAAATAAGTGGACCTCCACTTGGCTGGTGCTTTGTAGGCCACGTGCTTGCCACCTATGGCTCCAATGGTGTGTGAGAAGTTCTACCTCTGATACCACTGCTCTGCAACTTTCTTCCATCCTTCTTCAGTGGAGGGGCACTGGAGGAGCTCCTCCATGTATTCTTCGATGATGGCCTGCACCACTTCTCTGACCACAATGCTGAAGGTGTTGTGTGGCACCCTCCAGCCGTACTGCATACTCCTGTACGTGGTCCCTGAGGCCAGGTGGTGCAGAGTGAGTGCCACCTTGAGCCCAGGTTCCAGGCTGGGCCGGAAGTTGGTGTTTGCCTTGTTCAACCTGGTCAGCCGCTGCACAACTTCGTCAAACATGGCTGGAGGCATCTTCATGAAGTTCTGGAATGCCCGAGTGTCTTCGTTCCTGAGCTCCACCATCAGCTTGTTCTACAGTCCGTCCTCTGCTCTTCTGGTGATCCATCTTTGGACCCAGATGCTTCTTGGCCACCTCCTTTTCTTCCAGTAGTAGAGTTCACAGAGCCTGTAGATGGCTTCGCACTGTTGCAGAACGATGGTGGCTGCCAGAAGGACTTTGTTACGATCCACGGTGGACATGACTGGATGCTGTGGAAGAGCAAGAGTCAGATGAAGGCTGCAGAGGTCTGCACCGCAGGGCTGCTGGTCTGAAAGTGAGATCCATATGAGTTGCTCCCCCTTTTTATGGGCAGTATAGGTTTTTCCCTAGGTGTCCCTTTGCATCCTCTAGGCATCCTCTAGACATCCTTAATATCCGAGATAGGTCCCCTCTGCGAACTTTTTTTCCATTTTAAATGCTTTGTTTCCGTTCTGCATCCGCTAGGCATCCATTCTGCATCCGTTCCGCATCCATTCCGCTTCCTCCCTGCGTCCGTTTACTGCTGGAGCGGATGGAGTTGCGCGGATGCACAGCGGATATAGCGGATGCGTAACGGATGCATAACGGATGCCTAGTGGATTCCTAGCGGATGTAGAACGGACGCATTGGATACATATTCCGCTGAAAAGTTTTGAGCAGTTCAAAATTTTCTGAGCGGATGAAACGTCAATAAACGGATGCTGGACGAATAGAGAGGATGAAAAATGGAGGCAGTAAGTACAGAACGGATGCATCACGTTAATCAACGGATGACAAGTGTTTTTCTCCATTTTACATCCTCTTTCCATCCGTTGGTGCAGTGTGACTTGGGCTTTAAGGGAAAGGGAGATAGAAGGCTAGGTATTAATAAGTATGATTAGCTAGGAGTCCACTCGTTACACTTTAGACAAAATAGGAGCTCACAGGGAATTTTCCAAACTTTTCTTCTTTAAACAGATTTATTTATGAATTAAACCAGAATTTGTAAACAAGAAAGGGTCACATAGGAGAAGGCGGAGCTACGTCTCGTTGCTACAGCTGCGATCTCGGGGCTCTGAGATCTCAGCTGATATTTTTGCCTCTGGTCGGTTCTAACGGACCTAAACCGTCCCGTAGAGACGGGGATTGTGAAGGGCACAGTCCCAGGATCCCAGAGATATCGCAAAATCTCTGGTTTGATCCGGGAGAAGCCCTTTTGCTGGAAGCAGAAAGGCAGCCTCTAAAGCTGCTGAAGTCGGGACAACTCCGGAAAGAAAGGGATTTAAATGAGCGTGTATCGGTTGGGTGAGAAATTCTTTTGCATTATAAATTGATTAAGACTTGAAAGGACATCCTGAACAAAGAAGAAATCTGTGGCTTTATTTTTCTTTTGACTGAACCTGGGTTGAGCGGCGTTTAAGTGATGTCAAATTGAGACTTGGATTTTTTTTTTCTTATTTTCTTTGAGGACTTTAAGGTGACTTTGTAGGTAACCGGACTGAATTTTCTCTTATATATATTTTTATTTTTCACTTGATTTTTATTTTTTATCTTTTTAACTTTCTTTTTAGGATAGAGGCTCCCTTTGACTATCTTTTTTTTTGTTTGAGTTCTTTATAAATATTTTTTCTCTTGGCTGGGGGGGGAAAGAGTACTTAGAGATGCTGTAACACTGCCAACTAGAGGCTTGAAAATATTTTATTTGAATTGGGGAGAAAAGCACTTCTTTTCAAGGACATTTTAATGTGATAAGATAGAGGGAGAATACAGTAAAATATTATTACAGGTGCTCTCTTGGACTCTTATCAATATCTCAACATTTGAGGTTTGGCTTTGAAGCTGCTGGAGAAGACAGTCATAATAAGAGCCTTGGATAAAGAAATAAAGTGCAGTGTACAGTGCATATATATATATATATATATATGTATATATATATATATATATATATATATATATATATATATATATATATATATATATATATATATATATATATATATATACCTTTGAAACTCCTACTCGCCAGCCTTTTTGGTTAATTTTAACTCTAGTATTCTTGCTTTTTATTTTAAAGGGAAAGCCTCAGAGTTATTTCTTTTTTCTTCTCTTTCTTTTTTTTTCTCTTGCTTCTTTGCTTCTTCCATTTATTTTAATTGGATTAGGGTCTAGAAGAACCTGAAGACCTTTCTTTTTCCTTTTTCCTTTTTTCTTTTTTGGTTTTGGGCTTTTTACTATTGGATTTTTTTTTTCTTTTTGATTTTTTTGGACTATATTTGGTTACTATACCAGCTGGATTTAAAG
>BLBF01000065.1:15775959-15799934 GCA_015471245.1 Laticauda colubrina | reverse complement strand
TTTTTAATGTTTTGTATGTTTGTCTGTTTGTAGAAAATTAATAAAAAACTTTAAAAAAAAAAAAAAAGAAAGGGTCACATTGATATAAATAATTGCAGGTGGTTTTGGTGAAATCATGAGGCACTAGATATGCTCAGCAACACATCTTGAGTGTTCACAGCAGCAGATCCCATCTTGATCTAGCAATGTTTGGAGCAGTAGATTTATTGAATTTTTAATAAAATGGGCTGTAGGTTGTATAAACAATGTGATAGGCTCTATTATAGCAACAAGGTATAGGTTGTCCTTGGCAGGTATAATAGGTATGACATACCAGGGTTGTGGTAATTGTTCTTAGTACAGTCTTAGTACATACCGTACAATTGTTTGGGCATAGGGGATCAACAGGAATGTTTGAGATACTGTTTGAAACACCTGAGCTGGCCTCTGATCGAAGTTTAAGTCAAGGTGGGATTATTGATGATCGGTTTGTAGAAGGTGCGAGTAAGGATTCCTTGTAACATAATACACATACAGAACCATTGCACCTTTTATAGGTTTGGGGCATTCTGTTGCTGACACATGAAGACTTGGAAGTAGAAGTACATGAAGAACTGTTGAATATGCACTGGGGCAGATTAAAATCTGTGCATGATGTTGGTGGTCCCTCACTAGCATAGAAATTTCCTTTACTAACTATGCATTGATAGCATGAGTTATCCCTGGGCTCCCTGTGCGCTCTTGTCTTTCTGACAGGTACCGTCAGAATAGGCTGCTGATCTTCTGTGTAACATATTATACCCTGGTCCCCTCTACATGCTCGGATCAATATTCTCTTCCGACCCCCCTTCTCTGTATGCATGTTATAATAACATGTGGATGTTAAATTAAGATCGGTGCAAGAGTTTGGCTTTCCCTTGATGACTATCAATACGTACTGATCATTCATACAGTGCTTACAGGCAGGGTTTTGTCTACTTTGTATGGAAGTTTTGGCATTTTGAGGGATACGGACGTGTCTAATAGATACCCAAGGAGTGCATAGAAGGTGGCACCTTATGGTATTGTTATACATACATTGCCAGTATCTTGTCCCTTCATGTTCACACTGAGGAAGATTAGTCAAGAAGCAATTAGGAAACCTGGTTACATTGTAAGTAAAATGTCTTCCTGTGGGTAATACCATAAAACAGTGGTCACATGGCCTAATCACAGTGCCCTCTTCTAGAGGTATGGGTTCATTATCCTCAGAGGGGTCTGGGGAGTACCATTCATCTACTGCATCCTTATCAAGTGGTACTTCCTGATTTGTATTAGTATTCTTTTCCATTAGTAACTGATATATGTATGCAGAGTTAAGGGCAACACTAATCACTAGCAAGATGTTCAAAATCCAAATCGAGGGCATCAAGCCCTTACGGATGAATACTGTTTCTTTCATCCTTTGGTTTGCCTGCATACTGTGATAGTAATTTACCCCCCCCCCCTTTTCCCCTTTTCCTAAAAATGGTGAGGCCTTAAATATTTTTAGTTCGTGATCTAAGTTTCCAGGGAAGACCCGTACATTGGGCGTTAGCTTCCAGAGTAACATCTGTAGGGGTCTGTTGTTCTTCGTCTCCCGTTGGTAGAGGAACAGCTTCCAGTGTGTCACCACAAGGGGAGATAGTTTCCTCTTCATCTCCCATTGGTAGAGGGATAGCTTCCGGTGTGTCACCAGAAGGGGAGATATTCCTCTTCTTCTCCTTTCACAGGGTCACCTTTAATGGGTTGTCTAAGTGTGATTTGACCCTCCAGCAGGTAGGTGCAGCTAATTTAACTTGGGACCAATGGATCCATGGTTTTATTTCAGCTACCTTAATGGCAAGGGGAGAACACATAACGACAGTATAGGGTCCTTTCCACTTTGGGCCTAATGTTTCCCTTTTCCAATCTTTAACCCAGACCTCCTGTCCTGGGTGTATGTTATGTGGAGAGGTCACCAAGACATGGGGTTTACAAGTTAAAATGTATTGTTGTAATTTATGGACCATCTCATTAAGAGTTTGGAATTGTTGCAATCGGATAGTATCAAAGATTTGTACCGTGTTTTGAATGTTCAGGGGAGCTAGATTGGGGATTCAACCACATAGCAATTCAAATGGAGAAAGCTTTCTTTCTGAAGGGGCACACCTTACAGCTACCAGGGCCAAAGGCAGTGCATCTGTCCACTTGAGATTAGTTTCCTGGCAAATTTTGGCAAGTTTTTCTTTAACAGTCTTATTCACCCTTTCTACCCTCCCTCCAGAAGGGGCATGGAAACTACAATGAAGTTTCCAAGTTATACCTAACACTTTTGCTAACTGTTGAGTAGCCTTGTGAATAAACTCTGGGCCATTGTCTGATGAGATTCTAGAGGGTAGCTTGTATCTAGGGATTATAATATGAAGTAATGCCCTAGCGACTTTGGTGGCCTTCTTAGTGCGGGTTGGAAAGCATTCGGGCCAACCCATATATGTGCATACAATAACCAATAGTGCATTGTAGGGGCTGCAGCAGGGCATGTCAGTGAAATCAATCATCAGGGAGTCAAATGGGTAGCAACCTCTGGGTTGATGGCCTGGGGGTGGTTGCCCCCTGTCTGGGATTGTTAATTGCACAGACCTCACACCTTGCACAAACGTTGGCTGATATACTGCACACTCTGTTAATGTAAAGCTCCCTTTTCAAAGCCTTAGTTAAAGCTGTTTTTCCTAGGTGCAGCTGTTGGTGTAATTGTCGCACAATATCCCACGCCATATGTGCTGGTATGAAGACCCTATCGTCTGGTAAAATCCACCAACCTCTTTCTAGGTATGCCTCAAGTGCATTAATTTGGGCCATGTCTTCTTGGGAGTAGTGAGGTCGGTAATGATCAGCCAGTGTCCAAATGGCAAGGCATTTTTCGGTAGAAGTAAGTACCTTTTGGGCAGCCTCATGCGCCAGCTTATCTGCCTTTTCATTCCCCCTTTGTATATCTGTGACCACCTTCTGATGCCCCTGGCAGTGCATGACTGCTACTTTCTGTGGAGCCCAAATACTTTCTAGAAGGCATAATATTTGGGGGCCATACTTAATATCTGTGCCTCCAACAGTGGTAAGTCTTCTTTCCTTATATAGGGCACCATGGACTTGAACCGTGAGAAAAGCGTACTTTGAATAGGTATAAATGTTGACCCTTAACCCTTTGGCCATCACTAGGGCTTTTGTTAATGCATGCAATTCTGCCAGCTGTGCACTTGTGCCAGTGGAAAGGGGTTCTGCTTCCCAAACATCATCTAAAATAATTATTGCATATCCCGCCCTTCTATTTCCCTCCTGCATGTAGCTGGTACCATCTGTAAATAGGGTGTAATCTGGGTTGGAGAGAGGTATATCAGTCATGTCTGGGCGGCTAGCATATGTTTCCTCTATTGTATGAATACAATCATGAGTGAGCTCAGTATTAGGCTCAGGTAATAATGAGGCAGGATTTAATATGGTGGATTGGATAATATTAATCATAGGGTTATGAGTGATTAGTCCTTGGTATTTCAACATTAGAGGGTTAGTTAACCACAAGTGGCCCTTTATTTCCAGTACTGATTTAAGAGCATGTGGGGTGTAAATGTCAAGATGTTGACCAAAGGTCAACTTATTTGCTTCTTGAGTTAGAATGGCTGTTCCCGCTACTGCCTTATGACAAGCCGGCCATCCCTTTGCGACACTATCAAGTTGTTTAGAAATATATGCCACGGGGCGGTACCACGTTCCCATGGTCTGGGTAAGGACCTCTACCGCCACATTCTGTTTAGTATCTACAAATAATTGAAATGGCTTTTCCAAATCTGGAAGGCCTAAACTAGGGGCTTGCAACAATGCCTGCTTGAGTACTTGTAAGCTAGTTTCTTCCTGTTTTCCCCATTGTAATGGTTCCCTATCTGCTCCCTTGATGGCTTCATATAGGGTTTTTGCTATTAGACTAAAATTAGGAATCCATATTCGACAGAATCCAGCTGCCCATAAGAAACCTCTTAGGTCCCTTCTGTTTTTGGGTGTAGGGAGTTGGCATATGGCTTCCTTGCACTCATAGCCTACAGTATGTCTCCCTTGTTCTATATCATAACCCAAATATTGAACTTTTAATGAGACTAGCTGTGCCTTCTTCTGAGAGGCCTTATACCCTAAATCCTGTAAAAGAGTCAACAACTCATGTGTGTTGCTCCAGCAAGCATCTTCGGTATGCCCTGTGACCAATAAATCATCTATATACTGTAGGACTACATGGGGGGGGGGGGTGTACTTAATGCCTCTAAATCTTTAGCCAAAGCGGCCCCAAAGAGAGTTTTTAAACCCTTGGGGCAACCTAGTCCAGGTATATTGTTGCTTTCGGCCGGTGGTGGGATTCTCCCACTCAAAGGCAAACAAATGCTGGCTATTTTCATGTATTGGTATAGTGAAGAAGGCATCATTGAGATCGATAACTGAGAACCACTTAGCAGCCTGGGTGATAAGACCCAATATTACATTAGGGTTCGGGACCACTGGATGGATGGTCATTGTGGCTAAATTGACGACCCTTAAATCCTTTACTGGCCTTCCCCCTTTGGGATGGGCAATATTGGGGTGTTCCATTGTGACTCCATAGGTACCAAAATATGATGTTTCAAATATAGGTCAATAATGTCTTGTGTTGCCTGCATAATGTGCATGGGGTATGCCCTCTGCTGAATTCTCACAGGCACTTTCATAGATGATTCCTCTACTATGATAGGAGGAGGATGGGCAGCAAAATCTGGGGGATTATCTTCAGCCCACAGTTGAGGAATGTGGAAGTGTCTCCACTTCTCCTCCTTCTCCCCTTTTTCCACATCCCTGGCCACCATAAAATGCCATCTTCTTCCAGGGGCACAGACAAATTTACCTTTCTGTACCCTAGTTTCATCGCCCCATCTTCCTCAAATGAGATCTGTGCTCGCAGTTTGCACAGTAGATCTCTCCCTAATAAAGGGATAGGGCAGTTGGGCATATAAACAAATTGATGTGTTATGGGATGTCCCTTTGTTGTACATAAAAGTGGTTCCAGGAAGGGGCACTGTAAGATACTTCCTGTCGTGCCTTGGATATTAATAGCACGATGAGAAGTCTGGGCTAGGGGCTGAGTTAAGACAGACCATGTAGCCCCAGTGTCTACTAGGAAAGTGACAGGTTTGCCTCCAACGTTTAGCTTGACCATAGGTTCCGGGAGGCTTTCTGAACCTGGTCGGCCTCAATCACATTCTTCTACCTCTGACAGTCCTATCAGGGGGGTTCTCCCTAAACCCCTCCTATACCCTTGTCTTCCCCGGCTCTTTCCCAGAGGTCTTTTGAGGTCATTTTCCACCACAAAACTAAGGTCCCCTGGAAAAGGTCTACCTCTACCTTTGAGTCTCTCTTCCCTATCCCTCTTGGGACACTCCCTTTCCAGTGTCCCTGCTTCTTACAAATGGCACACTGGTTGTGTCCAAGCTCTGGCCTGCCGCCCCTCTGCAGGTTGTGTCCTAACCCTGACTTGTGGCCCCTTGGCAGACTAATTCTCCTACCCTTTGGGGTCCACATCATAGCTGCCGCCATTAGCTCAGCTTTTCTTTGTATTCTTTGATCCCTTTTCCTTTCCTCCTCCTTGTCTCTATTCACAAAGACTTTTCTTGCCACCTCCATGAGTTTGCTTATGGGTTTTCCTAGGGCCCCCTCAAGTCATTGAAATTTACATCGTATGTCTAAAGCGCTCTGTGAGATAAATGCCATAGTCAGCATTCGAGCATTTTCTGGATCAGTGGGGTCTATGGAAGTATACATACGATAGGCATCAATAAGACGAATATAGAATGCTTCTGGGCTTTCAGTGGGCTCCTGCAACACTAGGGAGGGCTTTGACATATTGACTGTAGGCTTCCCTGCCTGACGGATCACCTTCACTACCAACAACTGGTAATCACATAAACTGTCCTTGTCCCTATAAGGATCCCATTCTGGATCCGTGGATGGGAAATGGCATTCAACATATTCTGTAAGGTTCCTATGTAACCCAACATCAGGCTTTAATATTTTAATCACAGCAATTTTGATTTTTTCTCTCTCTTCAGGATTAAACAAGGTCCCCATAAGTTGCTGGAGATCCAGCCAGTTGGGATTGTGCGCATCCACTATCGTTTTCACTAGATCAGCTATTTCTGTAGGCTTCTCACTAAATGGGCCATAGTGTAGTTTCCAATTCAGTAAGTCTGAGGTAGTGAAGGGTACATGTTGGAACAGTGAAAGAGTGGCAGATTCAGAGGGGTTCTGAGGATTAATTGCCAACTCACCTGAGGGGGGCTACAAGGGAGGCTTGTTCTGTTTTCGCCCTTGTTCTAGCTGCCACAGGTTCGACCTCCTGTTTAGGACTTTCATGAGAGTCTGGCCATGACTCTGCTGGGGTGGAGGTCCCCGGAAGAGACAGGTCAGCTTGAGCTGATCTATTGGATGTATCGAGTGGGTCTCTGGGGCTTTTTAGAAAGGGGGACAGTCGGTCTAGTCGGGCCATAAATCCTGATACCCCTGATGAGTCGTCTCCATCGAGCGTACGTAACCGGGCTTCTGGAGGCACATACGAAGGGGGGTGGTTTAACTCTTCTGAGTAACTAGGCAAAACCTGTATATCTTTCTTTAACCATTTAAGGGGCACATTGCGGGACATCAAGACCTTACATTGTTGTATTTTAAGTTTTTCTAACCATGGGGGAAGATGACGTAGTAAGTCAAGCCAGACATCAATATATGGGGCCTGGTCTGGATGTCCTAATGTGGGGTGAAAGACTAATTGGTGAACCCTGACTTCTATTGGGATGTCTAGTGTTCCATTGGAAACCCAAACCCAAATGTTGGCCACTCTCCCTCACAAAACACCTGTAGTTTATGTCTACTCCACTTATAAACATAGTCCTGAGATTCATATGCTTCCTTAAAATGCTTTAGCATAGCCCCTAAGGGGGTCAGGGGTTTACTCTCCCCACCGCCCATGATCCAGGTCACCAGACAAGACAAGTAGGGAGAGAAGGGCAGGAAGAAGGTGTGGGGTCCTTTCTCCCCAGAGCAACATGAGGAATTATTCACTCACTCACATCTGACCCAGGGAGCCAGATGCACATGGTCTCCGGTGGAAACTGCAAATGCCACTCACTTCCTACTGGCCCACGGTGCTGGACACTCACAGTCACCTATGGGAACTGCAGTAGTCTCTCACTTCATCCAATCCAGACAATTCCACCCACCTTACCTTAAGAGAGGGTGATCAGTCCTCTCCCCCATCCCTGCTTACAGGGAGGGATTATTCCCCAAGTCCAATACTTGCCTGCAAGCTTCTTCTTCCTCCACCGGCAAGCTGGCAGATGTCCTGGTCTCCTCATCTTTCACCTGTGGTTCTTGGAGGAGTCAATCACCGCCGCCAGAGAACAGCAGTCTTGGGAAGTCCTTCAGATTCAAAGGACCAGTGGCGCCTGGGATGTTCCTTTCAACTTACTGATGCACTGGTAGTTGGGATGGACCCTCCAGTGGGCCTCAGGGCCTCTTCTGTCCCATCTGGGTTGCCATTAAATGTTGCAGCAAATCTTGCTTCCAAATCAGGACACAAGACCATGAAAGGTTGGAGAACACAGGTTTATTTGTGCACAAGGTTCAGAGCTTTAGCATGGCAAATTCTGAACCCCCAGCTCTTCCTGAGACAACATTTTTATGCCCAGTATGACCTTAGTGTAGACCTGGGCATTACATTTCTACATTTTACCAAGTATGGATAATACAGTATACATTTTACATTTCTATAAAGGAAGTATAAAGAGGAAATAACAAGTATATTTTTGATTACTCAGTTATCTTACACCACCAGTTATTTTCCATGTTCACTCTTGTTTACAGTAAAGTGGTTAATTCAAGTTCCTGAGTTCAGCAGTTTTGTGGGTTACACAATGTTATGTTAGGCAAGATAACGGGAAGCTGGGACCTTTGCTAAATAAGACTTGTTGACCTATACTAAATATAAAATATGCTTTATATGTTTTATATGAAATGTGCTTTATAAGCTCTTTCAAGACCACTGCTTCAATAGGATTGGCACTGAACAGTTTGATAAGCAAGAAATAAGGAGCACAGTGGCTGACAAAGTAAGGATCCTAGGCTAACAATTAGCAGGCTTATGTTTGAAACATGGTTATTGCTGTGGAATGGGGTGAGCTCTGGTCATGCTCTCCAACTCCTGCCAGCCTAGTAATTTGAAAGTGGGTGAACTTGAATAGATAAATGAGTACACTTTGGTGGGCAAAGGACATGAAAGGAACCCCCAATTGGGTGTTCCCCAGGAAATGGAGATGTCATGAAAGGACATGAAAGGAACCCCCAATTGGGTGTTCCCCAGGAAATGGTGATGTCACTTTTCAACCTGAAAACAGTTCAACAATCCCAACATGATTGTAATAATACTAACAAGAAATAAGGGGAAAGGCCAGAATAATACAGAGGAATACAGAATACAGAGTTGGAAGGAACCTTGGAGGTCATCTAGTTCAATCTCCTGCCCAAGCAGGATACCCTGTACTATTCTGGACAAACAGCTCTCCAGTTTCTTCTTAAAAACTTCTGGTGATGGAGCATCCACAACTTCAGGAAGCAAACTTTTCCACTGGTTGATTGTTCTAACTGTCAGGAATTTTTTTCTTATTTCTAGGTTGGATCTCTTTTTTCATAAGTTTCCATCCATTGCTTCTTGTCCTGTCTTCAAGTTCTTTGGAGAATAGGTTGACTCCCTCTTACTGTGTCTGCCCCATAGATATTGGAACACTATTATGTCACCCCTTTGTCTTTCTCTTTGTTAGACTAGACATACCCAGTTCCTGCAACTGTTCATCATATGTTTAGCCCCCAAACCCTTAATCATTTTTGTTCTTCTTGTGTAAATGTAGACCAAGTCTTTATTGGTGACCAGAAACCCGTTATGGACTTTTTGCATTAAAAAAGTCATAAAAGAGAAGAAATAAACAGAAGAAATAAACTTTTAATTTTTATGTTTAGACAAGATAGATCAGTGGTGGGAATTCAAATAATTTAACAACTGGTTCTCTGCCCTAATGATTTCTTTCAAGAATTAGTTCACCAAACTGCTCAGAAAATTAACAACCAGTTCTCCCAAAGTGGTGGAAACTGGCTGAATCCCATCACTGGGATAGATTACAGAAAGAATTTACCTCTGTGTTATAACATAGAGGTAAATTTATCACTGTACTCATAATTTCTGTAAAGAAGATTGGAAGTCACCTCTTTGTATCTTTTTTATTTCTGTTCCATTTTTCATTTGCTCTCTCCTTTCTTTTAGCTTTCTCTTTGATTTCTTTCTTTTTCTTATTTTATCTCAGTTTATATTATTTTTTACTTTCCTTTAAAATATTTAATAAAAATTGTAGTATTGTGAGGTAGAAGATACATGGAAGAGGAAAATAATTTTAAAAATATTTTTTACTAAAACTAACATTTTTACTAAGTAAAGTAAGGCTGAAACTGGAATCAGTTTCAGAAAGTGTTCAAGACTTTCAACTAAAAAAATTATAAGAAAAGAATGCTAAATATAATCAAAAATAAAAGAAGTCATCATGAGTCAGAAATATAAAGTAGTTCCTTTAAATGTTAGCCAATAAGAAAAACAAGAGTGTCAGCTCTGAAATTCATTGCTGTCATGAGTGCTGGGAGGGAAATGATGTTCTTAGGAGAAAAAATATGAGTTTGAAAGTCAAGGTCACAGAGAGTGGCATAGTAAAAATTGTACATGCAAGATAATTGGTTCATGTGATTAATGAGCTGTGAAAGTGGGTAGAGGTAGTGGAATTTTGTGGGAGGTATGCCAGTACTTTAATTCCACCAGATGATACCAGTCTTTTTTGTTTTGAATAAATCACATTGAGATTATGTCAGTCTCGGAATTACTGTTTCAAACAAAGGATTTTGGAAGTCTGACATTATTTCAATACTCATTTTTTTTTCTAGAAAGGGTTGTAGCTGATAACCCAAAGATTTTTTTTCCAGAGATGGAAGAAAATAAAGAATCAGCCAGCATTGAAGGTGAGCAGGATGGGGCTTGGGGGGGGGGGGGCTCCAGAGCACGAGCTGAATCTGCCAGTTCCCTTTTGGAGGAGATGATGGATGCCTTTAGAATGACAGAGGAGGGAAAGGATGTAGGAGCCAGGCCAAAACATTCCATCTCAAGCAGAAGAGGCCAAACAGTTTTAACTGGACAGTCTGAAGAAAAATCTTCCTCTAGTCCTATGTATACAGCAGTTGGATCAGACTGGAGGGAAGTAACACAAATTGAGTCAGTAATCTCTCAAGTTGACATCCACAAGATAATTTCTGGGAGTCCATCGATAGCGGATTTACCACAGCAGTTCCAGCAATTAAAAATAGCAAGCTTGGTCCCTCAGCCACCGCCTGTCTGGACAAGTTGGAGCTTGACACAACCCATCTTCTCTTATCCAAGTATCATGAGGGATGAGAAGATTACACAGATGCCAGGTTGAGAGGCCCAGCAAGAGGTGCTGACTAACAAGAGGTATGTTTCAGCCTTCAAGTCCTATTCCCCATTTCCCAGAAGGAAGATTACCCCCTGCAGAAAGTATCCCTCCAGGATGGGGATTTTATCCAGGTCAGGTGTGGATTCAGTGTCAATGGCTGCCAGCATCAACAAAGCCCTGGTCTGAAGGGGGTTTGCCCAGGAAAAAAACAACAGTCATTCCTCCGCCTCCCAGGCAGGGAACCAGGCCACATACACCTTCCTCATGGCAACCACAATTGCAAATCTCAATTGGAGCAACCATGCAGGGACCCCTCTTCCAGAGAGGCACTACACAGCCAGGCTTCAGGGGCCCTGCTCAGCCTAGATACTCAGTCTGCCCAGCTCCTTTCATTCCAGTTCAATCTGCAGGGGCCAGGCCTGTACCACCTCCCCAACCATGACCCAGGCTAGACCAAATACCATTTAAAGCTGTATTTGATGGCCACCATGAACATTTTAATTATTTCCTCACTTGAATCCAGTCCCATATAGACCAATTTGGAAATTAATAAACAACAGAGCACAGTTTGGTTACTGCCATAACAGATGGGATGAATGAAGGGTGGGTGGCCCAACTACATAATGAACAAGCCCCAGAATTATAGGATGTCAATGGATTTATTTGATTATTTAGACTCAGATTTGAAAATCCAGACTGATAAGTGACCCTTATCAGAATTTATTTGGGACTTTAGAAGGGTCGCGAGCCATCTCATGGATTGGCCTGGGAGGATGACTTTACACTACTTTAAGAATGCCTTTGACCCAGAAGTAAAGAAGACCTGTAACATTAGGGGAATACCAGAGACTCTACAAGTGTAGTATACCACCACCCTCAGATTAGATTGTGACATCAATGCACATAGAAAACCCCTCCCCAAAGGCCTGTATAAGAGAATGGTGGCTAGGAGACCACTGACCAAACCAGCTGAAGGTTGATACAATGTTACCACCGTGGCCAGGGAGCTGACTGTCTAGCTCCCACATCTGTACCACGAGCACCACAATCGAAGTCTAGTATGGTTGTCAGAGGATGGAAAAATCAAGGAAGACCTTTGGACATTAGCTGGTTTGCTAGACACAGCCTGGAAAGTCCCCTCTACACAGAAGGGAGCAGCAAATTTCCACAGCAGCACCACCTCCCCAAAAGTCCGACCGACGAAGACAACCCAATGGTGAGTAATCCCATGATACCTTTTACTGTCAAAGTCAAGTTAGTGGTACCTAACACAGGGGAGGTGGGGGAGTTAGAAGTGGTCATTGACACTGGGTGCTCTAGATGTCTTATCGACCTTCCTAACGCTGAGCAATTGGCCATAAAGACTAACTCACTAAGATGCCCAATCACATTTGAGCAAGTGGATGGGATGTTAATTGGGGGGACCCAGCAAACCAAATGACAGAGTTGATCAATATGAAAATGGGTCCTCACCACAAACTCATACGCTTTATAGTGGCCCCAAGAATGTCAGAATCAATCATATTGGGACTTGCTTGGCTAGACAAATGGGCCCCTATCAAATGGGATGATGGATTCAGAAAAATCCTCATTGGCCCGGGCCCATTGCCCCCCCCTTCCTCCCACTACAAAACCACAAGTTGACTTGAACCCAAAACCTGAACCAGCAACCACAGCATCCAATCTTCTCCCAGGTAACTCCCAAATACCCAACCAATACAAAGCATTCAGTGAAGAGGAGTGTAATGTTTTACCTCCACATCGAGCCATTGATTGAGCCATAGAATTAGAAGCCAGAGTGAGACTGCCAAAACTAAATATGCATTCCATGACACTTGCCAAGATGACTGAATTAAGAAAATACATCAACAATGATTTGGAACAAGGTTTTATTGAACCTGCCAAATCAAGGTTAACTGCCCCGGAGTTGTTCAAGAAGTTGGCAGGTTGAGATTATGTGTGGACTTTAGGGGCATAAATGCTGTATGCGTCAAAAACATGTGCCCTCTCCCCCTCATGAAAGACTTATTAAACCACCTACTGAAAGGCAAGATATTCACCAAATTAGATTTGAGAGAAGCTTACTACCGGGTCCACATCAAAGAGGCAAAACAGCTTTTAACTGCCCTTTGGGTAGTTTCAAATTTAAAGTTGTCCCTTTTGGACTTCAGCCCCCCCCCCCCCCCCGCAGTATTTATGCAACTCATCAATGAAGTGTTACACCCGCACCTCTACCGGGGGGTCCTCATATACTTGGGTGACATCCTTATATTCAGTGAAACCATGGAAGACCATGTCAAATTGGTCAGGGAAGTCCTGGAAAAACTTCTAGCTGCCAAATTATATATGAAGCTCTCAAAATGTGAGTTCCACAAGGAATCACTGGTTTATTTAGGCTACTGAATATCCAACCTGGGAACTGAGATGGACTCTGGAAAGATGAAAGCTGTGCTGGACTGGCAACCCCCCCAAACCCAAACAACTTCAAAGTTTTTTGGGATTTGCCAATTTCTATAGACAATTCATTCCTTCTTTTGCCAAGGTTGCCCTCCCTTTGATGGAGTTATTAAAAATGGGGCCAAAATCTCCCACCAAAAATCTCCCACCAAACTGAAGCCCAGTCAACCACTGGCTTGGACCATGGATTGTCAGAAAGCTTTTAAAACCTTAAAATGCCTCTTTGCTGCTGAACCCATTCTCCAGCACCCAGACCTGACCAAACCTTTCAAAGTCCAAGCTGATGTGAGTGATGTAGCAGTAGCAGCTGTTCTGCTACAAAAAGACTCTCAGAACAGACTGATGCCTTGCACATATGTATCCAAAAAGTTAACGGACATAGAACGAAGATGGGCGGTCTGGGAAAAAGAAGTATTTTCTGTACAATGGGCTGTGTTAACCTGGAGGAACTTTCTAGAAGGGGTGAAGGAGCCATTTGAGGTATGGACTGAT
Organism: Laticauda colubrina; assembly: GCA_015471245.1. Taxonomy (NCBI): domain Eukaryota; kingdom Metazoa; phylum Chordata; class Lepidosauria; order Squamata; family Elapidae; genus Laticauda; species Laticauda colubrina. The sequence continues at coordinate 15,786,441 of BLBF01000065.1, read as the reverse complement.
CACAAAAACCTCGAGGCTCTGAAGACACCTTGGAGAATATCACCTAAACAAGTCTGCTGGGCTAAATATTTCAAGCGATTCAACTTCAACATGAAATACATCTCCGGAGGGAAAAGCATATTGGCAGACACCCTGTCCAGAAAACCCCACTTTGACAGTCACAGAGAGGAAATAGTACAAGCCTTGATATCAGAAACTTAATCAGCAAACCAAGTAACCACTCAAGGACAAGCCAACTGCAACCCAAATTGCCTAGAAGACAAACTGACCATGGAGTTGAAAGCAGCTTTATTGACTGATCCCTGGTTTCTCGACCATCAAAACGAATTAACACTTTATGTACCCACAACCCTAAGACTACTGGAACTAAAGTGTAGCCATGACTCGTGGCTGGGAGGCCAGTTCAGGTTCTTAAAAACCCTACATTTACTCAACAGGCAGTTCTGGTAGCCAAAAATGAAACTTGGCATTGAGGGCTATGTAAAAATTTGCTCAATTTGTGCCACAATGAAGCACAGAACTGGAAACCCCCCTGATCTCCTCCAAGTCGCTGAACCAACCAAGCCATGGGAAGAAATCACAATGGACTTTATTGTAGAATTACCTGAGAGTGGGGGGAACACGATCATTTGGACTGTTGTTGACTTATTCTCTAAGCAGGCCCACTTTACAGCCTGTTCAAAACTTCCATCTGTAAAAAAGATGGCAAACTTGTTCATAAAGCATATCTATAGATTACATGGAGTACCTTGTTGAATAATATCAGACAGAGGGGTACAATTTAGTGCTAAATTCTGGAGGGAATTCTTGAAGACTATTGGATCCTCCCAAGGATTATCCTCAGCATTCCATCCGGCCTGCAACGGAGCAGCAGAGAGGGCAAACTCCATGGTTGAACAATACATTAGATGCTATGTAAATTACCAACAGGAAAACTGGGCTGAATTATTATCATTTGCAGAGGTTGCTTATAATAATGCAGTACATAGCAGCACAGGTCTGACTCCTTTCCAAATCAACACTGGGATGGATTTTGTCCCTTTGCCAGAATTACCTACAGAACCTCCCACATCCATGTCTCTAACAGAATGGATGAACTCATTAAAAAGAGGTTGGGAAGATAAAAAAAAAGCTTTGACTGAATCTGCAAAAATTTACAAAAAGTGGATAAACATAGATTCCTTCAACTGCTGTTTAATGTGAGAGACAAAGTGTATTTGTCAATGAAGTATCAAAGGTTGAAACTGCCTAGTAAAAAATTGGAACCAAAATTCTTGGATCCATTTCCGATTTCAAAAATAATCAATCCGGTGATGGTCCAGTTAAGTCTTCCTCGACTATTAGGGAAAATTCATCCAGTTTTCCATAGTAGTTTGTGAAAACCAGCTGCTACATCAATGATAAGACCAGTACCAATTGAAATTAAGAAAATTCTAGATTCTAGATTGTACCAAGGACAATTGCAATATTTGGTCTGATGGAAGTGTTATCCTATATTGGATGCTAGTTGGGTAAAAGTTGGAATGTACATGCTGATAAATTGGTAAATTAATTCCATGAGGAATTTCCTCATAAACCAAAGGGTCCTCATGAGGGGGGGAGAGGGGGTTAAGGACAACACATTAACCCCTGATTGTGTTTTGTTTTTCTTTTATTATAGGAGAAGGAATTTTCAAGGGGGGATGCCTGTCAGCTCTGAAATTCATCACTGTCATGAGTGCTGGGAGGGAAGCGATGTAATTGCATAGTTCTTAGTAGAAAAAAAATGTGTATGAAAGTCAAGGTCACAGAGAGTGACATGGTAAAAATTGTATATGCAAGATAATTGGTTCACATGATTAATGAGCTGTGAAAGTGGGTGGAGGTAGGTGGAATTTTGTGGGAGGTATGCCAGTACTGAAATTCCACCAGATGATACCAGTCTTTTTTTGTTTTGAATAAATCACTTTGAGATTATGTCGGTCTCGGAGTTACTGTTTCAAACAAAGGATTTCTGGAAGTCTGACAAAGAGATTATAATCAGTAATCTCCAGTAATCCCACCAGAAACATTTAAAATGTAAGGTATTAAGAATACACATTTAAAAACAAAACTTTGGTCTGGGGACAAATAAATCAAGAGGTGGGCCAGTCTTAATTAAACCTAATTTGAATTTGATAGTTGAAGCAATACCAAAGGAAAGAGATGGGAGCTTCATACTTTTTTTTAATAAAAAGAAAATTGGACAGCAAAATACTAACAACTGAATCATAAGTCCCAATGGTGCTTTTTAAAAATGCAACTGGATTTTCTTTACAAAGAAAGTCCAGTTGCGTTTTGAAAAAGCATTTTTGGGACAGCTGGATGACTGAGAATCTCCATAGACAAATTGAATCAGAAACAAATAAGGTTAAGGTTAAGGTTAAATAAGAAAACGTTAAAGTATAAAGATAAATATATTGTTGTACTGAAGCAAGTACTGAGAAGAATGAGAGAGATAAGAAGAGAATACCTATTTCTGACTAAAGAGTTACTTTAGAGAGGAGTAAACACCAGATGGTTGATACCAGAAAGTCTCATGTTCACCTGGCAGGAACAAAGACACAGAATTGACACAGTTGAAAAAGCTGAGCTATTCTATCTAGAATATTTTAGAGGAAAAGAGGAAGATACAAGAAAAGAAGAGTCGCAAATCGAATTCCAAGAGGAGTGTATAACAGCAATTGAAAAAGAAGAAAGATCTGTAGGTGGTGTACCCATAGAGCAACGAGAACCAAGATCTACTAGAGCAGCAAATCCTTCTTACAAAGTCTAATCTATACAGATGATGCTGGAAGGATCTTGATGGTGGAAATAATGGACAATAATGTAAAAATAATTTTAATAGCAATCTATGCTCCAAATGGCAACCAAGAAGAATTTTACAGGAAATTACATATGAAAATAATTGAACTGGACTATGTTAATATTTGTATAATGGGAGATTTTAATGGAATAATTAATGATAAATTGGATTTCAAAACACAGAAAACAACAAAGAAAATTAGAAAGACATTACCAAAATCCTTCTTTCGAATGATAGAGGACATGCCCTGTTGTTAGGGTGGCATGCTTTCCTCTGGTATAAAGGAACTAAAATGCAGGGGTATTTTAGAAGACATTATATTCGAGAGGCATTATTTTTAAATTGGGAGAAGATAAAAAAGCAATATTACTTAAAAATTCCATTATGGTTATCTACTATTGAAGGTTTTTCTTATACAATAACATATAAAAAGGAACAAACAGATTTGGTGAGACATTGAATGAAAAGGTGAAATTAAATCCACGCAAGCACTGGAAAAACAAGGTATAAAAATGAATTGGTTTTCATATGTACAAATACAATCTAGATTTGAGAAAGTTCTTAAAACAGAAGGTTTCTATGATAAGTTGACTGATTTAGACAAAATTTTGACAAGTGCTGATGAAAAGGTAATTTAAAAACTCTATGGACATTTATTAGAATTTTAATTAGAGGAAGAACAAGTTAAGGAAACGCTAATTGCTTGAGGAGAAAATTTTGGATATGGAATTGTGGTCTCAAAATTATAAAATAACAATGTCAACTGCTTATAAAGAAAATTTGTATAAGATGTTTTACATGTGACAATTACCCCTGACTAGAATTGCGAGAATGTTTAAGAACAAAGCGGATAAATGTTGGAAATGTCATCAGATACCAGGTTCATGTTACCATATCTGATGGACATGTTCGGATGCAAAAGGATATTGGACTAAAATCCACACATGGTTGGAAAAAATGATAAAACAAAACATAGACTTTAAACCAGAGATATTTTTACTGGAAATTATACCAGAAATATACAATAAATAATTGAAATATTTGATTGTAAATGTTTTAACAGTGGCTAGAATTGTATTTGCTAAGAATTGGAAAAATGAAAAAAATACCTATGCAGGAGGAAGTTATTAAGTAAAATATGGATTGTGTTGAAATGAGTAATTTGACATTTGAAATTAGAGAACAAGAAGATAAACAATTTTATATGATATGGGACTTATTTTATCAATGGTTAGATAAAACGACATGGTAAAGAAATAGATTGGTAAGCCTTACAATAAAAGTTAATAGACTGATAAAGAATACAATATAAAATATAAATGTATAATAAAATTTAGAATATCTCATATAAAATGATGGAATAAAAGTTTAATCAAATGAATGATTAATAACTGATATGTATTTAAGCATATGTTAGATTGACAATGTGAGAATATATACAATCTATGAGAAAGGACTATGAAAGGATAGCATGAAAGATTTGTAATCAACTGACACACTGTATGTACATAATTGGAAAATGGTTTTTTATGTTTTGTCTGTATACATTTGTCTCAAAAATAAACATTTTTATTCAAAAAAATGTTCTTGGTGCGGGTTTGGACTAGATGACATCTGAGGTCCCTTCCAGCCCTGGATTGCTGTGCTGTTTCAGAGCATCCTCTGAAGCTGCATCTTGTGCCAGAATTTGTGGTCCTTCCTTCGTCTCCTTTTTCTTTCCCTCCCTCCCTCTATCCATCCGTCCATCCATCTATCCATCCATATATCATTCACATTCCTTTCCCTTCCCTCTCTCTCCTTTCCCTCCCTCCCTTTCTTTCTTTCTCCCAACCCTCTCTCTTTCTTTTTCTTCCTTTAAAGAGAAAGAAAGAAAGAAAGAAAGAAAGAAAAAAAGAAAGAAAGAAAGAAAGAAAGAAAGAAAGCATCTCTATGGTATTCATGGTATATTTTCAGCTGGAACTTCTTTCTACTTAAACCAATTGTAGACTTCAATTTCCAGAATTCTCCAGCCAGCTATGCTATGCTGGCTGGAGAATTTTGGGAGTTGAGGTCCACAAGTCTTAAAGTTGCCAAGTTTGAAGACCTCTGACTTAAACCTTAGTTCAACACCCAGATATTTAAAGCCATTAAATATCTTGGATTAATCTTGAAACTTTTTGCATACTTCTACTTAAACAGAAATAATTTTATTTTAACACATATGACACAATTAACACAATTCCAAAGCTCCTTTTTATGAAAACCAAGACAAGAAAAGGAGATTGGAAACAAAGGAAAGGTTAACCTTCTCATTCTTTCTAACACTTTCTAAATGGCAAGCAGAAATGAACCTTTCTACTTGCCATTTTATTCCCAAGAATTTACCACCATCTTCAAATTAAAAAGTTGTCTTCCAATAACAAAAAACACAGGTTTCCAAAGTGCCTGAATAGTAACAGAGCACATAATTTTGTTTGGTAAACATTGAACCACAAAGTAGAAGACAGAAAATATTTGTGAGAAATATTTACTGTGTTTTTTGCTTGTCAAACTTAAAAAGCCATTGGACCAGGGCTGGGATCCGACCGGTGTAACTACCGGTTCGGTGATTTTACATTTTGCTGCATGCGCATGTATATCGTTGTCAGCTAGCTGTCTGGACAGTTAAGCAGCACTGCGCACAGGTGCACAGCGGTTGAAAAAGCACTTTTTTCCTGCTTTTTCAACCGCAGCTGTGTTACGCAAAGCAGCTGCAGTTTAAAAAGCAGGAAATAAAGGTCAGGTAAGAGACCGGATGGTCGGGTGACCCAAAATAGCAGCAGACATAGAACCGGTTCTATCTATGCTCTCTGTTTGCTGTTTTTCAGAGGAACTGGTTCTACAGAAGTGGACAGAACTGGTAGAATCCCACCCCTGCATTGGACACTCCATAAAGGTTGTGACAGCAATAGAAGTAATGAAGCAGCAGCTCGGCAAACTGCTGAATAGTCTGAATTATGCTTTGGAAATTGTGTAATGTATGGTGTTCTCTACAAAATCCATTCTGAACTTACCACACTAAGCCTGGCATGAAAAAGCAGAGCAACTTACTAGTTTTGAAGAGGAGGATATGGAAGAAAGAAGATTGGCTCCAACAGTTTTAGGAGACTTCATAGTTTTGTTTACCTAGAATATTCCCAAGGCAGTAATCAATACTATATTATCTCCAAATGTTCTTTTTGCTAAATACTGAATCCAGGCATGCTGGAAGGCTGGATGCTCCCAGGAGGCTGCAGGAAGGCCTCTTGGCCCAAAACGGGGCCTAGCAAGCCTCCCTGGAGCCTCTTGGAAGCAAAAACGGGGTAGTGGTGGGGCGTTACCCGATCTCCACATACACCTCATTTTTAGCTAGCAAGCTTCCCTGGTGCAAGCCTAGCAAGCCTCCTCTTGGGAGCAAAAATGGGGTGGGGGTGGCGTTTTTGGCCTAGCAAGCCTCTCTGGAGCCTCTTGGGAGCAAAAATGGGGTGGGGGGAAGGCAACCAGGGCTTGCCAAGCCTCACTCACCCAGGGAGATCAGTCAAGGCAGGGCCACAGTGAAAGAAAGGCAGCAGTGTCACGGATGCGTGCAATGTTGTGCATGCATGATAAGGACTGACGGGCAGGCAGCAGAGAAATGGATGGAGAGGGGCAGGGCCAGCCAGAGGCCCGGTTTACCGGTTCTCCGAACTACTGGCAATGGTAGCAACTGGTTCTATAGAACCGGACAGAACAGGTAGAGTCCCACCCCTGCATGCAGGAGGTATCTTTATAGGGCACCTCCTGCATGCTTATAGTTAAATAGAACATTTGATTTTGCCAAGAGAATTTACTCCAGTTACAATAGTCTGTCTCTTGTGAGTCCTTAAAATGAAATTATGAGAGTTGGACACACTGTGTTGCTTCTCTTTCATTCATACTTTCCTCTAAAGTCAAAATGGTGCATGCTTTATGTTTCTCTCTTTCCTGTGTGCTTTCCTTTGCATTTAATGCAACAATCTTTGCAGATGGTTGATCCGTACATTGCCTCCCCCCTTCTCCATTCTCATTTTCTGTTTTGATTTGGTTGCTCTCCAGGTAAAATGATGTTTACTAGCCAACTTAAAATACTTACTGCAACCTCAAGTACATCTGAACTCTGTTTTTGTCTGAATGGCAAAGTAAATAAGCCTATAAAGGAAGGAAGAAGCACAAAATTCCAATTATAGTTGAAGATGCCATATTCTGATATCTTAAAAACTGCATGTGTTAGCAAAAAAGAACAAACCCCCCCTATTTCCTTTAAGGAGATCTTGTAAGCTCGTGGTACCTTCAGTCAAATAAAAGCAGTATTGCAAGCAGAAGCAATAATTTTCTGCAAATTAGACTCTTTTTACTTCCACTGCTTTATAAATCGCCTTAAGGTATTTTGTATTCTCATAGTTGATACCTCTTCTCTTTGGGCTCTGCATTTGAATTCAGTGTATCAATTGATTCTGTGCAATTTGCTTGTTTTTCTTTTTATAGTACCATGTCCTTCTTTCTTATAAGTTTTGTTGTGGAAAAATAAATTTGCTCATGACTGCAATAAAAAGACACTCCTACTTTATTGAATAATTTATATTAATTTTACTATAGGTATAAAAAATAAATCTATCATGGGTCTTTTTTATGCTAAAATGATCTAATCTATCAAAATGGACCTCTTGGGTACATGGATCACATAACAGACAATAACTTCTCCCTAGTTTTCAAATAGCCAGGTGGGAGGAGGGGGGCTCAAGCGAGGAGCTATATTGAGTCCTTATAGAACCTCAAGAGGCATAAGCCTGACTTTCACTTTGAAGCAGAATGGAAAGTTACCAGAAAAGTATTCTTATAATTAGCAGAAGTTTCTTAGCTTATATCGCAAATATTATAGAAGTTGCTTGATATGATATTGTGAAAACCAGAAAATTGCTGAATCTAAGTCTAAGAATAATGACCTATGAACTAGATATGTTCCTGTAAACAGCTAAATGGTTAGGGTGGGTTTGGAAAATATCAGATGGTGTAAGATAAGTATTTATATGCTGAATTGTGCAAAATGGCTAATTAGACTTACTTCCCCCTTTTGTAGTACTCTGAGACTGGAGCTGCATAAAAGTAACCCCTTAGGAATAGCCGGGGGTTCAGAATTTGCCATGCTAATGCTCTGAACCTTTTGTGCAAAGAAACCTGTATTCTCCTACCCTTCGTGGTCTTGTGTCCTGATTTGGAAACAGGATCTGCTGCAACAGCTTCACATGGACCAACTGGATTTTCCCAAGAGAAGGCAAGCAGACTGGGGAGATTCTTGTATTATAGGCAAAACACAATGAAGTTATTGATTGGACCTTTCATTAGTGGATCTGGTTGCTTGCACCTGACAACTATTGAAATATGTAATTCAATACAATGAATGTATGTTAAATGAGAAAAAAAACATAATGGAAACTTGCACATAACATAGATGGATAAACATAGCTATTGAAAATACATACAGGCAACTCCTTTCATTCATGAGAATTAAATGCCAGACCACTTTGGAAATGAGACTCAGACAAAAAGTAAAGGTATATTTTTTAATCTTGTATATGGGAGACAATAGATAACAAGGGCCACCTGTACACTATTGGGACAATTGTACTAAAATCAATTTCCATTAGCAATAATTGCAGGACTATTGTACTGAAACATAGATAACTCAGCATTACTCAGAATAATGAAGTTCTATATCCTCCTCCTTTAAAAATCATGAAAGTATTTTAATATATTGATAAAAGAATACAACAACCATGATTTGGGGCAAGTATTAAGTACATTCCAAGTTATCTATGCTATTTGAACAGATATTACTGTTTTTTTTTCCTTGCCTTGCTCTTCAGATAAAGTCTATCTAAGATAAATGAAATAATTTCAGTAGCTTTGTGTACAGAAGCATTTTAGATATTTCTTCCTGAATATTTTATTTTAGTTTACATAAATCTATTTTATATAATAAATGTATACCAACAGTCAACATCCTTTTCCCAGCCTTCATTTTTAATACTATTTTTAATATTTTTTCTTGTTCAAAGGTTCTTATTGTATTTCTCAAGCTTTGCTTGTCCTCCTGACTCCAAATACCAATTTAACCATAGGAAGGGGACAGCAATATATTGCAAATTCAGTTAAATTCTTTAATGGAGTGTTGGATGTTATTGAGCTGCTTATCTGTTTGAGACTGTGTTAGTCTTCTATCTGGGATAATCCAGGGAAAAATGGCTAGCTATGCAGGAGGAGGGGGAAGAGGAGGGTGAGGGGAGAGGGAGGACAAGGAGAAGCCTTGACTAGTTCAGACACTCATTCAGACAAGTTCAGACACTGGTTCAGACAAGTCCTAAAGGTCTTATGGAAACTCATAGTTGATATGCTCTGCAAAATAACGGGCTCATTAAAAAATGCATGAGGAAGTGTTTTTTCAAAGTGTGAAAGCCAAATTAAATATGATGAGATTTTTTTATAAAAACATATTGGGTATTTATTTCCTGGATGTTTGATGACATTCAAGAAGTTTTAGAATCCTAACCAATTTTTTCAAAATTTGCTGCGGGATTCGTTGAGTAATAAGGTACTTGCTTCTTTCTGTGAAATTTTGCAGGGAATGATCTCAGTCAGGATGTTACTATTAGAAAAGAATGTCCACCAAACTGTGCTTAACACATATACACGGCAATAAGCAAGAATAAGTTGAATAAACTGAATGAAAAGAAATACTAATAAATACATAAAGCAAATATATCAGGTTTAGCTTATTCTGATATAGGAAAAACCTAAGGGAGCTGATGCTGAATTAGTACAATTCTTTTTTTTTAATAAATTTTATTTGGGTTTTCACAAAACCTAATACTAATTAAACATCTTTTTCTGAGAATAGCATGATCCCAGATTATCACTTCTCCACACAGACACAAACTCACTTTCATATTCGTCTTTCAGTTCTATTCCATAAATTATTACTATTTTAACATTTTCTCCATAATTTTTCCCCTCCCTTAGTTTTCTCAACTTTGTTTTTAATGATCTCATACCTATCTAAATTAAATTATATAACTTTTTTCTAAATTTCAGTGTCTTTCTAATCATATTTATACTTTAGGCTGTCCCATTTCAATTTCATATTTTCTTTTCTCATTAAACAAGTTTTCCCCTGTAGTTACTAACTGGAGTATAACACCTTTGTATTCTTTAATTTTGTCCATTCAACTCTTATTTAAACTTCAATTTATGCCTTTACAATTAATAACATTCAATATAACACATAACTTCCAATCGAATTCTGCTTGGTACATTCTAAAATACACACATGTGTATTTATGTTTTTAAAGAGAATATATATATATATATATATATATACATATATATATATTTTTTTAAGTTATCGCGGGTACTTACATGTGTGCTGTTCAGCTTCCCTCGGGTATTATCCCACGTCATTGTAGTTCTGTTAAAGTTGTAGCAACGTTTCAGCAGAATCTCATCTGCCATCATCAGGCTTCTGTATGGATGTGGGTCTTACAGCTCCTGGTTTTTAAATTTGAGGCTGGTTCATTCTGATTGGCTGGGAGCCTGGACCTGTTTCATTGGACTTGGAGTTTGATTGATTGGTGTTCCTGGTTTCTTCT
>BLBF01000065.1:15692834-15765959 GCA_015471245.1 Laticauda colubrina | reverse complement strand
TCCAATGTATGTGGCCGGGCATGATGTACAGGGAATTTCGTATATGCTTTGGTTTTCCAGGTCAATTTTGTCTTTGTGGTTCCTCAGGATGGCTGCTATTTTTTTGTCTGTTTTGAAGGCAGTCTTGATGTGATGCCTGTGTAGTATCTTACTGATTTTATCTGTGGTACCTCTTATGTAGGTACACCACCACCCAGCACAGATAAATTCTGTAGCGAAAACACTAATTACCAGAACCAAACACCTGGCAGATAAGAGACATATAAAGACTGAACTATGCACCCTGACTGAAGTATTGACAGCCAATGGCTTCCACAAAAACAAAATCACCAACTTGATCCACAAAAACACACCAAGACATAACAGAGACCTAGAAGATCAACAGATCCATGGAACAGCTGTCCTGCCCTACATAAGGCAAACACCTTGGCAAAAACAGACTCCCTCTGATAGCTCCAAGCCAAACACCCCCCCACCAGGCACCCAGTTCAACCTGGTCAACCAAAACTTTCTCTTCTTATCTTCCTCCTGCACATTCTTTTGCGGTCGAGTTCTTTTTTGAGGTGGCCATTTCTGACCACTGCTGCAACTGCCTTCGGGAAAGGAACTAATGGCAAGCTGGGTTGGAGAGATGCATCTCTCTTCAACCCTGCTGGCAGTCTCCCCCCTCTTCACCTCCTCTACAACCGGCTTGGGGCGCCCCGGCGGCGAGCACGGATCGAAACCATGCACGATCGTGGATTTCAGTCCATTGCCAAAGAAGCTCAAACCGGAAGTCCAGAATTAGTACAATTCTTGATGGTTTAAAGCAGTGATTGATTGAATTAATGTCATGAGATATGATTATGGGACGTTAGTCACCAATGGGAGGACATGACCAGGGATAGCTACCAATCCTCCTAGTTAGTCATAAGCACTCTTTAGAGACAGCCAACCTTCACCATCCTATTCCAAATAAATCTAACAACATTTATTTGCTAGGTTTTTCTCATTAAAGCAGAGACACAAAATTGAAAAGTAAGTGTCAGCCTTCAAGATCTTCTACTGTTGCTTTACATCTTTCGACTGCCATAAAGTAACGGGGGGAGGAAGGGAAAGTCTGGGAAGTGAGCTGGAGGTGATAAATTCTTCTGTTGTGTAAATGGGGGGAAGCATACAATCGAGTTTGGTTTCTATTTCTTGCTTCGCTTTCTTTTCTCTGTACAACTGCAACCCGTTATCAAAATATGCCAAGGTCAACGGACAGAGGCCTCATCATCACCTGAAGATGCCCACATGATCATATTCACAACTTCTAATTGAAAGTGTCATCTGAACTATTGGGGGTGGGAACATTTCCATCACTTTGTATATGTGAATTGCGCACCTAATTTCCCAGATTCAGAATTCTTTGGTTGCTACCACTTCACTTTCAGTAAAAGATGTCTTTTCTCTAAACTAAAGAGTCTAAGTATTTCTTTCCTGGATTTTGAATGGAGCTCCACCTGACAGTAAGCATTTTGCAGTGAATAAATCTGTAACTTCATCTTTAATCTTTGTCTGGAACCAGAAAACATTCTTGGCAGAGGAATAAGAGGATATAGTGAGTGGGTATTTTCTTTGAAATTGTGTCCACAAAATAGAATATAGAATGGAGGAGAGATATTAGCAATGGTGAAGATCACCTCACTTCTTACTTTTGGGTGAACAGGTACTTTGATTGATCATTCCATCCATCCATCCATTTTCCTGCACCATAATGCTCCTCAAAAATAAAGTTTATTTCCGTCCAGGTGTATGCGAATTGATACTTTCAAATGTATTGGACTATCTTCTCCATCTTTCTGCCCCCAATTTTGTCTGCGCCATCCTGCTACCCCCAAATCTGGCCAACAGCTATAAATAGGAAAGTTATCTCAATATATCTGGAGAATATCAGTTTGGGAAAGATTGTGATGCAAGAAATCAAATGAGATATCTGGTGTACAAAAAACACCCCAGGGTATTTGAATACTGTGACAAACCTTGCCATCAACTTGTAATATAAATACAGTATAAAGGGGGAAGTGATTAAGAAAATCACTGTACTATTATATAACAAAATCATATTTTTGTGCTAAGTTTGCTTATCTTTTGTTCTGTCTTCATCTCTCTTTAGTAGTGTTATTCCCCCAAATGGCATTCAAAGTCTATTGGTTGGATTAAATAGTTGTTAATGATGTTCAGCCTTCATTCATGTCTCCAAACTATCTTCTTTCTCCCTTTCCTCCCTGTAAAGAAACCTTTGTGTTTGTGTCTGAAACAGCAGGGTGGGTGAAGCAGGCCTAGTGTTATGACAGCATAGATCTTAAAAGAAAATGTGAAGTTTTCAAATTGTTGTTCAATTCACTGCATGCTAGTTGGGCCCAGGGGAGCAACTGTTATCTCCTTCAGATGATTATGCAAATATGTCTCAATAACTGAATACCTATTCCTACTTTCTATCCTCCAATCTAATGACTCCCCTGATATGTACAGTTTCAAATTATCTTCAGTAAGTAATGGCTTGCATTTAACATTTTATATCAAACCTGTCATTTGGATAATTTTATGTAATATTTTATACAAATTAGCAAATGTTCCCCCATGGTACTTTGGTAATGCCAGCGGGTTTTATTATTATTACATGAAAAGTGCAAACAAGGCAGTCTTGCTGTTGTGTTAGAGTTTAACAAAAACTAGAAAAATCTGAGTCTTGGATTGCTTGTTGTATGATAGAATGCATAGTACAATTAGCTCTAGGTAGCCACATCATCATAATGAATCATAGAATTAAAGTCACTGCTTCAATTCCTTGTACAATGCAAGAGCTACTTGAGCATGTCTGACAGAGCAGCCAGCTTCTGTTTGAAGATATCCAGTGAAGGAAAATTCAGCACTTCATATGAAAGCTTGTTCCACTTGCTGACCATTGATACTCAGGATGATTCTTTGATGTCTATCTTAAACCTTTATCCTTGGAGTTTTATTTCTGGATCTGGTCTTGTGTTTTGGGACAATGGATAATATGTCCACTCTCTTTTTTGGTGACCTTATGAAAGATTTAAAGACTGTAATTGTATCTTACTTGGCTATGGAGTCTCAACTGTCTATAGACTACACATACCCAGATCTTTTAAATGTTCTTCATAGGATTTAATTTCCAGAATCTCTCATCATCTTCATATCCCTTTGGCCTTGCTCCATTTCATTATTTTCCTTTTTTTTTCAGTTATGCTGCCCAAAACTGATTTCAGTATTTCAAGTGGAATCTGACTAAGGGACAATATAATTAAATAATTCTTGTGATCTGGATTCCCTTCTCCTATTAATTAATTCAATAATAACTTTTGCTTTTTAGTAGTTGCATTCCATTTTGGCTCAGGTTAAGCTTATGGTCTAAAACAGGGGTATCAAACTCAAGGCTCATGGGCTGGATCCATCCCATGGGGTGCTTAGATCTGGCCCATGGGGCTGCCCTGGAAACAGCAAAGGACCAGCCTCTGCTTGTGAAAACGGAACTTGGAGGGGCCACATGCAGCCCTCCGTTTTTGCTGGCAGAGGGCTGAAGGAGGCTGTTGCAGTCAAAAATGGAGCCCAGGGGATGCATGTAATAACCCTCCTGAGTTGTGTTTTGCTGGCAGAGGGCTATCAAAGCAAACTAAAAACAAAACAAAAGGAGAAATATTTCCCATTTTTCATTTCAACATGCAAAAAGGGACAGGAAAGGACAAAAGGGAAAGAAAAAGAAAAAGAAAGAAAGATGGGAAGAGACCAAGGAAGGAAAAATAAGAAAAGAGGGATGGAAGTAGAAAGGAGAATGAAGAGGGAGGAAGGGACGGAAGGAGGGAAGGAAGGAAGGAGGGAAGATTATAATGAGAATGAGGGAAGGTCTGAGGGAAATCCTACCTTAGCACTTGGCCACCACAGGTGCCCCTGACATAAGTGGCCATGCCCACTCTGGCCACCCCCCTGCCCTGATGTTAAATACAACCCTGATGAAGCCCTCAATGAAATTGAGTTTGACACCCCTAGTCTAAAAGAACATGCAGATTCTTCTCATAAGTCTTTGTGCCGAATCTCCTTTCTCACATCCTCTGGTTGTTCCGTTTTTTCTGTCCAGATGCTAAACATTTCATTCCCCCTTATTCAATTTTACCGTATTATTCAATATTATTATTGAATTTCTATTATTATAATTTGTTAAATATTGTTCATTAGGTGTGTATTAAACATGGGCACATAGCAATAGCATGTGATCCAATTAATTACATTAAAAATGTGCAGTTATCTATATTCCAACAGCAAAATTTGGTTTGAAGAACTATAAAAAATGTTTATAAATTTATAAAGATTTATAAGATACATTGAGCTTGTCAATGTTAGAGGTATATAATGAAGTTTTATTTGAAGCCAAGATACCTCATACATGGACAGAAGCTAATATTTTAATACCAAAAGAAGACTCAGACTTAACACAAATAAAGAACTATAGGCCAATATCCTTATTAGATGCAGATTACAAAATATTTGCTTCAATAATAGCTGAAAAGTCAAAAAGAACGGGTTTATACATTCTGACCAAAATGGGTTTTTACCTAAAAGGCAAATTAAAAACTGTGAGAATAATTTTAGATACACTAGAGTACTATGAAGTACGTAGTGAAAAACAACTAGCATTAATCTTTTTAGATGCTCAGAAAGATTTGACAATGTAAATTGGCAATTTATGAAGCAACAATTCAAATGTATGGATTTTGGCAAAAAAAATATAAATATGATTGAGGCGATTTACACAAATCAGAGAGCTTAAAGTGATAGTGAATGGAGATGAGACAGAAAAAATTACTTAAGAAAAGGCACAAGACAAGGATGTCCATTATTCCCCTATTATATCATATATTATTAATATTGAAACTGGAAGTTTTAACTAGAAATATTAGGATCCAGAAAGAAAAGGAATGGAAATTAAAAAAAAAAATACAAACTACAAGCATTTGCAGATGATCTAGTCTTTATACTAGAGAATGGTTAGAAACTGACCCCAGATTGATAGAGAAAATCAAGGAATATAGGGAATTGCAGAATTGAAAATAAACAAAGAAAAAAACTAAAAAATAGTAAAAAAAAAACCTTACAGATAAAGGCTAAGTCACACGGGCCAACGGATGCAAAATGTATGTAAAAAGGACACAGCGGATGAGCACATTTTCCATCCGTTGTTATGCGCTCTCAAAAGTGCCCCAAATTTGCATAAACAGAGCGTACAACAACGGAAAGGAACGGACGTGGGGAGAATGTAGCAGGGATGTAAAGTGGACGTTCGTAGGAAGCCTAGCGGATGAAAGTGGATGGAAGCGGATGACATATCCGCAGGGCTTCCGGTGGAGAACAGCGAAGTGGACACGTAGAGGAAGGAACGGATGTGTAGCGGTTGCGTAGCGGATGACGCCTATAGGATGCATAGCGGATGCAAAGCGTTCACTGCACATGCGGGGATGATGAATTGCGGAAGCTCCGCGGATATAAAAGGAGGCAGCTCGCAAGCAGGTCACCATTCAGAGGAAAGACCTGCTGCCAGAGACATCTTGAGAGAACACCATGGGGAAGAAGAGGAAGCCTGTGCCTGCTCCTGCCAGCCCTGGCAAGAAGGACAGAACCACCATCCCACCCCCTGGCGCTGACTCTGAAGCTGCTGGTGCTGGTGCTGCTGGTGGTGCTTCTGGTGTTGCTGCTGCTGGTGCTTCTCCTGCTGGTGCTGCTGCTGGTGTTGCTGGTGCTGCTGGTGCTGCTGGTGCTTCTCCTGCTGCTGCTGGTGCTGGTGCTTCACCTGCTGGTGCTGCTCCTGCTGCTGGTGTTGCTGGTGCTTCTCCTGCTGCTGCTGCTGCTTCTCCTGCTGCTGCTGCTGTGGTGGACCAGCCCCAAGGCCCTCAAAGCCCTGCTGCTGAAGGCCCTGAAGCCCCTGCCAGAGGGAGGAAGAAGCACAGCAAGGAGAAGGGGGAGAGGAAGCAGTACTCCATTTCTGAGGACCATGAGGAGGAGGTGCTGGAATGGCTGTGGGAGAACGAGTACCTGTGAAGGAAGGGCCACAGGCTCTATCGCGACACCAAGCGGAAGAAGGCAGCATGGAGACAGAAGGCGGAGAGCCTGGGCTACACTTCAGATGTCCTCCTGGGGTGGTGGAAGCATATGCACACCCTGGTATGGCAAGCTGCACCTGAAGAGATCCGGGCAGGCCGCTGTCAAGCTAACAAACCGGGAGACCGATGTCATGACCAGGTGCAGCTTCCTGGAGGGTGAGATCCACCACTGAGGAGCAGCCCCTCTGTCAACCCTCTCCCTCAGACAGCCCACAGAGAGCCACTCCTCTTCCAGCCAGGAGACAGCTACGGTGTCCAGGCAGGTGTCTTTGGAGGGCCCCATGACAGAGACACCCCCCCCAGCTGCACTCTCCATGCCAGAAGACGTGGAGGATCCCCTGTCTCAGATGGAGCAAGAAGAGGCAGCCACCAGAGACCAAACCACACCCACTCCCAGCTCCACCTCCACAGAAAGCAGGCAGAGAGCCAGACCGGAGGGACAGAGCCACACTGTCCTCTTGGATATTAGGGACACAATCAAAGCAAACACAGATCTCCTCTCCCAGCTGGTCCACTTTGACATACCATCCTCCAACCACAAGCCCTTCATCACGTACGTGGGCCAGACCCTCATGGACATGCCCGAGGCCCAGTACCAGGCGATGAAGGAGAAGATCACAGCTCTTCTGCACAACCCTCAAGGCCCAGATTAAGCTGCTCCTACCCAGTCCAGGTCTTCTCCTCACCCCAGGCGATGTCACAGCCCTTCCACGGATTTCAGCAGCCCCTCACCTACCAAGCCTACCACTACCAGGACTTCCCACAGCAGAGGCAGCCCTTCCCAGTCCAGACCCAGGTTCCTCGGATGCCACAGATGCCACAGACACCTCAGCTGACCTAGCTGCAGACCAGACAGCCTCACTGCACTCCTCCTTCCTCCACCCCACAGCCAAGCCCTTCCTCAGAACATCTGTCATCAGTGTTGGGCCTCACATCGCAGGTCCTTGAGGAAGTGCCTCTCAACCTCATGGGACTGAGTCAGCTCTCTGAGAGCTTCCTGCACACACCATTTTCTGTTTTACTCTCGGGGCTAGGCACCCCAATGGCACCTTAGACCAGCACTCCAGCAACAGCAACCTCCACAGTCCCTGGCCCCTTTATATCTGAGACCATGGGCACGCCTCAGAGTGATTGAAAAGAGTGCCAGAGACTGAGTTGTTTTATGCTCACCTTATCTTTGCTTAAAGACACTTTACTTGGGTCATTTTACTTTTTAATAAAGTCATACAATTTGTTATTAATAAAGGTTATCTTTGCTTCACACACTTGGCTCATTTTTTTTACTTAATAAAGTGTTGGGAAAAACTTTGAAAAAAGGGTTAAGCCATTGCATGGTTGTGGGATGGGTAAGGATAGCTGTGGGATGGATAGCTGTGGGATGGGTAAGGATAGCTGTGGGATAAATAAACCTCCAGTGTAAGCATAGTGGGACTGTATGGTCCACCCTCCCACCTGCCACACATATGGCTCTTTATTATCAATAACAATTTAATCATTGATCCACACATTTCAACATAAACACAACTCTTTATTAATGCCCTATTCATTGTAAGGCCACTCAACATACATGGCAAAATCTCATCAGTGTGATGAGACAGGCTCAAGGAATCACCCATTAAGTATCTACCATCCTGTCTTGCCACTCCATTGCTCCAGCTGGGGAGTTGCACCAGTGTTTCAGGAGGTTGCACTTCTTCTTCCCTCCACGTGAAGCTCTGTTGGGGCCTTGCACATCCACAGTGTCTATCAGGTTTAGTCCTTGCCTCCATTCACCAGGCTCCATGTCCCCATTGCCTTGTTGATGGACCACAAGCCTGTTCTGCAACGCTGGGTAGCGGGTGCACATGAGATTGTGCAGGATGCAGCAAGCTTCCACGATGCGCCTCATGGTCTGTGGGTGATGCTGCATGGTGGTGAGAAGTACCTGGAACCTGTTGGTCAGGATGCCAAAGGCGTTCTCCACCACCCGTCTTGCCCTGGACAGCCTGTAGTTGAAGATCCTCTCTTCATGGGTGAGGCATCTCGAAGTGTAGGACTTCATGAGGTAGGTTCTGAGGGAGAAGGCTTCATCACCCACGATGAAGTAGGGCACATCTTGTGTGTCGTTGGGTAGGGGGTCTGGATCTGGGAAACCCATGATGAGGTTGCGTTCCAGCCCACCCTTCAGGTCACTGGCGTTGTATATCTGGGCATCTGAAGCTGACCCGTTGCCTGAAGCATTGATGTACATGAACTTGTAGTCTGCATCAACCATGGCAAAGAGGATGATGCTGAAGAAGCCCTTGGAGTTGAAATAATTGGACCCCAAGTTGGGTGGAGCTTTGCAGGCCATGTGCTTTCCATCTATGGCTCCAATGGTGTGGGGAAAGTTCCACCTCTGATACCACTGCTCTGCAATTTTCCTCCAGCCTTCTTCAGTGGTGGGACACTGGAAGAGCTCCTCCACATATTCTTCGATGATGGCCTGCACCACTTCTCTGACCACAATGCTGATGGTGTTGTGTGGCACCCTCCAGGCATACTGCATGTTTCTGTACGTGGTCCCAGAGGCCAAGTAGCACAGAGTCAGTGCCACCTTCAGTCCAGGGTCCAGGCTGGGATGGAAGTTGGTGTTTGCCTTGGTCAACCTGGGTCTCAGACGCTGCACAACTTCTTCAAACATGGCTGGTGGCATCCTCATGAAGTGCTGGAATGCACGAGTGTCTTCATTCCTCAGCTCCACCATCAGCTTGTCATAGAGTCCAAACTCCGCTCTTCTCCCGATCCATCTTTAGACCCAGACAGTTCTTGGACGTCTCCTTCTCTTTGTGTAGAAAAGGTGAAACAGTATGAAGAGGGCTTGGTTCTGGTGTTGAATGATGGCGGCTACCAAAAGGAGTGTGCGATGATCCATGGTGGAGATCAATGGATGATGAGGAAGAGCAAGAGCAGGGCTGAAGAGGTCTGCACACCAGGGCTGCTGGACTGAAAGTGAGATCCAGGTGATTTCCTCCCCCTTTTTATAGGAAATGTCAGTTTTCCGCTAGTTGTCCTTCCACATACTCTAGGCTTCCTCCAGAAATCCTAAATATCTGAGATATGTCCCATATGAACGTTTTGTCTGTTTTAATGCTTTCTATACAAGATGCATCTGCTTTCATCCTTTCTATGTCCATGCTACTAACCCTGTGTGGACGTTCCGCATACCTTTCGCTTCCTCCCTCTTTCTGCTTTCCGTTGGAGCAGATGTGAGTTCCACGGATGTCCAGAGGATGCTGAGAGGATACATCGGACGTTTAACAGATGACAACGGACGTAGAACATTTGTTGCCCGTATGTGTTGCATTTGTAGATCGTATGCGGCGGAAAATTCATCCGCTGAAAAAGTTTTGTGCAGCTCAAAACTTTTTGTGCAGATGAAATAGCAGTAGACGGATGTTTGAGGGATAGAGCATATGAAACATGTACGCAGTGAGTACACAACAGATGCATCGCGTTTTCCAACGGATGGCAAGCTTTTTTGTCCATTTTACATCCTCTTTGCATCCGTTGGTTCAGTGTGACAGGGGCTTTAAAAGAGAAAGGAATTGATAGAGAAAGGAATTGATAGAGAAAATAGACCACAGAGTAAAGAAAGTGAAATATTTAGGTATATATAACATGTGCAACAATTAAAGATGATAAGTACACAAAATTAATGCAATAAATTAAGTTGGATTTGGAGAAATGAAAGAATTTACAACTATCAATAATAGGGAAAATAGCTACCATAAAAATTACTATATTACCAAAGTTGCTTTTCTTATTTCAAACAATACCGAAAAACTAGAAAAAAAGTATTTTGAAGATTTAAATAAAATAATTTTGAAGTATATCTGGCAAGAGAAGAAAGCAAGAATAAAATTGAAAATGCTACAGAAATCTGGGCTACCAGATTGGGAGCTATATTATCAGGCATCTGTACTTACATGAGTAAAATAATAGATAGATTTGATGCAAAAAAGATTATTATTACTTCAGAAACACAATCTTCAATTAGGATGCCATGCTTTTCTTTACTATGGAAGGAGTACTATACATAGATATTTTCAAAAACATGTGAGTAAAGCCCATGTCACACTGGCCAACGGATGCAAAACGGACACAACGGATGAGAAAAATGTTCCATCCGTTGTTATCCACTCTCAAAAGGGGCAAAAATTTGCATAACCGGAGCGGATAACACGGATGCGGGAGGACGAAGGGCGGATGCAAAGCGGATACGGAAAGGAAGCCTAGCGGATGGAAGCGGATGGGAGCAGGTGGCACATCCGCAGGGCTTCCGGGGGGCCTCAGCAAAGCGGATGTGGAACGGATACAGAGGATGCACAGCGGACGCCGAACAGATAAAGCGGATGCACAGCGGATGCACAGGGGATGCACAGCGGAAGCCTAACGGATGCCTGACGTTCACTGCGCATGCGGGGAGGATTCATTGCATCAGCCCCGCGGATATAACGGAAGCAGCTCGGAAGCAGGTCGCCATTCAGAGGAAAGACCTGCTGCCGGACACATCGACTGCCTTGCCTGCCCTGCCTGCATGTCTGCCTGCCAGCCTTGCTTCCAGCCTTGCTTCCAGCCTTGCTTCCAGCCTTGCTGCCAGACTTGCTGCCAGCCTCCCTGCCAGCCTTGCTGCCAGCCTCCCTGCCAGCCTTGCTGCCAGGCGGTCTGCCTGCAAGCCTTGCTGCCTGCTTTCCTGCCAGACTTGGTTCATGTCTGCCTGCCAGCCTTCCTGCCAGCCTTGGTTCATGTCTGCCTGAAAGCCTTGGTGCCTGCCTGCCTGCCAGCCTCCCTGCCAGCCTTTCTGCCAGCCTTGGTTCCTGCCAGCCTCCCTGCCAGCCAGCAACCCCACAACCATGCGGAAGCACAGCAAGCCTCAGCCATCTGCTGCCAGCTCTGGCAAGAGGGACAGGGCTACCATCCCGCCCCCTGGCCCTCACTCTGGTTCTGCTGGGGCTTCTGCATCACGGGCTCGCTCTTCTGGGGCTGGCGCTTATGCTGCTTCTGCTTCTGGAGGAGCTGATGACAAGCACTCCAGCACCAGCCACCTCCACAGCACCTGGACCCTTCAACCCTGAGACTGAGTGACCAAGAGGAGTGCCAGAGACTCTTTTTTGTCTTATAACTTGTTGTTAGTAAAGTCTATTTTTGATTCACACACTTGCTTCATTTCTTTTTTTGTATAAAGTCTTGCTGGAACCTTTTAGAAATGGTTTAAGCCTTTGCATGCTTGTGGGATGGGTTAAGATAGCTATGGAATGGGCAGGGATACCTTTGGTATGGGTAATAGCTGTGGGGATAGATAAACCTCCAGTGTAAGCATAGTGGGACTGTATGGTCCACCCTCCCAGGTGCCACACCTATGGCCCTTTATTATCAATAATAATGTAATCAATTATCCACACATGTCAACATAAACACAACTCTTTATTAAACGCCCTGTTCATTGTAGGCCAACCAAACATACATGGCCCAATCTCATCCGTGTGATGAGAAAGGCTGAAGGAAGCATCCATTAAGCATCTACCATCCTGTCTTGCCACTCCACTGCTCCAGCTGGGGAGTTGCACCATTGTCTCAGGAGGTTGCGCTGCTTCTTTGCTTCATTTGAGGCTCTGTTGGGGCCTAGCACATCCTCAGTGTCGATCAGGTTTCGCCCTTGCCTCCATTCCCCAGGCTCCATGACCCCATTGGCTTGTTGGAGGTCCACGAGCCTGTTCTACAAGACTGAGTAGCGGGTGTGCATGAGATTGTGCAGGATGCAGCAAGCTTCCATGATCCTCCTCATGTTCTCTGGGCAATGCTGCATGGTGGTGAGAAGTACCTGGAACCTGTTGGCCAGGATGCCAAAGTCGTTCTCCACCACCCGCCTTGCCCTGGACAGCCTGTAGTTGAAGATCCTCTCTTCACGGGTGAGGAGTCTGGAGGTGTAGGGCTTCATGAGGTAGGTTGTGAGGGAGAAATCGTCATCCCCTACGATGAAGTAGGGCACATCTTCCGTGTCTTTGGGCAGGGGGTCTGGATCTGGAAAGCCCATGATGAGGTTGCCTTCCAGCCCCCCCTTGAGGTCACTGGCGTTATATACCTGGGCATCTGAACATGAGCCACTGTCAGGCAGAGCTCCATTCAAAATCCAGGAAAGAAATACTTAGACTCTTTAGTTTAGAGAAAAGATATCTTTTACTGAAAGTGAAGTGGTAGCAACCAAAGAATTCTGAATCTGAGAATTTAGGCGTACAATTCACATATAGAAAATGCTGGAAATGTTCCCACCCCCAATAGTTCAACTGACACTTCCAATTAGAAGTTGTGGATATGATCATGTGGCATCCTCAGGTGATGATGAGGCCTCTGTCCGTTGACCTTGGCATAGTTTGATAACGGGTTGCAGTTGCGCAGAGAAAGAAGAAAGTTAAGCGAGAAATAGAAACCTAACTCTATTTTATGCTCCCCCCTTCCATTTATACATCAGACGAATGTAACTCCTCCAGCTCACTCCCCCAGCTATTCCTACCCCCCTTTTCCACCCCCCCGTTACTCATGGCAGTCGAAAAGATGCAAAGCAATAGCAGAAGATCTTGAAGACTGACATTCGGCCCTCCTAGAAAAAGGGAAATCATCAGTCCTAGAAGTCCTAGAAGAGAGAGAGAGGAGAGAATATAAAGACAATTATTAATCATTAAACAATTTCAAAACAATACACTCCTAAGGCTTATCAGGATACTTGGAACGAAATGCTTTGATCAACTTAGGGGCGTTAACGTCGGTCTCATTAACCCATTCGGCTTGTGAAGAAGGGAAATGTTTCCAGGCTACAAGATACTGGAGTCGACCCCTCCATTTGCGAGAATCCAGAATTTCTTTAACTTCAAAATGTTGTTCGCCTTCAATCAATATTGGTATGGGAGAGTCAGTCTGAATGGGTCTTAGGTCAGAAGTACGCTCAGGTTTTAGCAAACTAACATGGAAAACCAGATGAATTCGTCGAAGAGTTTTTGGTAAGTACAGCTGGACCATTACAGGATTTATAATCCGTTCGATTGTGAATGGACCAACGTATTTAGGACCAAGCTTCTTTGACTTTTGAGTGGTCTGCAGGTATCTGGTGGACAGGAAAACCTTGTCGCCCACTTTATATTCCTTCTGTGGGGATCTTTTCTTGTCAGCAAATTTCTTATGAGCTTGATGGGCCTCATCTAATGCTTTGCGTGTTACTGGCCAGTTAAGTTGGAGTTGAGTTATCCATTCATCCAATGAATGGATATTTGGCTTTTCACGAGGAAGTTCAGGTATGGGAACGAAATCTTGTCCCAAAGCCACTTTAAATGGAGTAAATCCAGTACTGCTGTGTACGGAGTTGTTGTATGCCACTTCAGCAAATGGTAGTAATTCGGACCAGTTATCTTGTTGATAGTTTATGTAACATCTGAGATATTGTTCTAACACTGAGTTAGTCCTCTCACAAGCCCCATTGGTTTGGGGGTGGGGGGTGGGCAGAGCTTAGCCCCTGGGAGGAGCCTATTAACTTCAGGAACTCTTTCCAAAAATTTGAAGTAAACTGGACCCCTCTGTCAGAGATTATGCGTTCCAGGACGCCATGTAACCTGTAGATATGTGATATAAATAATTTAGCCAGCGTCTTAGCAGATGGAATCTTGGAACAAGGTATGCAATGTACTTGTTTGGAAAACAAATCAGTCACTACCCAGATGACCGTGTTTCCACCACTTTCGGGTAGTTCTACTATAAAGTCCATAGAGATTTCCTTCCAAGGAGTCGTTGGTCTAGCTACATTTTGTAACAATCCTACTGGCTTACCAGGAGGTCTCTTTGCCAAAGCACAAATCGGACAGCTAGCTACGTAAATTTCAATGTCCTTTTTTAAAGTAGGCCACCAGAATTGCCGCTTGACTAGATGTAAGGTCTTCACAAATCCGAAAAGGCCAGCTGCTTTAGAATCATGAGCCTGTTGTAGTATTTGGCTCCTCAATACTTGTGGCACATACAACTTGGCCCCCACCCAAGCCAAGCCATCTCTAATTGTATAGTCACTTGAATGAGCCAGGAACCATTCGTCCAGTTTTAAAGCTTCTTTTAATTGTTCGGTAAGGTCATTCGCTAAAACCACTTCTTGGTTCTTCCTTTGGGCTCTGGTAACCACTGGGGCAGCTAGGTGTTTGGCTGAGACAATTGGGCTTATCACCTCCTGACGCATACTATTATATTGAGGTAGTCTAGAGAGAGCATCCGCCATGAAATTCTTCCCGCCCGGAATGTACTTCAATGAGAAATTGAATCGCTTGAAATACTGGGCCCACCAAACTTGTTTAGGGGACAGCTTCCGGGGTGTTTTTAAGGCTTCCAGATTCTTATGATCAGTCCATACCTCAAACGGGTGTTTTTCTCCTTCCAGGAAATGTCTCCAGGTCAACAAGGCCCAATGAACTGCAAAAGCTTCTTTCTCCCAGACGGCCCATCTTCTCTCTGTTTCAGACAGTTTATGGGAGGTATACGCACAAGGCTGTAAGATCCCTTTCTCATTGATTTGCAGTAATACCGCTCCAATAGCTACATCACTTGCATCAGCTTGAATCACAAAAGGAGTGTCCATATCCGGGTGTTTCAGCACTGGTTCTGCAGCAAATAGTCGTTTTAGCTTTTCAAAAGCGGCTTGGCACTCCATGGACCACTCCAGCGGCTTTCCTGGCCTCGGCTTCACCTCCCCTTTTGTTTTTAAGAGATTGGTGATGGGCATTGCTATCTTAGCAAACGTCGGGATGAATTGCCAATAAAAATTTGCAAACCCCAAAAAGCTTTGAAGTTGTCTTCTAGTGCGTGGTGGAGCCCACTCCAGAATGGCACGCACCTTCTCTGGATCCATCTCTATGCCTTCAG
This sequence comes from Laticauda colubrina, assembly GCA_015471245.1. Taxonomy (NCBI): domain Eukaryota; kingdom Metazoa; phylum Chordata; class Lepidosauria; order Squamata; family Elapidae; genus Laticauda; species Laticauda colubrina. The sequence continues at coordinate 15,750,909 of BLBF01000065.1, read as the reverse complement.
ATGAAATGCGATATCCCAAATAGTCAATTTTGTCTTGGTGGAATTCACACTTTGACAATTTAGCATACAACTTAGCGGCACACAGTTTTTGTAAAACCGACCACACTAACTTCACATGTTCATCCAGGGTCTCTGTGTAGATAAGGATATCATCAAGAAAAACCAAAAACCCCCTGTATAAATGTTCATGTAACACTTGATTGATCATTTGCATGAATACAGCTGGGGCCCCTTGTAAACCAAAAGGAAGAACGTTGAATTGGAAACATCCCATCGGGCAGTTAAAAGCGGTCTTCCACTCATCCCCTTCCTTAATTCGAATCCGGTAGTAAGCTTCTTTCAAATCCAACTTGGTGAAGATCTTTCCCTTCGCTAAATGGGCCAACATGTCCTTCATCAAAGGAAGGGGGTACACGTTTTCCACAGAAATAGCGTTCAAATTTCTGTAATCCACCACCAAGCGTTTGGAACCATCTTTCTTTTCACGGAACAACACTGGAGCCTCTACCCGGGGTCTACCGGGTTGAATAAAACCACTTTTATCAATAAACAATCTTAGCTCTTTCAATTCCCGTGGGGTCATTGAGTATAATTTTGGTTTCGGGAGTTTCACCCCGGGCAAAATCTCAATAGCACAGTCTGTTGGTTGGTGAGGCAGAAGTTCATCCGAGGCCCTCTCACTGAACACTTCTTTTAAATCCCAATACTCTTTAGGAATTTTCTCCTCATCTTTTATGGACTCAGTACTGGTGGAAGCTATTTCAATTAGGGCCCCAGACTTCGGCTGCGATCTGGCCCCTTCTCCCGGTCGCTGCTTTGTGCGTATGCGCAACAACCCCTTTCTCCAGTTAACCTGGGGGTTCCATTTCCAGAGCCAGGGAAATCCCAGTATTAATGGTTGCTCCATTCCAGGGACCACAATAAACCGCAGAGTCTCATCATGCTCTCCCATGATCATTTCTATAGGTTCCGTGACATAACGTGCAGGGCAACCTCCAGCCACTGATCCATCTAATTGGCAAAAGGAAATGGGCATCTTCAAAGGTTTTAACTTTAGGCCCATTTTCTTCACTACTTCCGTGTTTATTATACACCTGGTGCACCCAGAATCTAACAGGGCTAGCATTTCCCCTTTGACCCCTGAATTGGGTACTCTTAACTTCACCGGAATGGTCATAGGTCCCACACTTGGACTTACCAGGAAGTCGTCTTCCGAGTTAGAAACCTCCTCCTCAGGGGTCACTGGGGCTTCTGATTCTTCTGCTGCGGGACGGGAGACCTCTGCTGTCTCTCTCGTCTTTAGTGCTGTTTCGCGAAGCTTCGCTGGGGATTTTTCAGGTTTCTTTCCTTCCTTGGGCGCCCCCTTCGGCTCCAATTTGACTCTGCAGTTCACAGCCCGGTGACCTTCTTTCCCGCATCGAAAGCAGGCTGAGGGGTTGGGTCTTGCCGCCACTCCTCCCCTCTGAGGTTTAGGAGCCTCTTGAGGGAGTGAGGGGGAAAACTTGCTCCACCCATAACCTCCCCGCCGTTTACTTCGGATTAAATCAATTTCCACTTCTTCTGCCAACAGGTACCACCTCTGCAAGTTATTGGGGTCTCTTCTAACAGTGCATCTCTGGTACACATCTTCATTTAAACCATCTTTAAACAGTTCTATCAGGGCTTCTTGGGGCCAGCCCCGGAAATGGCCTGCTAACTGCCTAAATTCTTGAGTGTAATCAGCCACAGACCTCCGCCCCTGTCTTATGGTTTTCATCATAATTCGGGCCTTGCGCTCCGCCAGTGGGTCCTCAAACCTAGCCCGCAGTGCAGCCATAAATAGGTTATAATTCAGCAACTGAGGATCATTATCATTATGCAAAGTCACCATCCACTCTGCCGCTATTCCCTCCAGAGCCCTGGTAACACACCTCACTTTGGCTGCTTCTGAGGGAAAATCCTCCCCATACTCCTCCATATGGCTCCATATGGTGCAGGCCATCATCGAAGAATACCTGGAAGAGCTCCACCAGTGCCCCTCCACTGATGAAGGATGGAAGAAAGTTGCAGAGCAGTGGTATCAGAGTTGGAACTTCCCACACACCGTTGGATCCATAGATGGCAAACACGTGGCCTGCAAAGCTCCACCCAAGTCGGGCTCCACTTATTTCAACTACAAGGGCTTCTTCAGCATTGTCCTCTTTGCCATGGTCGATGCTGACTACAAGTTCATATACATCGATGCTTCAGGCAGTGGCTCATGTTCAGATACCCAGGTATACAACGCCAGTGACCTCAAGGAGGGGCTGGAAGGCAACCTCATCATGGGCTTTCCAGATCCAGACCCCCTGCTCAACGACACACAAGATGTGCCCTACTTCATCATGGGGGATGATGCCTTCTCCCTCAGAACCTACCTCATGAAGCCCTACAGTTCCAGATGCCTCACCCTTGAAGAGAGGATATTCAACTACAGGCTGTCCAGGGCAAGGCAGGTGGTGCAGAACGCCTTTGGCATCCTGGCCAACAGGTTCCAGGTACTTATCACCACCATGCAGCATCGCCCAGAGACCGTGAGGAGGATCGTGGAAGCTTGCTGCATCCTGCACAATCTCATGCGCACCCGCTACCCAGTCTTGCAGAACAGGCTCATGGACCTCCAGCAAGGCAATGGGGACATGGAGCCTGGGGAATGGAGACAAGGGCAAAACCTAATAGACACTGAGGATGTGCAAGGCCCCAACAGAGCCTCACGTGAAGGGAAGAAGCAGCGCAACCTCTTGAGACACTGGTGCAACTCCCCAGCTGGAGCAGTGGAGTGGCAAGACAGGATGATAGATGCTTAATGGATGCTTCCTTCAGCCTGTCTCATCACACGGATGAGATTGGGCCATGTATGTTGGGTGGGCCTACAGTGAACAGGGCATTTAATAAAGAGTTGTGTTTGTGTTGACATGTGTGGATGATTATTACATTATTATTGATAATAAAGGGCCATAGGTGTGGCAGGTGGGAGGGTGGACCATACAGTCCCACTATGCTTGCACTGGAGGTTTATCTATCCCACAGCTATTACCCATACCAAAGGTATCCCTGCCCATCCCACTGCTATCTTAACCCATCCCACAAGCATGCAAAGGCTTAAACCAATTCTAAAAGTTTCCACCAAGAGTTTATTTAAAAAAAAGAAATGAAGCAAGTGTGTGAATCAAAGATAATCTTTATTGAACAACAAGCTGTAAAAAAAAAATGACCCAAGTCAAGTGTCCAAATAAAGTCCACAGGTAGCCAGCTACCCAGTCTCTGGCACTCTTATTGGTCACTGGGAGGTGTGCCCAGTCTCAGGGGTGAAGGGTCCAGGTGATGTGGAGGTGGCTGGTGCTGGAGTGCTGGTCTGTATTGTCATTGGGGTGCCTAGCCCCGAGAAGACAACGGGGACGGTGTGTTGAGGAAGCTCTCAGACAGCTGGCTCAGACCCGTGATGCTGAGAGGTCCTTCCTCCATGCCATGGGGTGTCAGCCCCAGTACTGATGAGAGATGTACTGAGGCCGGGCTTGGCTGTGGGGTGGAGGAAGGAGTAGTGTAGTGGGTCTGTCAGGTCTGCAACTGGGTGAGGATTGGCGTGGGTGGCATCTCTGTCGTCGGTGGCATTATTGTCGTGGGTGGCATCGGTGGCATCAGTGGAACCGGTGTCAACGGTGTCGTCCAATGACTCTGTGCCTGGACTGGGAAGGGATTCTGCCTGTGCTGCTGGACCTCCTGGTAGCCGTAGCCCTGATAGGTGAGGGCCTGTGGGAAGCCTTGGAATGGGAGGGACATCACCTGGCGTGGAGGAGCAGACCTGGACTGGGTGGGAGCAGGTTCCTCTGGATCTGGAGGGTTGTGAAGCAGCTCGGTGATCCGGTCCTTCACCACCTGGTACTGGGGTTCCTCCATGTTCCTGAGGGTCTGGTTGACATAGGTGAGGAAGGGCTTGCAGTTGGAGGATGAGGAGTCGGTGCTGACCAGCTGAGAGAGGAGATCTATACTGGTCCGGATGGTGTCCCTGATCTCCAGCAGGACAGTCTGGCTCTGCCCCTCCTGCTGTCTGGCTCTCTGCCTTTCTGTGGAGGTGGAGCTGGGGTGGTGGTGGATGCGGCTACGGCTGTGGTGCACACGACGTCTCCTTTCTCCCATCGCACCAGGGAGTCCTCCACATGCTCCGCCACGGTTACAACACCTGTCCATGGGTTCTCCGCTGTGGCACGCTCCACAGAAAGCTGCCTGGAGACAGGGACTGACTCTTGGCCGGAAGAGGACTGGGTCTCAGCAGGCTGCCGGAGAGAGAGGGTTGTGAGAGGGGCTGCTCCTCGGTGGCGGATCTCACCCTCCAGGAAGCTGCACTTCGCCATGACGTAGGTCTCTCTGTCCGTCAGCTTAACCATGGACTGGCCTGATTTCTTCAGGTGCAGCTTCTCGTACCAGGTGTGCATGTGCTTCCACCAGCCGAGGAGCACCTCCGAAGTGTAACCCATACTCTCCACCCTCTCTCTCCAAGCAGCCTGCTTCCTTTTGGTGTCCCTATAGAGACGGTGTCCCTTCCACCACAGATAGTCATTCTCTCTCAGCCACTCCAGCACCTCATCCTCGTGTTCCTCCTCAATATAGTATTGCCTCCTCTCCCGTCCCTGCATATGCCTCTTCCTCCCTTTGGCAGGACCAGATGGGCCCTCATCAGAGGGGCTCCCAGGTAGTAGGGGCTGCTCCTTCACACCACTACCAGCAGCAGCAGCAGCAGCAGCAACAGGATCATCATCATCATCATCATCATCACCATCAAGATCATAATCATCATCAGCAGCAGCAGCAACAGCAGCAGCAGGATCATCATCATCAGCAGCAGCAGCACCAGGAGGATCAGCTCCAGCAGCACCAGCAGCACCAGCAGCACCAGCAGCACCAGCAGCACCAGCAGCACCAGCAGCACCAGCAGCACCAGCAGCACCAGCAGGACCAGGAGCATGAGCAGAACCAGGAGCACGAGCAGGAAGAGCAGGTCGAGCAGGACGAGGAGGACTAGCAGGACCAGGAGCAGCTTCAGCAGAGTAAGCATGAGCAGAAGCACCACCGCCAGGAGCAGCATCAGCAGAAGCTCCAGCACCAGAAGAGCGAGCCCGAGCAGCAGAAGCCCCAGCAGAAGCAGAGTCAGGGACAGGGGGCGGGAGGGTGCCCTGTCCCTCTTGCCAGGGATGGCAGCAGGTTGCTGAGACTTTCGCTTCTTCCCCATGGTTGTGGGGTTGCTGGCTGGCAGGGAGGCTGGCAGGCAGGCTGGCAGGCACCAAGGCTGGCAGGAAGCCTGGCAGGAAGCCTGGCAGGAAGCCTGGCAGGAAGGCAGGCAAGCAGGCAGGCACTAAGGCTGGCAGGCAGTCAGAGAGCAAGGCTGGCAGGCAGGCAGGTTCCAAGGCTGGCAGGCAGGCAGGCACCAAGGCTTGCAGGCAGACTGGCTGGCAGGGAGGCTGGAAGGCAGGCTGGCAGCAAGGCTGGCAGGCAGGCAGAGAGCAAGGCTGGCAGGGAGGCTGGCCAGGAGGTTTGGAGGCAGGCTGGCAGGAAGGCTGGCAGCAAGGCTTGTAGCCAGGCATGCAGGCAGGGCAGGCAAGGACTCGATGTATCCGGCAGCAGGTCTTTCCTCCAAAAGCTGGCCACGTGGCTTACGCAATGCATCCCCCCCGCATGCGCAATTAATGCTCGGCATCTATTCGGCTTCCGCTGTGCATCCACTTGGCTTCCGCTCTGCATCTGCTTCATCCGCTGTGCATCCGCTGTGCATCCACTTCATCCGCTCGGCATCCGTTCCGCATCCGCTTTGCTGAGGTCCCTGGAAGCCTAGTGGATGTGCCATCCGCTCCCATCTGCTTTCCATCCGCTCTGCGTCCTCCCCTCGTCCGTTCCTTTCCATGTTATCCGCTCTAGTTATGCAAATTTTTGCCCCTTTTGAGAGCGGATAACAACGGATGGAACATTTTGCTCGTCCGTTGTGTCCTTTTTATATACGTTTTGCATCCATTGGGCAGTATGACAGGGCCTTAAGTCATCCAACTTTAAGGTTTGGGAACTTGTCGACTTCAACTCCCAGAATTCCTCAGCCAGCCATATTCAAAGCCTCGTAAACACCTGTGAGCTGGTATAATTATCAATGGTAAATGATAAGAGAAGTAGTTCTAAACATTTCAGTCTTTGGTTGAAGTACCTCCAGAGAGAAAGAGTTTTTATTCTTGTTGAATGTGTAGTATTTTGAACAATGGTCCCCAAAAATCATTTCCCCGTTTTTGAACATTTATAGTAAAAGTGGTACAAAAGGAATATGTTTTCATAACTTTCTTGGAAAATGGGAGAGGCTGAAAGTCTCATGGGTGGAATGTATAGCTCCTGCTCATAGTTGACAAGGTATCTGAGAGATTTTTGTTGTTACTCTATATTCCATTACAAAACATATGATATTTTCTTGAGCTGTCTGTTTCATCCCTGCTTTCCCACACTCAAAAGAGAATTATTGTAGAAAGGCTTTTAAGATCAGGAAACACAAGTAGCCAGGAACGCTGTGGAGTGACAGGTATTGGGAAATTTCCAGCCAGGCAAGTAGGAGGGATCAAGTGGGGAATTAATTTTGAGTCATTGCACAGCCATAACAGATCAAAGATTGACCTTGTCCCTCCCCTAATTCCATCGGACCTTACCTGTTTGTTCCCAAGGGAAGGTGAAAAATCAGTGGAGATTCTTGTAGGTTAGGAAGAACACAATAAAATAGTCAGTGTGACTGATTTATCTTCATGGACATCAATGTGAACATTCAGGTGTGGATCTGGTTGCTTGGGCCTGACAAAACAGGGGAGGAAGAGGAAAAAAAGACTACAGTAAAAATTCTGCCCTCTAACAACTATAAAATAACAAAGTATTCAATCAAAAATAATTCTTAAGCAAAATAAAAATGGAATAGGAAAAACAAAGCCTGTTTTGTTTTGGAAGAAGATAGTGATGATGGTTGGGGGATGTTTACCATAGATTTTTAGAATGGTGAAAGTTTAATTGATGGGATGCTTTTGCTTCTCATAGTTTTGTAAGTTTTCTCCCTGAATATTTTCTCCAAGGAGTGAATAGAAAGGGTGATGCAGATTGTTAAATGTTACTATTTTATATTTTAATTAGGGCAGATGAATGAACATAAGTCTTCAGTTAATGAAAATCTATTATTAATTAGTTGGACTTAGTCACAGCTATGAATGTTGCATTTTGGCTTAAAAAATGCAAGAGAAAATTATATATGGTATACAAGCATGTATATCAGAGAAATTAGTGTTATTATATTGAAGTTACTTTTATATTGAAAAAGTAACTCCAAAAACACATTTTATATTGATTTTTGGCAATATACAAATACCTGTTAGTTTAAAAGACACATGATTAATCAGCTAAGACCTCTAACTGGTTGACAGTCCTAATTATATACAACCACAGAAAAGCTACTGCTGTGTATACTGACTAATTAACCAATAGTAGGAGTAGAGTTTTTCTTTCCTATTTCTTTCCCAATAAAACTTTTAATAGCCTAATATCAGTGCTATTAATACCTTAGAAACTATAAAAGCTTCTGGGATTTCATTTGGGTCTCAATAAAGTGCTGAATGAGACAGTATTCAAGGTAGAGAACACTTTACTTTGTTGGAGAAAATGCTAATTTCTCCTCAAGTATAAACAAAGTGGAATTTAAATGAGTTCACAGCAAACCCAGGACAACAGAGCTTTCCAGCAGATACTAAAGGGAGCTGGCTTTATCCCTGCAGCAGAGTTACAGAGTTGAAGATTTATCTGTAGCAGGAAACAAAAAGTGCTGAGAGCACATCTTTGCAATACATAGCTGCCTTCAAAATTAAAACTCAAGACTTGGAAAGAGTTTGGATGATCTGCTCTAGCTTTATCTATACATTATGGCATGTCATTTTTTAAAACTATAGATGATTGAGTTGAACGTGATTGGGATTCACACAATATCCTCATCCATAAACCATGGTTTAGAATAAAAGTGGTAATTTCAACAATATGCCAAGTTCAAGCAAACAACTCCATAGAGTTTAGAATGTTGGGCAAACCAAAGCTTTTACACAGAGTGAAGAATTCTTGTGTTCTGTATGCAAATTGGGTTACTCCAAAACATGCAAATCTGATTGGTCAACTAAAGTAAGCATTGGATTGGTTCACTAAGAACCAATCCAAATAAAGTAAAAAAGGTGGCAAATTCGATCAGCTGCCATTGGTTACAAGCCGGCAGGCTAGCCTGTATAAAATACGCTGGCTGCGAAGGAAACCATCCCCGAGTCGAATGCAGATTTCTCGATGCCATCTGCAGGGTCTGCAAGAAATGAGGGCATATCGAAAAAGTCTGCAGAAACAAAAAATACTACAGCCCAACGAGACGCAGAAATTCCCCAACACGAGCTGAGCCTAAACGAGCTGAGAGAAAGTGGCAACAAGAGAAGCGAGCCAATACACACCAAACTGTCCTTATAAAGAGCGCTCAGACGGAAAGTGGGAAGAAAGTTAAAGTCATTGTAGAAATCAAAGGGAAGCCCTGCAAGATGGAAGTAGACTCGGGGTCCTTTCTCTCTATGGTATCGTGGGACACAATAAAACAGCTAGTCCCAGATATCAAAACCAAAGAACTAAAGAAGCAGCACCTAACTCTCAAGGACTACCAGGGAAACCAAATCCCTGTAGTCGGCATGGGACATTTCCGAGTTACCTACAAAGAACACATCAAAGTGCTACCACTGACCATAGTCGACAGAGACAGACCAAGTCTCCTGGGCATCGAATGGTTCGCACCATTGGGCATCGGGATGACCAGGATCGATCGAGTGACTGCAACCGGCTGGGAAGAAGACCTCATCCGGGAATTCCAGGACGTTTTTGACGGCTCACTTGGCAAGTATCGGGGAAATCCCATTTCTTTCAGTTTAAACCCCCAAATAGCCCAACGAAGAATAAAAGCCAGACAAGTTCCTTTTGCACTAAAGGCAAAAATAGAGGAACAGCTAGACAAATTAATAGCCCAAGGGGTATGAGAACCTGTGGACCATGCCAAGTGGGAAACGCCTATAGTCACACCTTTCAAACCTGACGGGTCCGTTAGAATCTGTGGTGACTATAAGGCTACCCTGAACCACGCATTACAACCAAGCGCATACTCGGTGCCAGTAGTCCAGCATTTGCTTCACTCCCTGGGAAAAGGAAAGGTTTTTGCTAAACTCGACCTAGCACAAGCCTACCAACAACTCCCAATGGACCCAGAAACTGCGGAAGCACAGACTATAGTTACCCATAAGGGCGCATTCAAATGTCACCGACTGCAATTTGGAGTAAGTGTAGCCCCAGGCGTTTTCCAGAGTCTAATGGAACACCTCCTAAATGGCATACAAGGAGTCGTACCATACTTTGACGACATCCTGATCTCAGCCAAAGATGAAACCCAATTAAAAAAAAGACTCAAAGAAGTACTAACTAAGTTTAGAGAATCTGGCCTCAAGGTGAAAAGAGAAAAGTGTTGCCTAGTTAAGAATAGCGTCGAATTCCTGGGCTATTTAATAGACGGAGAGGGTATACACCCTACAGACAAGAAAATTAAAGCCATCAATGAAGCACCAGAACCAAGAAACAAAGCTGAACTACAAGCATTTCTTGGACTGATAAATTTTTATAATGTATTCCTACCGAATAAAGCCACAATAGCAGAACCATTGCACCGTCTATTGGACAAGAAAGCAATTTGGACTTGGGGTTATAGAGAGAAGAATTCCTTCCAGAAAATTAAACAATTGCTAACATCAACAAACGTTCTCATTCAATTTAGCAACACACTGCCATTAAGGGTGACCTGCGACGCTTCGCCATTTGGAGTCGGTGCCATCCTGAGCCACCAACTGCCTGATGGCAGAGAGGCACCCGTCGCCTACTACTCAAGGACCTTGTCTAAAACCGAGAGGAATTACAGCCAACTCGACAGAGAAGCTCTAGTAATTGTCGCTGGAGTGAAATGCTTCCACGAGTACCTCAACGGGCGGACTTTTCAAATTATAACAGACCACAAACCACTAATGGGAATTTTGACGGGAAACAAGCCAACACTAAATATCCTTTCTCCAAGAATGAGTTCCTAGCAGCCTATTCCTACACTCTGACACATCGACCAGGGAAACAAATTTCCCATGCGGACGCTTTGAGCAGAGCACCCTTACCAGAAACCGAGGAAGACCCGGCACCAGTGATGACAGCATTAGAAATAGAGACTTGCCCCGATCTACCCATATCTGCTTATGATGTCGCCAGAGCCACCGCAAAAGACTCAGTGACTTCCCGCATCCTCAGCTGGGTAGGTAAAGGCTGGCCGGAAAATCAAAAAACTGAAAACTTTAAACCTTTCCGGACCAGACAGACTGAACTTTCGATTCAAAAAGGGTGTTTATTGTGGGGTGATCGGGTAGTCATTCCTAACAAACTACAACCCAGGGTACTTGGGATGTTACATGAAGGGCACCCGGGAATTGTGAAAATGAAAAGCCTTGCAAGAAGTTATATTTGGTGGCTGGGTATAGATAAGGACATAGAATATTGGGTAAGCTCGTGCAACAAGTGCCAGGGAATTAGACCGTCCCCGCCTAAAGCACCCATTAGAGACTGGGAAACCCCGTGAGGCCCTTGGTCAAGAATCCACATCGATTTTGCGGGTCCTACCAAGGGGCATACATTCCTGATTGTCGTTGATGCCTATTCTAATTGGCTAGAAGTAAAAATCATGCCATCAACGACAACAGAAACTGTAATCAAACAACTAGACAACCTTTTTGCCACCCATGGTCTACCGGACATCCTCGTATCAGATAATGAGCCACAGCTAACCAGCCTACAATTCGAACAATACCTAGCCTCCCTAGGTATCAGACATGCCCTAACCGCGCCGGCTCACCCGGCCGCAAACGGCAGGGCTGAGAGAATGGTCCGGTTTACCAAAGAGGGATTAGAAAGAATGGACACCGGTGATGTCCAACAGAAAATAAACCGATTGCTCACTCTCCAACACATAATGCCTAGTACCACGACCAACAAGTCCCCAGCAGAATTGCTCATGGGGAGGAAATTAAGATCACACCTTGATAGGTTGCACCCAAATTTTACGCCAGAAACCCCCCCCCCGACTCCTCCACACGATTTAGGAAATTTGAAGTAGGAGAGTTGGTTTACGCTAAAAACTTCACCGGGGACCCTGTTTGGCTACCAGGACAAATAACGCAAATAACAGGCCCCAAATCCTACTGGTTAATTGACGACGGCAGGGAATGGAAGCGGCACATAGACCAGCTCCATTCCCGAAACATAGAACGAAATACAGACATACACCCATACATGGAAAAAACCGGTGATGGACAAACCAAAGGGGGGGGGGAATGCGAGAAACAAATAAAGAACCGATACAAACAAAACCCAAAGAGATTAACAAACAAAAAGAGCAAATAAAAGACTCACTGTTTGAAGAGACTTGCGTGAAGAGCCCATTGGAAGGGGACAGCCAGGCCAGCTCGACCTGCCCGGAGGAAACGGGAGGGAGTGGCAAAACCGCCGGCCTAAGAAACTCAGGCGGCAGAATGGCTGACTCACCCTTCCAGATGGTTCCAGAGAGAAGGACAGACGACACAGCAGCCCCATCCGAACAGGTCGAAGTCTCCGCCGAAAGTGAACTGCGCAGGTCCAGTCGAGTCAGGAAAAGCCCCGCCTACCTGCGCGACTACATCACCACGTAGGACTGAACTAAGGAGGTTACAAGCCGGCAGGCTAGCCTGTGTAAAAGGCTGCCACTAAGTCGGCCAACCATTCCGTTTTTACTGACTCCTGTAAATAAAGACTTTTATTTGTTGGAACCCGGTCTACCTGGTGTTTTCCGAACAAAACATCTTGTTTGTGTGAGCTGCACAGGAAATTGAAGATATAAAGTAATGCCAGCCAGAGATTGTGAGAACCACCAAAACTGGCTCCATAGTGCATTAGATGGTAGCGATGAAGAAAAGCTACTGGCATCTATCTTAATCTAATTGAGGTCCCCAGCAAGGGAAGAGAGAAAGTTTGTGTTATCTATGAAATGCTATTTAAATTTCAAATGCAATCTTTCTTTGCCAAAATATATCAATACAATCTGTCCTTTATTCTGAGGAGTGACAACAAATTCTATTCTGAAATATAAATAGTAATGGTTTATGCACGTGCGCACACACACACACACGTATGTGTGTGTGTTTGTATTGTTGATCATCTCTGTTTCTTAGTCAAGGGAGCCAGCATTGTCTGAAGATGCTTCCATGGTCATGCGGTCAGAATGACTATACGCCGAGGCCCACAGAATGCTGTTACCTTCCCACCAAAGTGATACCTATTTAACTCATCACATTTGCATGCTTCAAACTGCTATGTTGGCAGGAACTGGGGCAAGTAATAGGAGCTCATCTTGTCGTGTGGCGTTCGAACGTTGAACCCGGCTGTCAGCTTTTTAGGTGATAAACTCAGGCTCTTAAACCACTTTTGCACATATCCACACCCACAAACACTGCTATCCTGTCATATAATGTGTGTATCTGTGTGTATACATATACAAATCATATGACAGGACAACAGGATACATATACAAATGAAGAAGAATATACATGTCACAGGATAATGTTGCAGGATCCACTCTGGGTCAGTCACTGGGACCAGAGATTATATAAATATACACATATATTTTTCTACTGTACATGAGATTCTTATGCTAGGGTAAACATAGGGTTACCAATCAGCTTCATTCCCAGGCAGCTCCTACTTAACACCATCTATTTTTAACAGAGCCTCACCCACTGCATTTTTAAAAAATAAATAAATTTATTTTTAAACTCCAATTGGAAGCACAGGAACAGAGCCAGGTAAGATCAAAGCAGCCCTGGTGTTAGATTTTTGTCCAAGGAGTTCCCTGACAATCTCCTACCTAAGACAAACCCACAGATCTTCCTGCAGTCCAGATTGTCACTTCAAGAGCCCTCCTAACCAAAGAGTTGCTGTTATCAGCACCTATAGGTATGATCTATCTCATTTAGTTGACCAAAATTCTGGAGGGATTTATGGACTGTCATGAGTGGTGGCAGAGGAAATTGCTGATGTCCCTGAGGTGAGCAAGCAAGTGACAAATAGTGAATTGATACTGCTTTACATTGGTTCCTTCTCCAGGCAGGGTGGGTATTTGAACTTGAATCAGTAGATTTCAGCTTTTTATCACCACGGTCCTCCAGTTTAATTCATTTGTTCATAAAACTATCCAGCCTATTCTCAAACACATAATCATAAATGTTAATTTAAACTTATGTCTTCTGGTTATGCCTTTATACTGGAAATGTAAATGAAGTAATCAAAGCAGCAACTAGAGAAAGAGAACTATATTGTTATATTTTGTTGTATGAATATTCATGAATGTATTTGGGGTCCCCAAAACTGGGCTCTTGCTTGGTATCCAAGCTGATATGTCACCAGATACAAGGTGTGGTACAAAATTATGCTTTCATTTTGGTACCAAAATATAAGGACCATAGCTCAAAAGCTAACCAACAGCCTCGATTAAAATCTCAGCAATTTTTAAAGTCAAGGGATGGTTGCATACAACATTTGCCCTTCCCCGAATAATGCATACATAGCAGATAACATTGATTGGTTATTTGGATCTCAGCCCCCTACATAGCTAAATGTCGCATCACCTGTGTTTCTCCCCAGGTCACTGGTATCTTGCAAAGTGTCCTAGTTTCATGTGCCAGCTATGTAGTTTTTGGGATTTTTCTTATAAGCAAGCTATTCTTATTCCTAATATCCTGGCTAGTGCTTTAAAAGATGCTAACTTCTGCCTTGCTAAGAATGTGCAGTTCCAACCTCTTTCCTATAGCAAATCAGCTCAAAGCAGCACTCCCTGTGACCCTCCTCCTTCCGCAGAGAAAAGTAAAAGCAGTTTTAAATCTTTGTCTGAGGCAGCACCCTCCCCACCCCAATCCCCTTCCTTCTGTAGGAAGAGAGAAGTCAGGAAGGAGCAAGGCTGCTTAAGGCAAAGAAATGAAGACAAGAGAAAATGTTTTATCAGAATTCATATTCCTCACTTGCATGTCCATTCCATCCATATCTGGGTCTTATAGGACCCTTCCTCTGATCCCCAGGGCCTCAATTGTACATACATTCCATCATCTGATCTTTCATATGTTGTATGAAAATCTTCTCCTTTCCCTCTGTCTTTCCTTTCTCTGTCAATGCCTGTCATTTTGTGAAAGAAAATTCGATAAGCCTTACTCTAGGATTACAAAAGGTTTTACAGTCCATCCTCTGTCATCTCCATTAGGTCATATTTCACCAGTTCTGCTATTGGGGCCATAAAAAGGGACTGAAATCAGAGCTTCCTGTCTAACTTCGCTTAAGAGCATCTATGTATAGCTTTTCTGATTTATATGGCTGTTTGGGGAATGGCAAAGTTCTTATTGCCTTTCTAAAAGTATTTTAAAAACCTCCAGGGCATGATATAGTCAAAGTGAAACACTTCAAAATCCCATTGATTTCCACAGCAGAGTCAGATCTTTTGCATCAAATCAATTGGTGTTAAAATGACTTAGGTTTGACTGTGTCTAGCCCCCATATTGTGTTCAACTTCTACCACAGGTAGACAAGGAGTTGTAGAGGTCACAGAGTGGTAAAGTATGAGGTGATTTAAAAAAAAAATAATAGGAGGAGAGGGTTTCTTAAACATATATAAATATGAAGAGAGGGATATAAGGAGGAATAAGATATTGGTGATTCCAGAAAAAATGCCCAGTATCTATTTTCTGTGTTGTAAGTCACATGAAAAAATAAAATGATCAATAAAAGTCCTGTTTTAGATGCAATTGACATGACATAGAAGTCATAGTTGTCTCTTTGTAAGGATTATTGAATGGCCTCAGATCAGAGTTTCCCTAACTGTGAGGTGTATCTTCTTTGGGTCCAAAAGTGGTTTAGTCCACAAATGGTTTAGTTGTACATTGTCATAACAATCCCATATTTCCCAAAGATTTCATTGTAACATTTTCATTGTTCATCTGTGTCATTTTGGGTTTTTAGAACCCAATTATACATTATTACACCAAAGAAAGGTATGATGGCAAAAAGTTTAAAAAATCCTGCTTTTGATCAGAGGTCTGCAACCTTTGCAGCTTAAATGGCAGGCTGGCAAGTCAAGCTGCACATAAATGTGCTTCATGGCCTGCTGCTTGCATGGCCAGGTTGCAAATAGTCGATGGCCCAGTACAGGGCTGCAGCCCAGAAGTTGATAATTATATCTGGTCATTTTTTCCCCAATCTTCAATACCTTACAATAATTTTACGTGAAAAGCAGGCAGGACTTGAATTGTGCCCTTTTATTTTATTTATTTTATTTTGTCAAGCAATTATAAGACAACAGGTATAAGTATAAACATCATTATGAATACATGAAATGCATACATATAAGAAAAATAAAAAGAAACAATAGGACAGGGAAGGTACATTGTTGCACTTATGCACGCCCCCTACAGACCTTTTAGAAAGGGGTGAGGTTAATGGTAGACAGTCTAAGGTTAAAATTTTTGGGGTTTGGGGAAGAAACCACAGAGTCAGGTAGAGTATTCCAAGCATTGACCACTCTGTTGCTGAAGTCGTATTTCCTGCAATCAAATTTGGTGTGGTTTACCTTGAGTTTGTATCTATTGTGTGCTCTTGTATTGTAGTGGTTGAAGTATTCATTGACGGGTAGGATATTGCAATATATAATTTTATGTACTAAGATTGGACCAAAGGTGCCGTAGTTCTAGGTTGTCTAGGTCTAGAATTTCAAGTCTGGTAGCATAAGGTATTCTGCAACAAGTAGAGGAGTAAAGATTCTTCTTGTGAAATATTTCTGGACTTTCTCAATTGTATTAATATCAGATACGTAATGTGGGTTCCAGACTGATGAGCTGTATTCAAGTATTGGTCCAGCAAATGTTTTGTATGCTCTAGTTAGTAGTGTGATATTACCAGAGAAAAAGCGATGTGGGATTAGGTTAACAACTCTTCATGCCTGTTTGGTTTAGTAGTTACAGTGGGCTCTCGCACTTAGATCATGAGAGATGATCCAAGGTCCTTGACAGAGTTTGGATCATCAACAAGGTCTTGACTATTCAGCTTGTATTTTATTTTCTGATTTTTTTTTTGCCAATATGTAAGATAAAACATTTATTTGTTGAGATTTGAAGTTGCCATTTGTTTGACCATTCTGATACGTAGTCAAGGTCTTTTTGAAGGGTAGCAGATTGTCTGTGGTGTTGAATAGCTTTACATCATCAGCAAAGAGAACGCATTTGCTCTTAATATGATCACAGTGATCATTTATGTAGAGTATGAAGAGAGTTGGTCCTAGAACACTGCCTTGAGGGGGGGGACACAACTGTTGACAGGTACAGAATTTGATAGGACGTTCCCAATTTTGACCTTTTGTTGTCTGTTTAACAGGAATGCTTCTATCCAGTTATAAAGGTGTCCAGAGATACCATAAGATTTTAGTTTTAGGAGTAGTTTGTTATGTACCACTGAATCAAAGGCTTTACTGAAGTCTATGTAAATTGCATCTATTGCTTTGCCCTGATCGAATTTTGTAGTTCATGTTTTTGCAGTGTAAGAGTTGCAGATTACAGGATAGTTTTTTTCTGAAAGCAAATTTTTATTAGAGAGAAATTGTTTATTATCCTCTAAGTGGAGGATAATGGATTGGTTAATAATTGATTCCATGACTTTACAGGTGACGCAGCATAAAGAGATTGGTCTGTAATTTTGAACTAGGCTGGGGTCTCCCTTTTTGAAGATGGGGATGATCATGGCTAGTGACCATAGGTTTGGCAAGGAGCTAGTCTTGAAATTTTTTTTAAAGATTATGCTTAGAGGTTCAGCAATGGCAGTGGATAGCTTTTTTAAGAAGTAGGCACATATTCCGTCCGTTCCAATAGATAGAGATGGTTTTAGATTGTGTAGTGCTTTTTCAACATTGTCTTCTGTAAAATCAATATGTATTAGATCATTGTAGTTGTCTGTGGTTCAACTAGGAAATACTGTGCATGATCCATTACAGTTTACAAATACGGAGCCAAAAAATGTGTTAAAGAGGATGGCTTTCATGGTGTCATCGTTGCAATCTTTACCAGGTCCTTTCAGGGATGGGATGGACCTTGAGTCTTTTAGTTTGTTGTTTACAAAATTGTAGAAAGTGTAGGTGGAATTGATGCGCAGAAGATTTTCTTCTTGTTTAATGTGATAATTGGTGCATTCAGTCTTTATCTGGTGGCATAAATTTTTGTATCGGCTTTTGAAGTTGGCAACATAACCAGATTTGTTTTTCCACCTAAGTGATTTCTTTTTGGTTTGAAGCTTCCTTATTGTTATGGGTAATTTGTTTTTTTCTGGTTTTGGGAGTTGTTATTGGTACATATTGTTTGATGACTCTTTTGACTTCAAATAAAAAAATGTTGTAATGGTCTTCAACAGTACTGCATCCTGTGAATAGAAATTGCCAAGAGATGAGAGATCATTGTCTATAAGATCATAGTTGCCTTTTTTGAAGTTATAATTGGGGATTTTGTCGTTATGATGATTTTTGTGTGGATGTATGTTGAGACAAAAGTCAATCATGTTGTGGTCACTGTTGGAAAAGGGTTCTTTCATTTGTATTCTGTAAATTAAATTCAAACAATTGCAGAAGATGAGATCGAGGCAGTTGTTAAGTCAAAATTGTTGGTTACTAGTTGTTCCAGTCCCAGATTTGTTACAGCATTGTAGAAGGTTGCATGTATGGGGTTCAGTTTTACATTTGTTTAGGGTCCAGCTAATATGAGGTAGATTGAGGTCACCAAGAAAGGTAAAAGAGTGTGGGCAGGATGTTGTCCATGTTAGTGGTGAATTTAACTTGTTTATATGTTCAGTGTCATAATCAGGGGCTCTGTAACATAGTAAGAATCTAAATGTGATATTTAAGGACAGTTCATAGATGATGGTCTCAGGAAGAGCAAGCTCCTGGGTAACTTGGATGTTTTTTAGATGTCGGGACTTTTTATAGACGATAGCAACACCATCTCCTCTACAAATTTCACAATCTTATCGGTAAGCATGATAGTCTCTTACTGTGGTAATGGAATCAGGGAGAAATGCCTTGAGCCATGTTTCACAGACAAATATGATGTCTAATTTAGCCATATTTAATAAGAGGAGAAATTCAGGTATTTTATTTACTAGGCTTCTTGCATTGAGTAGTTTGCATTTAAGGCCAGATGTCGTTGGAATTGAGGTAGTTAGGGGCATGTGTGCCTAGTTTTGAGTGATGGTGGGTTGGATGAGGTAGGGTTGGATGTGGAGTTATTGGTTGTGTGACTTGCTTTTGATACAGTCAGCACGGTCAATGTACAGGTCCTTCTCTCCATTGTCTAGACTCCATTGCCGTAATTATCTAATTATCTTATTGAAAAGATGATAATAATCAGAAATATTTTTAAAAACAAAACATTCAGTCCTTGCTGAGTTGATCCCACACTGCTATTCCTCAAATCTACTTTTATGTCCAGAGGAAATCTGTTAAATCAAAATGATCCCAATGATGGAGAAGTCAAGCATGAGATCCTGGAATTGATCTTATTCCCTCATGGAGAAGGAGATGCAAATTCATACCAGTCTTCCCCCTAAAAATATAAGAAAACTTGCCAACAGGTTGATTTATATGTGAGCAGTCTTTTATGTGCAGTACCCAACTGACCTGGTTTTCTGAATTGGTGATTTTCTTTGTTCATTAACTCTATGTTGACCTCTAATAGAAATGTAAATTATGGCATGAATAAAATAGATCTCCAAATTCATCAATAAGGCAGCCATAGTAAACATTAGAATAATATTTCTCTTGAGAACCTTAACAAAACAAAACAAAAGCCTGTATTTTAACTCCAGAATTTTGTTACCCCCACATGCACTTTTTAATGTTTGAAATTAAGCAGCAGGAATATTTAGGAGGTTTGGCTTTGAAGCCATTATCACTTCCTATACCTCAGAGATCCATTCAGTATTGTGAAGCAAGCAGAGCTCTTAATCCACGTCATTGGAAAGACTCCGGGGTGTGTGTCCAAAGGAAGGCATTTATTTCTCAAATTAAAGCCCAGCATGTAAAAAGCCCAGATAGTATTTAAGCACATTCTATTGACTCCTGTTCTGCAGTTGTTTTCTAAATTTCTTCCTGATGGAAGATGATAGATTGGCTGAAGTCAAACCTCTCTCTTAAAGGTAAAATGCATCTTTCATGATTTATTCTTCTCACATTGACCAAACAGCTTTTGGTATAACGGAGGCACTCTAGTTCCTCTGAGGGATAGAAATAGTGGCGAGAAAGTCACCCTATTTTATTGCACTCTATCCAATTGCCTTAAATCATGTTATGGAGATTTTTGACAAGTTTGGAATTCAGTGTTAATTGTAATAGCCACTACTGTTGATCTTGAGCTGCTTATCTTTTCTTTTGCATATTCTTTAAATCCATGTTCTAATGGTTGTAAGTCTGCTCTGCTAACCAATGTAAAGTTGTGTAAATAACCAAACAAAATTTCTGAATAATATATTTCTCAGCAGATACTGAATGGGGGGTAAAATCACTTGGATACAGAAAAACAGCCTATTGTTTTTCAAAGGCTTCATTACCCAACTATGTAACTTCATCAGAGCTCTCCTTTTAAGCTCCGCCAACCAGTACTTCCTAGCTGACAGCACCCAGAGCATGTCCTTCCTGGCAATCAGGCAGCATTGGGTAAAAACAGCTGGGGAGAGATGGTCCTGTCAGTTATTAGTTGCTCCGATTCTTATGAATAGTGTGTTTCAGGATCCTAGGATAATGTCAGGTGTGAAGAACCACGCATTAAATTCCAATTAAGCTGATTTATTGATCATGATTATGCAGAAGAATTTAGTCAATATAGTCCACACAAAATTGGCACAAGTTAAGAGTTAATGGAATATAAGGGGGACTGATTCCTCTCTTGGCTCTGCCCTCAGGGCAAGGTTCTGATTCTTCTTCTCTATCCACACATAAGCTATTCTAGCATATTTTAAATATTTTTCTGTATAAAGTCAGAAATGCTTCTAAGAATAGGGAAATCACAATGGCAAGGTTAATTTCTTACAAAGATATAGGGTATTTTTTGGAATGACTCAAAGTTTTGCATAAAACTTTATGGAATTTGCTGTGATTGTGAGTTTTAAGCCCTTTTTATTTCAGTAATAATTGCTTAGAACCTGAAAATATAAATGATCCTTGGTCATTTGTTTTGTTTTTTGTTTCATTATTCCACTCTATTATATTACATACAAGGAAAATACATGATTGTCAACATCCCATATAACATTTTAATTGCAAAATAAATTCTTCCCTTGTTAGCAAATGCCATGCTTTCTACTATAACACTCTTGTTATGCTGGTCTATGACAGCAATAAAGGTTTGATTTGATTTAATTCTCTTGTTTCTTTGCCATACATTGTACAACAGATGAAGTAGACTGGGAAAAATCAAAATAGAAAGTGTGTAGGAGTGAACAATCTGAGGCAATGATGTCAAGTAAGTCATTCTAGGAGTCAACAGCAAAATGTTGGTGAGAAAAGTGAAGCCACTCATTCAGTATTGAAGAAATATTGAACTGTCGCACTGTACAAGTACAGATTAGGCAAAACCTGGCTCAGTAACTGTGAGAAACACTTTGGAGTCCTCGTGGATGATCACTGAAACATGAGCCAGCAGTGTGGCAGCAGCCAAAAAAGCTAATACAATCCTTAGTTGTGTAAACAGAGGCATAGATTCAACATCACATGAAGTATTGGTACCTTTTTATAAAGCCTTAATAAGACCACACCTAGAATACTGCATGCAATTCTGGTCACCACATTATAAAAAAGATGTTGAGACTTTGGAAAAAGTGCAGGGAACAGCAATTAAGATGATTAAACATACCAACATCAAACATAGCTATAAGGTTATACAATTACCACATTTGGGACAAACAGACCATATGTCACTGCTTTTAGCACTAGTGTACATCCCTCTTAGGAGGCGGGCTCTGCCTATAATAAAGACAGTGAAATCTTGGCCAGAAGATGCTTCCCAACAACTTCAGGATTGTTTTGAGAACACAAATTGGGTCATCTTTTACCACCCTGACCTAGAGGTGAACGCTGCAACTGTTTGTGCTATATCAAACACTGCACAGATACTATCACTGTGTATAAATGTATTAGGATCTATCCCAATCAGAAACCCTGGATAACCAAGGAAGTCCAGCGCCTTTTGCCTGACAGGACCAAGGCCTTTAGGTCCGGTGATGGGGCAAGATACAGTGTTGCCCCACTGAGAGCTAATTTGAAGCTAATCTGAGAGCTAATCTGAAGCCCACTGAGAGCCAATCCCCACTTCAGAGCTAATCTGAAGAAAGGTATTCGGAAGGCCAAGGCTGATTATAAGAGGAAAATTGAGGATAATTTTTATAGCAATAACATGAAGCATGTGTGGCAAGGGATTCAACAAATTACAAACCATCAACCAACCAATGTCATCCCTGCTGAGGGGGATGCTTCATTGGCAGAGGAACCGAATCATTTCTTTGCTCGCTTTGAAGTGGAGACATCAGAGACAGATAAAATACAACTACCAGACAATTATAGCCCCCACCTCATTGTGGAGGAACAGGAGGTGAAGAGCATTCTGAGGGCTGTGGACCCTAGACAGATTGCCAGTCCTGAGGGTATCTCTGGCCGAGTGCTTAAAGACTGTGCTGATCAGTTGCCTGGAATCTTTACCAGGATCTTCAATCCATCTTTATCCCAGTCCACTATTTCATTGTGTTTGAAGGCTTCCACCATTGTTCCACTGTCAAAGAAGTTCCCTGTCAATAATCTCAATGATTACAGACCAGTGGCACTCACTCCTATCATCATAAAGTGCTTTGAGAAATTGGTCTGCCGGCACATCATTTCTGGTCTTCTGCATACATTTAATAAACACCAGTTTGCATACAGAAAAAAATAGATCTATAGAGGATGCTATAGTCATCACTCTCCACACTGCTCTGACTCATCTAGAACAGCAAGGGGGGGGGGCTATGTAAGGATGCTTTTTGTGGATTTTAGTTCTGCATTTAACACAATTCTTCCACATAGACTAGTGTCTAAACTTCTGGACCTTGGGCTTTCTAATTCAATCTGCCTTTGGATTTCCTGTCTGGCCAGTCACAGAGGGTCAGATTAGGTAATCATACCTCTTCAACCCTTATTCTTAACACTGGTATACCACAGGGTTGTGTGTTGAGTTCCTTATTCTATATTTTTAATGTGCATGATTGCATTCCCACTCACGCTAGTAATACTATTGTTAATATTGCTAATAGTGGTGCAACTTATTTCCGGGGGGGATGAGTCTGCCTTCTGAGATGAGGTGGATAGGTTGCTTTCATGGTGTGGAGACAATAACTTGGTCCTCAACACCAATAAAACCAAGGAGCTTATAATGGATTATAGAAGGAACAGATCAGACATCCAGCCCTTGCTTATCAATGGAGACCAAGTGGAGCAAGTGGCCAGTTTTAAGTTTCTGGACATGACCTGGGGTGCCCACATTGCAGCCCTGGTCAAAAAGGCCCATCAGAGATTATACTACCTGAGACTTCTCAGAAAACAACAACTGAATGGAAAATTGCTGATGACCTTCTACTGCTGCACCAATGAGAGAATTTTAACATACTGCAACTCTGTATGGTTTCCCAATTACACAGTGGCAGATAGGAAAGCACTCTAAAGGGTTAATGTCATTGCCCAGAAGATCATTGGTTGCCCTCTTCCCTCTTTGGAAGAGCTTTATAGCTCCCGTTGTCTTAAGAAAGTTCAAAACATTCTCAAAGATCCATCTCATCCTGGAAACCCTTTTTTTTTTAACTATTACCATCTGGCAGATGGTACAGGATAATAAAAACAAGGACAAATAGGCTGAAAAACAACTTCTATCCCAGGGCATTAGCTGTATTCGGCTGTATAGTGGAGTGTTGGTGTGGTGTTGCGGGTTTCCGGTTCAATGTGTGAAAGATGAAGGATGTGTGTTTGTGTTATTTTCATGGTCATGGTCGTGATGCGCACTGAAGATGGAGTTTGATTTCTTTGTATGAGGTGCAATGACAATAAAGTAAACCAAACTAAATTAAAGACCTAGAGACTAAAGCCCATGTCACACTGCACCAATGGATGGAAAGAGGATGTAAAATGGAGAGAAACACTTGCCATCTGTTGGTTAATGCGATGCATCCATTCTGTACTCACTGCGTCCGTTTTTCTTCCTCTCTATCCGTCCAGCATCCGTCGACTGAGGTTCCATCCGCTCAAAAAGTTTTGAGCTGCTCAAAACTTTTTGAGCGGAAAAGGTATCCAACGCGTCCATTCTGCATCCTCAACGCATACTGGGAACATCCATTCTGCATCCGTCGTCATCCGTTACACATCCAGTACATCCGCTAGGCATCCGCTGCACATCTTCGCAACTCAAATCTGCTCCAGCGGTAAACGGACACAGGGAAGAAGTGAAACAGATGCGGAACGGACGTGCAGCGTTAGTAGCAGGATGGAGAAAGGATGAAAGCAGATGCACCTCGCAAAGAAAGCATTTAAAATGGACAAAACGTTCGCAGAGGGGACCTATCACTGTCCTGCTGGAGATAAGAGACACCATCAGGAGCAGCATAGATATCCTCTCTCAGCTGGTACACACCGAGACCTCATCCTCCAACCACAAGCCCTTCCTCACCTATGTGAACCAGACCCTCATGGACATGGTGGAACCCCAGTACCAGGTGGTGAAGGACAGGATCACTGATCTTCTTCACAACCCTCCAGATCCAGATGAACCTGCTCCCACCCAGTCCAGGTCTGCTCCTCCACCCCAGGTGATGTTACCCCCATTCCAAGGCTTTCCACAGGCCCTCACCTACCAGGGCTATGGCTACCAGAAGGTCCAGCAGCACAGGCAGCAGTCCTTCCCAGTCCAGGCACAGGTTCATCAGACGCCACCGTTGCCACCCACGACACTGATTCCACCGACGTCACCGATGCCACCCACACCACCAATGCCACCGACGCCAGTCCTCACCCAGTTGCAGACCAGACAGCCCCACTACACTGCTCCTTCCTCCACCCCACAGCTAAGCCTGGCCTCAGTACATCTGTCATCAGTACTGGGGCTGACACCACATGGCATGGAGGAAGGAGCTCTCAACATCACAGGGCTGAGCCAGCTGTCTGAGAGCTTCCTCAACACACCGTCCCCTGTTGCCCTCTTGGGGCCAGGCACCCCAGTGGCGCTTCAGACCAGCACTCCAGTAGCAGCCACCTCCACAGCCCCTGGACCCTTCACCCCTGAAACTGGGCACACCTCCAAGTGACCGAGAAGAGTGCCAGAGACTGGGTGGCTACCTGTGGACTTTATTTGGACACTTGACTTGGGTCATTTTTCTTTTACAGCTTGTTATTAATAAAGATTATCTTTGCTTCACACACTTGCTTCGTTTATTTTTTTCAATAAAGTCTTGGTGGAAACTTTTAGAAATGGTTTAAGCCTTTGCATGCTTGTGGGATGGGTTAAGATCGCAGTGGGATGGGCAGGGATACCTTTGGGATGGGTATTAGCTGTGGGATAGATAAACCTCCAGTGCAAGCTTTTGGTGGCTACCAAAAGGACTGTGTTACGATCCATGGTGGACATAAATGGATGCTGTGGAAGAGCAAGAGCCAGATGAAGGCTGCAGAGGTCTGCACAGCAGGGCTGCTGGACTGAAAGTGAGATCCAGGTGAGTTGCTCCCCCTTTTTATAGGCAATATAGGTTTTCCACTATGTGTCCTTTTGCATCCTCTAGACATCCTCTAGACATCCTTAATATCCGAGATAGGTCCTCTCTGCGGACATTTTTTTTCCGTTTTAAATGCTTTCTTTGCAAGCTGCATCCGCTTTCATCCGTTCTGCATCCGTTCTGCTTCCTCCCTGCGTCTGTTTACCGCTGGAGCGGATCGAGTTGCGCGGATGAATTGCGGATGCATAGCGGATATAGCGGATGCATAACGGATGCAGAACGGATGCCTTGCGGATGTCTAGCAGATGCAGAACGGAAGCATTGGATACATTTTCTGCGCAAAAGTTTGGAGCAGCTCAAAACCCTCTGAGTGGATGAAACGTCAATAGATAGATGCTGGACGGATAAAGAGGAAGCAAAACGTATGCGGTGAGTACAAAACAGAAGCATCGCGTTAACCAACGGATGGCAAGTGTTTTTCTCCGTTTTACATCCTCTTTCCATCCATTGGTGCAGTGTGACAGGGGCTTAAGGAGTGAGTGAGCAGAAGGTTCCATGGACCATGTGGGAAATGCAGCCTTGTGTTTCTGCGCAGCCTGGATCAATTGCTTTTAGGGTGGGCACTCTCAGGGTGACATTTCTTTGCGGCCCACCAAAATTTTCTCTGGTGGGCCACAGCCCACTGGTTGGTGACTGCTGTCTTAGGGCATTTTAGTTTGGCATGAGTCTTGGAGAAATTAGATATTGTGGTTGGATATCATGGATCCTCTTCTCTAATCACTGTGCTGTAGTAGCGCAGTGGTTGGAATGCAGTATTGCAGGCTACTTTAGCCAACTGCCAACAGTTTGATTCTCACTGGCTCAAGGTTGACTCATTCTTCCAAAGTCAGTAAAATGTGAACCCAGAATGTTGGGGGCAATATGCTGACTTATAAATTGTGTAGAAATAAAGCACTATGAAGTGGTATATAAATCTAAGTATTGTTACTATTGCTATTGCTTATCTGAGAAATCTGGAGAGCACATATGGACAGGATATGGTAAGTGTATTGGGTAGGGATGTGTAGACCTTTCTGCATCAAACTATTTTAACTCTCAAATACTTTATTTTGAGTGCAGGATGTTTTACTTTGCAGATGCAACAACTGCTTTGAGTTTGAAATATTTGCAAAATGTCATAGCCCACCCTGCACTTGAAACATGATTAATTGATTGTGTGGTGTCAAGATGATGTTGATTTAGTAATCTCATAGAAATATTTTCTCTAGAACATTGTGTCTGCAATCTCATCTTTATGTTTTTTTAATGGATGGAGTGGATGATGTTTTAAATTTGAGATGTTTTGAATACAAATGTTTTGAATAATCCTACTGGGAAGCATTAGATCATCCCTAAACCCATGACTTTATTGAAAGTGTTAGTGTTTGTGTGTGTGCACCTTCAAGTCTTTTTTTGACTTCTTGTGATTGCCTGGACAAGTCCCTGTAATTTTCTTGGCAAGAGTTTCAGAACTGGTTTGCTACCAGACCTGCTTTCTAGGTCAGAGAGACAGCTGTCCCAAACTCTCACAACTAACTTCTGTGCCTACGGTAGGAGTAGAATTCATAGTCTCCCAGTTGCTAGTCTGATGTCTTGAACAGTAGACGAAACTGGCTTTCTCTTATTAATCGAGACTATAGTTATAAAGTCTTGAAGTTCTAACCAAACTTTTTCCTTCCCTCATTCTTCTACTCTAATGAATCATGGAGAAGTTAGTTTATTTTTTTTTTCCAAAGGTTTCTCTGTTTCCTGGGCTTAATACATGCTTTTCCAACTGTTTGTCTAATCCAGGACTGTCAAACTCCTGACACAGGCTAGATGCATCATGCTCTGGCCACACCCATGCCCAGTTTAGTGAAGTGGAAAAAAGTCCTGATACATCATGTGACAACACCATGATTCCGTGAGTTTGACACTCCTGGTCTAGTTTCTTCAAGGTCATCTCTGTGACTCTGTCTTAATACCTGTTAAATTGCAAGATCCTGGCAAGGGATTGTTATTTCTTTCACATATATCACTGTGCATAGGAATAAAGAGGAGGCACGGTAGCACATATTAATGTTTCTGGGCTACAGCCACAATCACACATTTACACATTTCCTAAACTGCCATATACATGTGCAGTATAAAAAATAAGCAACATTCAAATTCACAAATGGGTCAAACTTTGTTAAATTGGTCAAAGTTTGTCATGGAATCACAAATATGCATCTGGGGAACTGAGGATTCTAAACTGTTCATTTCCTAGAAGGGGACACTGTTTTGCTTCACTCTTTTTTGAGGTGGGGATTGATATAGAAAGATAGATTGATATAGGTAGACTTAATTTCAACTAAGTTTCATGATCCAAAATAGAAGATTTCTGGATAAATGAGGCATCCAATTTTACCCAAAGCCTGACTATTGAGTCAAAAGCTGCCTTTAAATCAATAAAGGAACTGATTAAAGCATCTTTCTAGGGCAGGTCATACAAAATGGCAGTTATATATCTCAAGTGAAGAGGCTTCTTCTCTAGCCCCAGTCATAAAGGAAGGGGATAGAATCCCATGATTTTAAAGATTGGGATCAGGAGCATGTTATTTAATTCCAATTACTTCTTTCAAACTCCAATGAAGCCAGGTATTGAATTAATAAAATATTAATACTTCCAAAGTATTTAATTCTGTTCTTCTAAACTGATTCATAACTATATACAAAAAAATGAGAAATCTAGAATAAAGCAGATTCCATCTTAAAGTAATGAAGTCCCATATCACCACAAGAAAAGCTAAATCAGATTCCAAATGTAGCAAACAACTGGATACACACCGATGAGCTTGGAGAGTAAATATTAAACATCTGGATAGTGGTGGTTTCAAGAGATCTTAAATCTGGATAATTACAAATCTGTGCCATGTAAAGCAAGAGGTTATAGATGGTAATAGTGGTGAGGATGAAATTGTCCCTTTTGCTACCAGTAAAATATAGAAATGTATTGGCAGCCTTGTGAGCCTAGTCAGTGATAGCTTTTCTTTGCTCTCTCCAGAATGCAGATAATCTGAAGATAATACCTGGGTATTTGAAGGCATTGGTTTATTCCATAAAACTGATATGCATTTTCCAGCAAAGGATGCAGTTGTCTTTGGTAAAGACCATTATTTTGAGAGTAATGGATAGTGAGAATTTTCTCTTTAAACTATGAGACTACAGCTTGAAGGCAAAACAAGAGACTGTAAAGACCTCTCAAGACATCTGTGCACATCAAGGGAGCAGGAATCTAAATGGCAGATGTCATTCAATGTGACCAACTACAAAACAACATGCATGATGCCAAAAATCCTACCTACTTCTACAAACTAATAAAGCCCATGTCACACTGCACCAAGGGATGGAAAGAGGATGTAAAATGGAGAGAAACACTTGCCATGCGTTGGTTAACGCGATGCTTCCGTTCTGTACTCACTACATCCGTTTTTCTTCCTCTCTATCCATCCAGCATCCGTCAACTGAGGTTCTATCCGCTCAAAAAGTTTTGAGCTGCTCAAAACTTTTTGAGCTGCTCAAAACTTTTTGAGCAGAAAATGTATCCAACGCATCTGCTAGGCATCCGCTGTGCATCCGCACAACTCAAATCCGCTCCAGCGGTAAACAGACACAGGGAGGAAGCGGAACGGACGCGGAACAGACGCGCAGCGTTACTAGCACGGACGGAGAAAGGATGAAAGCGGATGCAGCTCGCAAAGAAAGCATTTTAAACGGAAAAAACGTTCGCAGAGGGGACCTATCTCGGATATTAAGGATGTCTAGAGGATGCCTAGAGGATGCAAAAGGACACTTAGGAGAAAACCTATACTGCCTATAAAAAGGGGGAGCAACTCACCTGGATCTCACATTCAGACCAGCAGCCCTGCTGTACAGGCCTCTGCAGTCTTCATCTGGATCTTGCTCTTCCACAGGATCCAGTCATGTCTACCATGGATCGTAACAAAGTCCTTTTGGCAGCCACCATCGTTCTGCAACAGTGCGAAGTCATCTACAGGCTCTCTGAACTCTACTACAGGAAGAAAAGGAGGCAGCCAAGAAGCGTCTGGGTCCGAAGATGGATCGGGAGAAGAGCAGAGTACGAACTGTACAACAAGCTGATGGTGGAGCTCAGGAATGAAGACACTCATGCAATCCAGAACTTCATGAGGATGCCTCCAGCCATGTTTGACGAAGTTGTGGAGCGGCTGACACCCAGGTTGACCAAGCAGAGCACCAACCTCCGGCCCAGCCTGGACCCTGGGCTCAAGGTAGCACTGACTCTGCGCCACCTGGCCTCAGGGACCACCTACAGGAGCATGCAGTACGGCTGGAGGGTGCCACACAACACCATCAGCATTGTGGTCAGAGAAGTGGTGCAGGCCATCATCGAAGAATACCTGGAGGAGCTCCTCCAGTGCCCCTCCACTGAAGAAGGATGGAAGAAAGTTGCAGAGCAGTGGTATCAGAAGTGGAACTTCCCCACACACCGTTGGAGCCATAGATGGCAAGCACGTGGCCTGCAAATCTCCAGCCAAGTCAGGGTCCACTTATTTCAACCACAAGGGCTATTTCAGCATCATCCTCTTTGCCATGGTCAATGCTGACTAAAAGTTCATGTACATCGATGCTTCAGGCAATGGCTCATCTTCAGATGCCCAGGTATACAACGCCAGTGACCTCAAGGAGGTACTGGAACACAACCTCATCATGGCCTTCCCAGATCGAGACCCCCTGCCCAACGACATGCAAGATGTGCCCTACTTCATCGTGGGGGATGACGCCTTCTCCCTCAGATCCTACCTCAAGAAGCCCTACACTTCCAGATGCCTCACCCGTGAAGAGAGGATTTTCAACTACAGGCTGTCCAGGGCAAGGTGGGTGATGGAGAACACCTTTGGCATCCTGGCCAACAGGTTCCAGGTACTTAAAACTACCATGCAGCATTGCCCAGAGACCATGAGGAACATCGTGGAAGCTTGCTGCATCCTGCACAATCTCATGCGCACCCACTACCCAGTGTTGCAGAACAGGCTCGTGGACCTCCAACAAGGCAATGGGGACATTGGATCTCCAACAAGGCAATGGGGAATGGAGGCAAGGGCAAAACCTGATAGATACTGAGGATGTGCAAGGCCCCAACAGAGCCTCATGTGAAGGGAAGAAGCAGCACAATCTCCTGAAACACTGGTGCAACTCCCCAGCTGGAGCAGTGGAGTGGCAAGACAGGATGATAGATGATTAATGGATGCTTCCTTCAGCCTGTCTCATCACACTGATGAGATTGGGCCATGTATGTTGGGCGGACCTACAATGAACAGGGCATTTAATAAAGAGTTGTGTTTATGTTGACATGTGTGGATGATTCATTACATTATTATTGATAATAAAGGGCCATAGGTGTGGCAGCTGGGAGGGTGGACCATACAGTCCCACTATGCTTGCACTGGAGGTTTATCTATCCCACAGCTATCTTAATCCATCCCACAGGTATCCTAACCCATCCCACAGGTATCCCTGCCCATCCCACTGCTCTCTCAACCCATCCCACAGCTATCTTAACCCATTCCAAAGGTATCCCTGCCCATCCCACAGGTATCCCTGCCCATCCCACAGATATTACCCATCCCAAAGGTTTCCCTGCCCATCCCACTGCTATCTTAACCCATCCCACAAGCATGCAAAGGCTAAACAATTTCTAAAAGTTTCCACCAAGACTTTATTTACAAAAATAAATGAGGCAAGTGTGTGAAGCAAAGATAATCTTTATTAATAACAAGCTGTAAAAGAAAAATGACCCAAGTCAAGTGTCCAAATAAAGTTTACAGGTAGCCACCCAGTCTCTGTCACTCTTCTCTGTCACTCAGAGGTGTGCCCAGTCTCAGGGGTGAAGGGTCCAGGTGCTGTGGAGGTGGCTGCTGCTGGAGTGCTTTTCTGAAGCACCACTGGGTTGCCTGGCCCCAAGAGGACAACAGGGAACGGTGTGTTGAGGAAGCTCTCAGACAGCTGGCTCAGCCCCATGATGTTGAGAGCTCCTTCCTCCATGCCATGGGGTGTCAGCCCCAGTACCAACGACAGATTTATTGCGGCCGAGCTTGGCTGTGGGGTGGAGGAAGGAGCAGTGTAGTGGGGCTGTCTGGTCTGCAGCTGTGTGAGGACTGGCGTGGCTGGCATCGGTGACGTGGGTGACATTGGTGGCGTCAGTGGCATCAGCGATGTGGGTGGCATCAGTGGTATCAGTGGAACCGGTGGCAACGGTGGCGTCCAATGGACCTGTGCCTGGACTGGGAAGGGCTGCTGCCTGTGCTGCTGGACCTCCTGGTAGCCGTAGCCCTGGTAGGTGAGGGCCTGTGGAAAGCCTTGGAATGGGAGTGATATCACCTGGGGAGGAGGAACAGACCTGGGTGGGAGCAGGTTCATCTGGATCTGGAGGGTTGTGAAGCAGATCGGTGATCCTGTCCTTCACCACCTAGTACTGGGGTTCCACCATATCCATGAGGGT
The DNA here is from genome assembly GCA_015471245.1 of Laticauda colubrina. Lineage (NCBI taxonomy): Eukaryota > Metazoa > Chordata > Lepidosauria > Squamata > Elapidae > Laticauda > Laticauda colubrina. Next base: position 15,719,423 of record BLBF01000065.1, on the reverse strand, counting down.
CTGGTTCACATAGGTGAGGAAGGGCTTGCGGTTGGAGGATGAGGAGTCAGTGTGTACCAGCTGAGAGAGGATATCTATGCTGCTCCTGATGGTGTCTCTTATCTCCAGCAGGGCAGTGTGGCTCTGCCCCTCCGGTCTGCCTCTCTGCCTTTCTGTGGAGGTGGAGCTGGGGGTGGATGCGGGTTGGACTGTGGTGGAAATGCCGTCTCCTTTCTCCCACTGTGCCAGGGAGTCCTCCACATGCTCCGACATGGTTAGAACAGCTGTCCGCGGGTTCTCCGTTGTGGCACGCTCCACAGACACCTGCCTGGAGACAGGAGCTGACTCTCGGCCGGAAGAGGACTGGCTCTCAGCAGGCTGCCTGAGAGAGAGGGTTGTAAGAGGGGCTGCTCCTCTTGTGGCGGATATCACCCTCCAAGAAGCTGCACTTGGCCATGACGTAGGTCTCTCTGTCCGTCAGCTTGTCCGCGACCTGGCCAGATTTCTTGAGGTGCAGCTTCCCGTACCAGGTGTGCATGTGCTTCCATCAGCCAAAGAGCACATCCGAAGTGTACCCCAGGCTCTCTGCCTTCTCTCTCCATGTAGCCTGCTTCCTTTTGGTGTCCCTGTACAGTCTGTGTACATTCTCTCTCAGCCACTCCAGCACCTCATCCTCATGTTCCTCCTCGATGGAGTATTGCCTCCTCTCCCATTCTCACATATGCCTCTTCCTCCCTTTGGCAGGACCACATGGATCCTAATCAGAGGGGCTTCCAGGTTGTAGGGGCTGCTCCTCCACACAACTAGCAGTAGCAGCACCAGCAGGACCAGCAGCAGCACCAGCAGCACCAGCAGCACCAGGATCAGTAGCAGCAGAGTAAGCACCAGCAGTGCCAGCAGCACCAGCAGGACCAGGATCAGTACCAGCAGCACTAGCAGGACCAGGAGCAGCATGAGCAGAGTAAGCACCAGCAGAAGCACCATCGCCAGGAGCAGCATGAGCAGAGTAAGCACCAGCAGAAGCACCACCGCCAGAAGCAGCATCAGCAGAGTAAGCATGAGCAGAAGCACCACCGCCAAAAGCAGCATCTTCAGCTCCTCCAGAAGCAGAAGCAGCAGAAGCCCCAGCCCCAGAAGAGCGAGCCCGTGCTACAGAAGCGCCAGCAGAAGCAGAGTGAGGGCCAGGGGGTGGGAGGGTGACCCTGTCCTTCTTGCCAGGGCTGGCAGCAGATGGCTGAGGCTTTCTCTTCTTCCCCATGGTTGTGGGGTTGCTGGCTGGCAGGCTGGCTGGCAGCAAGGCTGGCAGGCATGCATGCAGGCAGGTAGCACGGCTGGCTGGCAGGCAGGCAGGCTTTCAGGCAGGCAGGCAGCAAGGCTGGCAGGCAGGCTGGCAGGGAGGCAGGCAGGCAGGCAGGATGGCAGGCAGGATGGCAGGGAGGCAGGCAAGCAGGCTGGCAGCAAAGCTGGCAGGCAGGCTGGCAGCAAGGCTGGCAGCAAGGCTGGCAGCAAGGCTGGCAGCAAGGCTGGCAGCAAGGCTGGCAGGCAGGCAGGCAGCAAGGCTGGCAGGCAGGCTGACAGCAAGGCTGGCAGGCAGGCTGGCAGGCAGGCTGGCAGGCTGGCTGGCAGGCAGGCAGGCAGGCAGCAAGGCTGGCAGGCAGGCAGGCAGCAAGGCTGGCAGGCAGCAAGGCTGGCAGGAATGCAGGCAGGCAAGGTAGGCAGGCTGGCAAGGCAGGCAGGCAGGCAGGCGATGTGTCTGGAAGCAGGTCTTTCCTCTAAATGTTGAACTGCTTGGGAGCTGCTTCCCTTTATATCCACGTGGCTGACGCAATGCATCCTCCCCACATGCGCAGTGAAGACTAGGTATCCGCTAGGCATCTGCTAGGCATCCGCTAGGCTTCCGCTCTGCATCCACTTCATCCGCTAGGCTTCCGCTGTGCATCCGCTTTATCCGCTCGGCATCCGCTCTGCATCCACTGTATCCATTCTGCGTCCGCTTTGCTGCGCTTCCCCCGAAGCCCTGCGGATGGCCATCCGCTCTCATCCGCTAGGCTTCTGTGAAGCATCCGCTTTCCATCTGCCCTGCGTCCTCCCCAAGTCCGTTCCTTTCCGTGTTGTCTGCTCTGGTTATGCAAATTTTTGCCCCTTTTGAGGGTAGATAACAACGGATGGAACATTTTTCTCATCCGCTGTGTCCTTTTTACAAACGTTTTGCATCCGTCGGCCAGTGTGACAGGGCCTTAAGATAAGAACTAGCATTGACCAATGAGGAAGATATCTGTGAATAAACAATCCAATGAAGGAGTTGACAGAGTGTGCATCTGTCAAAGAAAACCGCATGTTTGGGATAATAAAAAATGATATTGAAAATAGAGAGGCCAATATCATGATGCTGTTACATAAATCAATTGTACAACTCCATCTGGAATAAAGGCTCTGCTGCTAAAGATTCATCAGAAGGTGCAGCAGAATATTTTAGGAAAGAATGAGCTGCCAAAGGCCAAAGGGTTGAAGAGGTCTTATCAGCAGTATAGTTTCCTGGCACTCTTAAGGAGAAAAAAAACCAAATTAAACCTAAGATGTGTGCTGAAGAGAAACACCTACTCCCTAAAAACTTTTTCCCCAATCAGAAGGGAAAAAAGAAATAATATTCTAGTTTCTGTTATACTGTGTTCTCTTGCTTTTTACCAAATATTCAATGAGCTATCAAGCAATCAAAATGTTGCCATTGCTTATTAACGACAAATACCAAAGATTAAAGATCAGTTACGAGGATTGAATTATTATAGTATTTTTTTCAGTTGACATATAAATATTGTTGGGAATTGCAAAAGATCAGGTGAACCCTAACTTTAACCCAATTAATAACGCTTATTTATTACAATTCAGGAATATTCCCATCTAACAATTAGTACCTGCTTGGAGTTAGGTGAGGATCAACAGAATTCAAGGAAGGTTCGACTTAGTTTTAGCAAAAAAAAAAAAAATAGTAAGAGATCTGTCTGACCTTGATGATTACAAATCACTGAGATCTGACAGATTAGATCCCAAGAGTTCTAAAGAACCACTGTACCACATCTTTCCAAAATCCTGGAGCACTGAGGAACTATCAGAGGACTGGAAAAGAGCTGATATGGTTCCATCTTCAAAAAGGGGGGAAAAAAATCAGACCCAGGAAACTACAGACCAATCAGCCTAACATCAACACCTGGGAAGATACTAGAAAAGATCATAAAAAAACAGATCTGCCAACATCTAGAAACAAATAAAGTAATAACTAGCAGACAGCATGGGTTTGTTAAAAACAGATCATGCCAAACCAATCTTATTTCATTCTTCAACATAGTGACAAAATTAGTAGACGAGCAAAATACCATGGACATAATATACTTAGACTTCAGCAATGCATTTGACAAAGTAGACCACAACCTACTTCTTGGTAAACTAGAAAAAATTTCCAGTATAGTATGGAATAGATAGCATCACCACGAGATGGATTCATAACTGGCTTACAAACCTTACTTAATGAATAGTCCTTAATGGGTCTACATCTACATGGAGGGAAATAAGCAGTGGGGTACCACAAAGTTCTGTCTCAAGCCCATATCACATTGCACCAACGGATGGAAAGAGGATGTAAAACAGAGAGAAACACTTGCCATTCATTGGTTAACGCGATGCATCCGTTCTGTACTCACTGCGTCTGTTTTTCATACTCTCTATCCGTCCAGCATCCATCTACTATGATTTCATCCACTCAAAAAGTTTTGAGCTGCACAAAACTTTTTGAGCGGATAAAGTATCCAACGCGAACGTTATACATCCACTACGTATACGGGGAACATCCATTAGACATCCGTCGTCATCCGTTATGCGTCCGCTATATCCGCGAGGCATCCACTGCGTATCCGTGCAACTCACATCCGCTCCAGCGGAAAACGGACACAGGGAGGAAGTAAAACGGACACAGAACGGACACGCAGCATTAGTAGAACGGACGTAGAAAGGATGAAAGCGGATGCAGCTTTCATTAAAAGAATCATTAAATTGGAAAAAACGTTCGGATAGGGGACGTATCTTGGATATTTGGGATGTCTGGAGGATGCCTAGAGAATGCAAAAGGACACCTAGCGGAAAACCTATATTTCCTATAAAAAGGGGGAGAAATCATCAGGATCTCACTATCAGCCCAGCAGCCCTGCTGTGCAGACCTCTTCATCTTGCTCTTGCTCTTCCACAGCATCCATTCATCTCCACCATGGATCGTCGCACACTCCTTTCGGTATCCGCCATCATTCTACAACAGTGCGAAGCCCTGTACAGGTTCTTTCACCTGTTCTACGGGAAGAAAAGGAGGCGTCCAAGAAGTGTCTGGGTCCGAAGATGGATCACAAGAAGAGCCGAGTACGGAGTGTATAACGAGCTGATGGTGGAGCTGAGGAACAAAGACACTTGTGCATTCCAGAACTTCATGAGGATGCTGCCAGCCATGTTTGACGAAGTTCTGCAGCGGCTGAGACCCAGGTTGACCAAGGCAAACACCAACTTCCGACCCAGCCTGGACCCTGGGCTGAAGGTGGCACTGACTCTATGCCACCTGGCCTCAAGGACCACCTACAGGAGCATGCAGTACTGCTGGAGGGTGCCACACAACACCATCAGCATTATGGTGTTGTGCAGAGAAGTGGTGCAGGCCATCATTGAAGAATACATGGAGGAGCTCCTCCAGTGCCCCTCCACTGAAGAAGGCTGGAAGAAAGTTGCAGAGCAGTAGTATCAGAAGTGGAACTTCCCCCACACTGTTGGAGCCATAGATGGGAAGCACGTGGCCTGCAAAGCTCCAGCCAAGTCATGGTCCACTTATCAAAACTACAAGGGCTTCTTCATCATCATCCTCTTTGCCATGGTCGATGCTGACGACAAGTTCATGTACATCGATGCTTCAGGCAACGGGTCATCTTCAGATGCCCTTGTATACAATGCCAGTCACCTCAAGGAGGGGCTGGAACGCAACCTCATCATGGGTTTTCCAGATCCAGACCCCCTGCCCAACGACACACAAGATGTGCCCTACTTCATCGTGGGGGATGACGCATTCTCCCTCAGAACCTACCTCATGAAGCCGTACACTTCCAGACTCCTTACCCGTGAAGAGAGGATCTTCAACTACAGGCTGTCCAGGGCAAGGCAGGTGGTGGAGAATGCCTTTGGCATCCTGGCCAACAGGTTCCAGGTACTTATCACCACCATGAATCATCGCCCACAGACCGTGAGGAACCTCGCGGAAGCTTGCTGCATCCTGCACAATCTCATGCGCACCCACTACCCAGTGTTGCAGAACAGGCTCATGGACCACCAACAAGGCAATGGGGACATGGAGCCTGGTGAATGGAGGCAAGGGCAAAACCTGATAGATACTGTGGATGTGCAAGGCCCCAACAGAGCTTCACGTGAAGGGAAGAAGCAGCGCAGCCTCCTGAAACACTGGTGCAATTCCCCAGCTGGAGCAGTGGAGTGGCAAGACAGGATGATAGATGAGATTGGGCCATGTATGTTGGGTGGGCCTACAATGAACAGGGCATTTAATAAAGAGTTGTGTTTATGTTGACATGTGTGGATGATTGATTACATTATTATTGATAATAAAGGGCCACAGGTGTGGCACCTGGAAGGGTGGACCATACAGTCCCACTATGCTTGCAATGGAGGCTTATCTATCCCACAGCAATTACCCATCCCACAGCTATTACCCATCCCACAGCTATTACCCATCCCAAAGGTATCCCTGCCCATCCCACTGCTATCCTTAACCATCCCACAGCTATTACCCATCCCACAGGTATCCCTGCCCATCCCACTTCTATCTTTACCCATCCCACAAGCATGCAAAGATTTAAACCATTTCTAAAAGTTTCCACCAAGACTTTATTGACTAAAAGAATTGAAGCAAGTGTGTGAAGCAAAGATACACTTTATTAATAACAAACTGTAAAAGAAAAATGACCCAAGTAAAGTGTCCCAAGCAAAGATAAAATCAACAGGTAGCAACCCAGTCTCTGGCACTCTTCTCAGTCATTCTGAGGCATGCCCATAGTCTCAGGAGTGAAGGGTCCAGGTGCTGTGGAGGTGACTGCTGCTGGAGTGCTGGTCTGAGGTGCCATTGGGGTGCCTGGCCCTGAGAGGACAACAGGAGGAAGCTCTTAGAGAACTGGCTAAGTCCCGTGATGTTGAGAGCCCCTTCCTCCATGACATGGGGTGTCAGTCCCAAGACCGATGAAAGATGTTCTGAGGCCGGGCTTGGCTGTGGGGTGGAGGAATGAGGAGTGTAATGGGGCTGTCTGGTATGCAGCCGAGCGAGGTGAGGCATGGGTGGCATCTGTGGTGCGGGTGGCGCTCTGTGGCGTCAGTGGCATCTTTGGTGTGGGTGGCATCAGTGGTGTCGGTGGCATCGGTGGCATCGGGGGCATCAGTGGCGTTCGATGTACTTGTGCCTGGACTGGGAAGGGCTGCCTGTGCTGCTGGAACTCCTGGTAGCCGTAGCCTTGGTAGGTGAGGGGCTGTGGAAAGCCTTGGAAGGGCTGTGACATTCCCTGGGGTGGAGGAGCAGACCTGGACTGGGTTGGAGCAGGTTCAGCTGGGCCTGGAGGGTTGTGCAGAAGACCTGTGATCCTCTCCTTTATCACCTGGTACTGTGATTCGGACATGTCCATGATGGTCGGCTGATGTAGGTGCGGAAGGGCTTTCGGTTGGAGGATGGTATGTCGTTGTGTACAAGCTGAGAGAGGAGATCTACGCTGTTTTTGATGGTGTCCCTGATCTCCAGCAAGACAGTGTGGCTCTGCCCCTCCGGTCAGCCTCTCTGCCTGCTTTCTGTGGAGGTAGAGCTGGGGGTGGGTGTTGGTTGGACTCTGGTGTCAGCGCCCTATCCTTGCTCCACTGTGTCAGGGGGTCCTCCACGCGCTCTGCCATGGGGAGTGCAGCTGTCGGTGGGGTCTCCATCGTGGGGTGCTCCACAGATACCTGCCTGGACACAGGAGCTGACTCTTGGCCAGAAGAGGACTGGCTGTCTGTGGGCTGCCTGAGAGAGAGGGTAGACAGAGCGGCTGCTCCTCAGGGGTGGATTTCACCCTCCAAGAAGCTGCACTTGGCCATCACGTAGGTCTCCCGGTCCATGAGCTTGACCACGGCCTGGCCAGACTTCTTGAAGTGCAGCTTCCCATACCAGATGTCCATTTGCTTCCACCACCCGAGGAGGACATCCGAAGTGTAGCCCAGGCTCTCCACCTTCTCTCTTCAAGCCGCCTGCTTCCTCTTGGTGTCTTGGTAGAGCCTGTGTCCCTTCCGCCGTAGGTACTCGTTCTCCCTCAGCCTTTCGAGCACCTCATCCTCATGTTCCTCTTCGATGGAGAACTGCCTCCTCTCCCTATCTTGCATATGCCTCTTCCTCCCTCTGGCAGGGCCTTCTAGCCCTCATCAGAGGGGCTTTGAGTTTCTAGGGGCTGGTCCACCACACCAGCAGCAGTAGCAGCAACAGCAGCAGCAAAAGCAGCAACAGCAGGACCAGCAGCACCAGCAGTACCAGGAGCACCAGCAGCACCAGCAGCACCAGCAGGATCAGCAGCACCAGCAGCAGAGTAAGCACCAGCAGAAGCACCAGCACCAAGAGCAGCGCCAGCAGAGTAAGCACCAGCATCAGGAGCAGCACCAGCAGAAGCACCAGCACCAGCAGAGTCAGCCCCAGCAGGAGAAGCCCCAGCAGAAGGACCAGGAGCACCAGGAGCACCAGCAGCACCAGCAGCACCAGCAGTAGCAGATTAAGCACCAGCAGCACCAGCAACATCAGCAGCAGCACCAGCAACATCAGCAGCAGCACCAGCAGGAGAAGCACCAGCACAGCAACACCAGAAGCACCACCAGCAGCAGCACCTGCAGCACCAGCAGCTTCAGAGTCAGCGCCAGGGGGTGGGATGGTGGCCCTGTCCTTCTTGCCAGGGCTGGCAGAAGATGGCACAGGTTTCCTCTTCTTCCCCATGGTTGTTTGCTGGAGATGTGTCTGGCAGCAGGTCTTTCCTCTGAATGGTGACCTGCTTGTGAGCTGCATCCTTTTATATCTGCGGGGCTGACGCAATGCATCCTCCCCGCATGCACAGTGAACACTTTGCATCCGCTAGGCATCTGCTAGGTGTCCGCTCTGCATCCACTGTATCCGCTCTGCATCCGCTCTGCATCTGCACCTTCCGCTGTGCGTCCGCTTCGCTGTGCTCCCCCGGAAGCCCTGCGGATGTGCCATCCACTTCCTTCCGCTTCCATCTGCTAGGCTTCTGTGGAGCATCCGCTTTACATCCTGGCTATGTCCTCTCCCTGTCCATTCCTTTCCGTTGTTGTCCACTCTGTTTATGCAAATTTGGGGCACTTTTGGGAGCGGGTTACAATGGATGGAACATTTTCTCATCCGCTGTGTCCTTTTTACATAGTTTTTGCATCCGTAGGTCTATGTGACAGGCCCTTTAGGTCCAGTACTCTTCAGTATCTTCATAAATGACTTAGATGAAGGAAAGAAGAGGAACTCACCAAATTTTCAGATGATATAAACTGGCAAGAATAAATAACACCCTCGATGATTGGCTCAAAATCCAGAATGAATCTTGACAGACTTGAATACTCGGCCCTATCTAGCAAAATGAAATTCAATGTAGAGAAAAGTAAAATCCTACACTTAGGCAAGAAAAACAAAAAGTATACATATAGACTGGGTGAAACCAGGCTTACCAGCAGTAACTGTGAGAGGATCTTGCAGTCTTAGTGGACAACCTGCTAAATATGAACTGGCAGAGTGCAGTGGCAGCCAAAAAGGCCAATTGAATCCTAAACTGCTTTAACAGAGGGATAAAATCAAGATCAAGGAAGGTACTAATACCATTTTATAAAATGTCAGTAAGACCATACCTAGAATACTGCATCCAATTTTGGTCACCACATTATAAAAATAGGTGCTGAGACTCTAAAAAGAGTGTAGAGAAGAGCAACCAGGATTATTTAGGGATGAGAGACTAAAACATATAAATAATGTTTACAGGAACTAGGCATGGCTAATTTAACGGAGGAAGAACCAGGGAAGACATGATAGCAGTCTTCCAATATTTGAGAGGTTGTCATAGAGGAAGGGGTCAAGCTATTTTTCAAGCACCCGAAGGCCAGACAAGGAATATTGAATGGAAATTGATCAAGCAGAGATTCAACCTAGAAATAAGGAGAAATTTTCTGGAAGTGTGTGTCATGGTTCTAAGTAACAGACCCAATACACTCAAAACTTTGATGCCTGTACTTTAGTTTATTTTACTTTATTGTCATTACACTTGTACAACAAAATTTAATGCCATTTTCAGTGTACATTATAACTATAAAACTAAAGCCCATGTCACACTGCACCAACGGATGGAAAGAGGATGTAAAACAGAGAGAAACACTTGCCATCCGTTGGTTAACGCGATTCATCCATTCTGTATTCACTGCCTCCGTTTTTCATCCTCTCTATCCATCCAGCATCAGTCGACTGAGGTTCCATCCACTCAAATAGTTTTGAGCTGCTCAAAACTTTTTGAGCTGAAAATGTATCCAACGGGTCCGTTCTGCATCTGCAACGCATATGGGGAACATCCGTTCTACATCCGTCGTCATCCGTTACACGTTTGCTATATCCGCTAGGCATCTGCTGCGCATCGGCACAACTCAAATCCGCTCCAGCGGAAAACGGACACAGGGAGGAAGCAAAACGGACGTGGAACGGACGCGCAGCGTTAGTAGCATGGACGGAGAAAGGATGAAAGTGGATGCAGCTTGCAAAGAAAGCATTTAAAACGGAAAAAACGTTCGGATAGGGGACGTATCTTGGATATTTGGGATGTCTGGAGGATGCCTAGAGAATGCAAAAGGACACCTAGTGGAAAAACTATATTGCCTATAAAAAGGGGGAGGAACTCACCTGGATCTCACTTTCAGTCCAGCAGCCCTGCTGTGCAGACCTCTGCAGCCTTCATCTGGCTCTTGCTCTTCCACAGCATCCATTGATGTTCACCATGGATCGTAACACAGTCCTTTTGGTAGCCACCATCGTTCTGCAACAGTGCAAAGCCATCTACAGGCTCTTTCAACTGTTCTATGGGAAGAAAAGGAGGCATCCAAGAAGTGTCTTTGTCCGAAGATGGATCGGGAGAAAAGCAGAGTATGGACTGTACAACAAGCTGATGGTGGAGCTGAGGAATGAAGACCCTCATGCATTCCAGAACTTCATGAGGATGCCACCAGCCATGTTTGATGTAGTTGTGGAGCGGCTGAGACCCAGATTGACCAAGCAGAGCACCAACTTCCGGCCCAGCCTGGACCCTGGACTGAAGGTGGCACTGACTCTGCGCCACCTGGCCTCAGGGACCACCTACAGGAGCATGCAGTATGGCTGGAGGGTGCCACCCAACACCATCAGCATTGTGGTCAGAGAAGTGGTGCAGGCCATCATCAAAGAATACCTGGAAGATCTCCTCCAGTGCCCCTCCACTGAAGAAGGATGGAAGAAAGTTGCAGAGCAGTGGTATCAGAGGTGGAACTTCCCCCACACTGTTGGAGCCATAGATGGCAAGGACGTGGCCTGCAAAGCTCCAGCCAAGTCGGGGTCCACTTATTTCAACTACAAGGGCTTCTTCAGCATCATCCAGTTCGCCATGGTCGATGCTGACTACAAGTTCATGTTCATCAATGCTTCAGGCAACGGGTCAGCTTCAGATGCCCAGGTATACAACGCCAGTGACCTCAAGGGTGGGCTGGAATGCAACCTCATCATGGGCTTCCCAGATCCAAACCCACTGCCCAACGACATGCAAGATGTGCCCTACTTTATCTTGTGGGATGACGCCATCTCCTGAGACACTGGTGCAACTCCCCAGCTGGAGCAGTGGAGTGGCAAGACAGGATGGTAGATGCTTAATGGATGCTTCCTTCAGCCTGTCTCATCACACTGATGAGATTGGGCCATGTATGTTGGGTGGGCCTACAATGAACAGGGCATTTAATAAAGAGTTGTGTTTATGTTGACATGTGTGGATGATTGATTACATTATTATTGATAATAAAGGGCCATAGGTGTGGCAGCTGGGAGGGTGGACCATACAGTCCCACTATGCTTGCACTGGAGGTTTATCTATCCCACAGCTATTACCTATCCCAAAGGTACCCATGTCCATCCCACAGCTATTACCCATTCCACAGCTATTCCCCATCCCACAGGTATCCCTGCCCACCCCACTGCTATCCTTACCCATCCCACAAGCATGCAGAGTCTCAAACCATTTCTAAAAGTTTCCACCAAGACTTTATTGACAAAAATAAATGAAGCAAGTGTGTGAAGCAAAGATAATTTTTATTAATAACAAGCTGTAAAAGAAAAATGACCCAAGTCAAGTGTCCAAAGCAAAAATAAACTCAACAGGTGGCCACCCAGTCTCTGGCACTCTTCTTGGTCACTCGGAGGCGTGCCCAGTCTCAGGGGTGAAGGGTTCAGGTGCTGTGGAGGTGGCTGCTGCTGGAGTGCTGGTCTGAGGCACCACTGGGGTGCCTGGCCCCGAGAGGACAACAGGGGACGGTGTGTTGAGGAAGCTCTCAGACAGCTGGCTCAGCTCCGTGATGTTAAGAGTCTCTTCCTCCATAACATGGGGTGTCAGCCCCAATACCGATGACAGATGTACTGAGGCCGGGCTTGGCTGTGGGGTGGAGGAAGGAGCAGTGTAGTGGGGCTGTCTGGTCTGCAGCTGGGTTAGGACTGGCATGGGTGGCATCTGTGGTGTGGCTGGCATCGGTGGCGTGGGTGGCATCAGTGGCATCAGTGGCACCGGTGGCGTCCAATGTACCTGTGCCTGACTGGGAAGGGCTGCCTGTGCTGCTGGACCTCCTGGTAGCCGTAGCCTTGGTAGGCGAGGGACTGTGGAAAGTCTTGGAAGGGTAGTGACATTATCTGGGGTGGAGGAGCAGGCTTGGACTGGGTGGGAGCAGGTTCACCTTGGTCTGGAGGGTTGTGAAGAAGATCGGTGATCCTGTCCTTCACCACCTGGTACTGGGATTCCGACATGTTGACATAGGTGAGGAAGGGCTTGCAGTTGGATGATGGGGCGTCGGTGTATACCAGCTGAGAGAGGAGATCTACGCTGCTCCTGATGGTGTCTCTTATCTCCAGCAGGACAGTGTGGCTCTGTCCCTCTGGTCTGCCTCTCTGCCTTTCTGTGGAGGTGGAGCTGGGGGTGGATGCGGGTTGGGCTGTGGTGGAAGTGCCATCTCCTTTCTCCCACTGCATCAGGTGGTCCTCCACACGCTCCGCCAGGGTTAGTGCAGCTGTTGGGGGGGTCTCCGCCATGGCACGCTCCACAGATACCTGCCTGGACACAGGAGCTGACTCTTTGCCAGAAGAGGACTGGCTCTCAGCAGGCTGCCTGAGAGGGTTGTGAGAGGGGCTGCTCCTCAGTGGCGGATCTCACACTCCAAGAAGCTGCACTTGTCCATCACATAGGTCTCTCTGTCCATCAGATTGACCATGGCCTGGCCAGATTTCTTGAGGTGCAGCTTTCCATACCAGGTGTGCATGTGCTTCCAACAGCCGAGGAGCACCTCTGAAGTGTAGCCCAGGCTCTCTGCCTTCTCTCTCCAAGCAGCCTGATTCCTCTTTGTGTATTGATAGAGCCTGTGTTCCTTCCGCCAAAGATATTCATTCTCCCTCAGCCACTCCAGCACCTCCTCCTCATGTTCCTCTTCTATGATGTATTGCCTTCTCTCCTGTTCACGCGTTTGCCTCTTCCTCCCTTTGGCAGGGCTATATGGCCCTCATCAGAGGGGCTTCGAGGTTGTAGGGGCTGCTCCTCTACACCACCACCACCAGCAGCAGTAGCAACAACAGTAGCAGCAAAAGCAGGACCAGCAGGACTAGCACCATCAGCACCAGCAGGACCAGGAGCACCCGCAGCACCAGCAGGAGCAGGAGCAGGAGCAGGACCAGTAGCACCAGCAGGACCAGCAGGACCAGGAGCACCAGCAGGACCAGGAGCACCAGCAGGACCAACAGGACCAGGAGCAGTGCCAGCAGAGTAAGCACCAGCAGAAGCACCAGCACCAGGAGCAGTGCCACCAGAGTAAGCACCAGCGGAAGCACCACCACCAGAAGCAGCATCAGCAGAGTAAGCACCAGCAGATACACCACCACCAGAAGCAGCATCAGCAGAAGCACCACCTCCAGAAGCAACATCAGCAGAAGCCCCAGCACCAGAAAATCGAGCCCGGGCAGCAGAAGCCCCAGCAGAATTAGAGTCAGGGCCAGGGGGTGGGAGGGTGGCCCTGTCCCTCTTTCCAGGGCTGGCAGCAGATGGCAGAGGCTTCCGTTTCTTCCCCATGGTTGTTGGGTTGCTGGCTGGCTGGCAAGCTGTGTCTGGAAGCAGGTCTTTCCTCTGAATGGTGACCTGCTTGCAAGCTTCTTCCCTTTATATCCGTGGGGCTGATGCAATGCATCCTCCCCACATGCGCAGTGAATGCTAGGCATCCACTAGGTATCTGCTAGGCTTCCGCTCTGCATCCGCTTCATCCGCTCGGCATCTGCTGTGCATCCGCTTCATCTGCTCGGCATCCGCTGTGCATCCGCTTCATCCACTCGGCATCCGCTCTGCATTCGCTCTTTCTGTTCCGCATCTGCTTTGCTGTTCTCCCCTGGAAGCCTTGCGGATGTGCCATCTGTTTCCATCCACTTCCATCAGCTAGACTTCCGTGTAGCATCCACTTTCCTTCCGCCCTATGTCCTCCCCCCGTCCGTTCCTTTCCGTGTTGTCCGCTCTGGTTATGCAAATTCGGGGCACTTTTGAGAGCGAATAACAACGGATGGAACATTTTGATCATCCGCTGTGTCCTTTTTACAAACATTTTGCATCCGTCGGCCAGTGTGACAGGGCCTTAAAACAAAAACACGCATCCTTCACATTCTATATATTTGAATTGAAAACCCAATATTGTAGTAATATTGCACTATACAATATAGTTGCTGACAGAGGTAGTATTCGACAAGTTTTGTTCAGTTCTGGAGAAACTTTGAGTAGTTCGGAGAATCGGCAAATGCCACTTCTGACTGGAGATTTTACAGTATCCTTCCCCTGCCACACCCTCCAAGCCAAGCCACAGAATTGGTAGTAAAAGATATTGAATCCCACCACTGGTTACTGCCCTGGTATATAAGCTGTTTTTCAGTCTTCCATTTTTATTATCCTGTACTGTCTATCAGATGGTAATAGTTCAAAAAAAGGGTGCCCAGGATAAGATGGATCTTTGAGAACGTTTCTTAAGACAGTGGGATCTATAAAGCTCTTCCAAAGAGGGGAGAGGGCAACCAATTATCCTCTGGGCAATGACATTAACCCTCTGGAGTGCTGTCCTATCTGCCATTCTGCAATTGGCAAACCATACATAGGTGCAGTAAGTTAAAATACTCTCTATGGTGCAGTGGTAGAAAGTCATTGGCAGTTTTTCATTCAGTTGTTGGTTCCTGAGAAGTCTCAGATAGTATAATCTCTGCTGGGCCCTTTTGACCAGTGCTGTAATGTGAGTGCTCCAGGTTAGGCCCTCTTTTCTGATAATACCCAGAAACCTAAAACTGGCCATTTGCTCCACTTGGTTTCCATTTATAAGCAAGGGCTGGATGTCTGAAGTATTCCTTCTCTAGTCCACTATAAGCTCCTTGGTCTTATTGGTGATAATAATAAAATAATAATAAAAATAATAATAATGATAATAATTTTCTCCACACTACGAAAGCAACCAGTCCACCTCATCTCAATCCCCACTGGAGATGAGTCCCACCACTATCATATCATCTGCAAATTTAGCAATAGTATTACTAATGTGAAAATGCCCTCATGCACATTAAGAGTACAGAGGAAGGGATTCAAAAGTGGTGTACCAGTGTTAAGAATAAGGGCTGAAGAGAGATGATTACCTAATGTTACCCTCTGAGAGCACCCAGACAGGAAATCCATAATCCAAAGGCAGATTGAATAAGAAAGTTTAGACACTAGTCTATGTGGAAGTATTATGTTAAATGCAGAGCTAAAATCTACAAAATGCATCCACATATAGCCCTCCCTTGCTGTTCCAAATGAGTCAGAGTAGTGTGAAGAGTGATGGCGATAGCATCTGTTGTAGATCTATTTCTTCTGTATGCAAACTGCTTTTTATCAAAAGTATGCGAAAGACCAGAAATGATGTGCTGGCAGACCAAATTCTCAAAGCACTTCATGATGATAGTAGTGAGTGTGTGATGACCCAGGGTGGGGTACAAAACAGACACAGTCACAGAAAACAGGTGAAGCCCTTTATTCCTTCAGTTTGCTTCCAAGCTCTGAATATCTTTGACAGAAGACAAAAAAAGTCCCACACAAACAATAACATGAAGAAGGAAAAAAGCAACACAAACCAGGCAAGATAAAGGCTGGAGGATGTCTACAGATAACACACACTGGGAAAGATGCCAAACTCAGAGAGGAACTATAAACTAGAGATATTTACACGCTTTGTTTCCAGCTTTCGCGAGTATGCA
The DNA here is from genome assembly GCA_015471245.1 of Laticauda colubrina. Lineage (NCBI taxonomy): Eukaryota > Metazoa > Chordata > Lepidosauria > Squamata > Elapidae > Laticauda > Laticauda colubrina. Next base: position 15,703,837 of record BLBF01000065.1, on the reverse strand, counting down.
GGTCCATACTCTTTTTCAGTTGTCACAGCTGCAGCCCATGAAGAGGATCAAGGCCCTCTCCTCCCGAGTAGACCATGTCTCTCCCATATCCTCTCTTCCCAGCGTGCCCTAGGATGGATAGGGGATGGACCTGGCTCCTCCTCTGACTGCTCAGCCGGCCTCTGTCTTTTCCCAGCCTCCTCCACGACCTCTGGAGCCACACTTCCACTCCCTGTCAGCTGTTCCTCCTCTTCCTCAGAGTCAGCCTCCACCAGGGGCATGACAGAGTACCACTGGTCTGTAATCATTGAGGTTATTGATAGGGAATTTCTTTGACAGTGGAACAGTGGTGAAAACCTTCAAACAAGATGGAATAGTGGACTGGGATAAAGACCGATTGAAGATCTTGGTAAAGACTCCAGCCAACTGATCAGCACAGTCTTGAAGCACTTGGCCAGAGATACTGTCAGGACTGGCATAGGGTCCACAGCCCTCTGAATGCTCCTCATCTCTTGTTCCTCCACAATGAGGTGGGGGCAACAGTGGGCTGGTAGCTGTATTTTAAGGCTAGGTCACACTGGCCAACGGATGCAAAACATATGTAAAAAGGACTCAGCGGATGAGCAAATTTTCCATCTGTTGTTATCCGCTCTCAAAAGTGCCCCAAATTTGCATAAACAGAGTGGACAACAATGGAAAGGAACAGACATGGGGAAGATGTAGCGGGGATGTAAAGCAGATGTTCGTAGGAAGCCTAGCGGATGGAAGCGGATGGAAGTGGATGACACATCCGCAGGGCTTCCGGGGGAGAACAGCGAAGTGGACGCATAGCAGAAGGAACAGATGCGTAGCGGATGTGTAGTGAATGACGCGGATGCATCACGGACGCCTATAGGATGCATAGCGGATGCCACGCAGATGCAAAGCTTTCACTGTGCATGCGGGGAGGATGAATTGTGTTTTGTTCGGAAAACACACGAGGTAGACCGGGTTCCAACAACAAATACTTTTATTATTAACAGTTAGTAACGGAACGCCGGCTGAAGCCGGGGCCAGCCCTTTTATACAGGCTGGCTTGCCTGCTTGCAGCCAATGGCAGCTATTTAGATTTGCCGCCTTTTTTGGTATCACTTTGGATTGGTTCCTAGTGAACCAATCCACTGTTCCTTTCCTTAGCCAATCAGAATGGTAGGTTTGGAGTCATCCACTTTACATACAGAACACCCCTCCCTCCTTAGTTTAGTCCTACGTAGTGACGTAGTCTCGCAGGTAGGTGGGGCTTTTCCGGGCTCGACCTGACCTGCGCGGTTCATTTCCAGTGAGGACTTCGACCGGTTCGGATGGGGCTGCTGTGTCGTCCGTCCTCCTCTCTGGAACCGTCTGGAAGGGTGAGTCGGCCATTTTACCGCCGCCTAAGTTTCTTAGGCCGGCGGTTCTGCCGCTCCCTCCCGTTTCCTCGGGGCAGGTCGAGCTGGCTTGGCTGGCCCCTTCCGAAGATCTCTTTTCGTGGGTCTCTTCAAACGGTGAGTCTTTTGTTGGCTCTTTTTGGTCATTTTGAATGTTAGTTTTATTTTTAAAAAGTTCTTTATTCATTTCTCGCCTTTCCCCCCCCACCTCGGTTTGCATTTCGCCGTGTTCATTTGTGAATGTTTTTAAGTCCACGGTTCTTTCCATAATTCGAGATCGAAGCTGGTCTATATGCCGCTTCCATTCCCTCCCATCGTCTAATTTTACCCGGTAAGATTTGGGGCCTGTAAGTTGGATAATTTGCCCGGGTAGCCATACCGGGTCCCCGGAGAAATTTTTAGCGTAAACTAAATCGTCTGTCTCGAATTGTCTGAACCGTGTTGAGGAGTCAGGGGGGTTTTCTGGGGTGAAATTTGGGTGTAACCTATCCAGGTGAGATCTTAATTTTCGCCCCATGAGTAGTTCTGCTGGTGATTTGTTTGTGATAGTACTAGGTGTTATGTGCTGCAGTGTGAGCAGCCGGTTTACTTTTTGTTGTGTATCTCCAGCGTCCATTCGTTCTAACCCTTCTTTTGTAAACCGGACCATTCTCTCTGCCCTGCCATTCGCAGCCGGGTGAGCCGGCGCGGTTAGTGCATGTCTTATACCTAGGGAGGCTAGGTATTGCTCAAATGGTATACTGGTTAGCTGTGGTCCATTATCTGAAACGAGAATGTCTGGTATGCCATGGGTGGCAAACAGGCTGTCTAGTTGCTTAATTACGGCTTCTGTTGTCGTTGATGGCATGATTTTTACTTCAAGCCAATTGGAATATGCATCAACGACAATCAGAAAAGTATGCCCCTTGGTAGGCCCCGCGAAGTCAATGTGTATTCTTGACCACGGTCCTCGAGGGGTTTCCCAGTCCTTAACGGGTGCTTTTGGTGGGGATGGTCTAATTGTCTGGCATTTGTGGCATGAGCTTACCCAATACTCTATGTCCTTATCAATACCCGGCCACCACACGTAACTCCTGGCGAGGCTTTTCATCTTTACCATTCCGGGGTGCCCTTCATGTAAAAGCCTAAGAACCCTGGGCTGCAGTTTAGCAGGGATTACTACCCGATCACCCCACAACAAACACCCCTTTTGGATGGAAAGTTCAGTCTGTCTGGACCGGAAAGGTTTGGAATTTTCAGTTTTTAGATTCTCCGGCCAGCCTTTACCTACCCAGCTAAGAACGCGGGCAGTCAATGAGTCTTTCGCGGTGGCTCTTGCGACATCATACGCTGATATGGGTAGATTGGGGCATGTCTCGATTTGTAGCGCTGTCATCATTGGTGCCGGGTCTGCATCGGTTGTTGGCAAAGGCGCTCTGCTCAAAGCGTCCGCATGGGAAATTTGTTTCCCTGGTCGGTGTGTCAGAGTGTAGGAATAAGCCGCCAGGAACTCTGACCATCTCGTCATTCTGGGTGAAAGTATGTTAGGTGTTGGCTTGTTTCCCGCCAAAATCCCCATTAACGGCTTGTGATCCGTTATAATTCGAAAAGTCCTCCCATATACATATTCGTGGAAAAGTTTTACTCCAGCGACAATTGCTAGAGCTTCCCTGTCCAATTGGCTATAATTCCGCTCGGTTTTTGATAGAGTCCTAGAATAATATGCGACGGGTGCTTCTCTGCCATCCGGTAGTTGGTGGCTCAGGACGGCACCTACTCCATATGGTGAGGCGTCGCAGGTCACTGTTAATGGCAGAGTGTCGCTAAATTGGATGAGAACGTTTGTTGATGTTAGCAGTCTTTTAATATTTTGGAAGGCTTTTTTTTCTTTGTAACCCCAAGTCCAAGTAGCCTTTTTGTCTAGCAGGCGGTGTAGCGGTTCTGCTATAGTGGCTTTGTTTGGCAGGAATACATTATAGAAATTAATTAATCCTAAAAATGCTTGGAGTTCCGTTTTATTTTTAGGTTCAGGCGCGTCATTTATCGCCTTAATCTTTTTATCTGTGGGGTGGATGCCCTCTCCGTCTATTGAGTAGCCCAGGAATTCGACGTTGTTTTTAACTAGACAGCACTTCTCTCTTTTAACCTTGAGGCCAGCTTCTCTAAACTTAGTCAGAACCTTTTTTAGTCTGTTCCTTAATTGTGTTTCATCTCTGGCCGAGATTAGGACGTCGTCGAAATAGGGAACGACTCCTTGTATGCCATTTAGAAGGCGTTCCATTAGACTCTGGAAGACGCCAGGGGCTACGATTACTCCAAATTGGAGTCGGTGGCATTTGAATGCGCCTTTATGGGTGACAATAGTCTGCGCTTCTGCTGTTTCTGGGTCTACTGGGAGTTGTTGATAGGCTTGTGCCAAGTCGAGTTTGGCGAAAACTTTGCCATTTCCCAGGGAATGGAGCAAATGCTGGACTACGGGCACCGGGTATGCGCTTGGTTGTAATGCGTGGTTCAGGGTAGCCTTATAGTCACCACAGATTCTGATGGACCCGTCTGGTTTAATGGGTGTGACGATAGGCGTTTCCCACTTGGCATGGTCCACAGGTTCTAACACCCCTTGGGCTACTAATTTTTCCAGCTGTTCCTCTATTTTTGCCTTTAGTGCAAAAGGAACTCGCCTGGCTTTTATTCTTCGTGGGGCTATTTGGGGGTTTAAATTGAAAGAAATAGGGTTTCCCCGGTACTTGCCCAGTGATCCGTCAAACACGTCGTGGAATTCTCTGACGAGGTCGTCTTCCCAGCCGGCTGTGGTCACTCGATCGACCCCGGTCATCCCGATGCCCAATGGCGCGAACCACTCGATGCCCAGGAGGCTTGGTCTGTCTTGGTTGACTATGGTCAGCGGAAGCACTTTGATGTGGTTTTTGTAGGCAACTTGAAAATGTCCTTTGCCCATCACAGGGATTTGGTTTCCCTGATAGTCTTTGAGGGTTAGGTGCTGCTTCATCAAGTCTTTGGTCTTGATACCTGGGACTAACTGTTTAATTGTGTCCCAAGATACCATGGAGAGGAAGGACCCCGAGTCCACTTCCATTTTGCAGTGTTTTCCCTCGATTTCTACGACGATTTTAATTTTTCTTCCACTTTCCGTCTGGGAGCTTTGGATAATGACAGTTTGGTGTGTATTGGCTCGCTTTTCTTGTTGCCATTTTCTTTCGGCTCGACTTGGCTCGGCTCGTGTTGGGGAATTTCTGCGTCTCGTCGGGCTGTAAGATTTTTTATTTCTGCAGACCTTCTCGATGTGCCCTCTTTTTCTGCAATGTCGGCAGATGGCATCGAGGAATCTGCATTCGGCTCGTGGGTGGTTTCCTCCGCAGCCAGCGCATTCCCGCCACTTTCTCCTTTCGCGCTCTTTTTTGTTTTTGAGCAAACGGTGGACCTCGTCGTCCTCCTCGCTTGATTCGTTTGTTTCGCCCGACTCTTCATAATGGGTCGTTGTGGCAGGATGTTTTTTCTCTTTGGTTGATGTTTCATCGCCGTGCGTGTTCATTTTCTTAAATGTTACTGCGGATTTTTTCGTAGCTTCAGCGGCTGTGGCTTCCGCAATGGCTTCGGTAACGGTGATGTTGGGCTTGTTGAGCATTTTACTCTGTGCGGTTGAGTCTCTCAGGCCCAACACCACGCGATCTCTCATTGCCTCGTCTATGTTTGAGAATTCACACTCACCCTCAATTTGTCTGAGTGCAGCGACGAAGTCGGCAACGGTTTCTCCCTCTCTCTGGTCTCTTCGGTAGAATTCATGTCGCTTTATTAAATTAGACACCATCGGGGCGTAGTGTGCTTCCAGGAGTCTCTGTAATTCTGTCCACGTTAATTGTTTAACGTCCCGAGGCTTGGCGAGGGCTTTAGCCATTTTAAAGACGGTTGTTCCGCAGTGCGTCAGGAACACGGCTCTCTTTCGTTGTTCGGAAATGCCTTCCATTTCATTGCTCTCCAAGTACATTTGGAAGCGATCAGCATAGGAATCCCAATCCTCTTCGTTGGGATTGAAGGGTGCGGGCGGTGCGTTGTTTCCAGACATCTTAGTTGCAGTCTGGGCTTTTATCACCATGTGCAGGTTTTGTTCCGTTCAGGACGATCCCACCTTCGTCGCCAGTGTTTTGTTCGGAAAACACACGAGGTAGACCGGGTTCCAACAACAAATACTTTTATTATTAACAGTTAGTAACGGAACGCCGGCTGAAGCCGGGGCCAGCCCTTTTATACAGGCTGGCTTGCCTGCTTGCAGCCAATGGCAGCTATTTAGATTTGCCGCCTTTTTTGGTATCACTTTGGATTGGTTCCTAGTGAACCAATCCACTGTTCCTTTCCTTAGCCAATCAGAATGGTAGGTTTGGAGTCATCCACTTTACATACAGAACAAATTGCATAAGCTCCACGGATATAAAAGGATGCAGCTCGCAAGCAGGTGACCATTGAGAGGAAAGACCTGCTGCCAGAGACATCTTGAGAGAACACCATGGGGAAGAAGAGGAAGCCTGTGCCAACTCCTGCCAGCCCTGGCAAGAAGGACAGAACCACCATCCCCCTGGTGCTGACTCTGAAGCTGCTGGTGCTGCTGGTGCTGCTGCTGGTGCTCCTGGTGTTGCTGCTGGTGGTGCTTCTCCTGCTGGTGCTGCTGGTGGTGCTGCTGCTGGTGGTGCTGCTGTTGTTTCTGCTGCTGCTGGTGCTTCTCCAGCTGCTGCTACTGCTTCTCATGCTGCTGCTGCTGTGATGGACCAGCCCCAAGGCCCTCAAAGCCCTGCTGCTGAAGGCCCTGAAGCCCCTGCCAGAGGGAGGAAGAGGCAAGGCAAGGAGAAGGGAAGGAGGAAACAATACTCCATGTCCGAGGACCATGAGGAGGAGGTGCTGGAATGGCCGAGGGAGAACGAGTACCTGTGAAGGAAGGGCCACAGGCTCTATCGCGACACCAAGCAGAAGCAGGCAGCATGGAGAGAGAAGGTGGAGAGCCTGGGCTACAGTTCAGATGTCCTCCTGGGGTGGTGGAAGCATATGCACACCTGGTATGGCAAGCTGCACCTGAAGAGATCCGGGCAGGCCGCTGTCAAGCTCACTGACCACCGGCAGACTTATGTCATGGCCAGGTGCAGCTTCCTGGAAGGTGAGATCCGCCACCGAGGAGCAGCCCCTCTGTCAACCCTCTCCCTCAGACTGCCCACAGAGAGCCACTCCTCTTCCAACCAGGAGACAACTACCGTGCCCAGGCAGGTGTCTTTGGAGGGCTCCACAACAGAGACCCCCCCCCACAGCTGCACTCCCCGTGCCAGAGGGCGTGGAGGATCCCCTGTCTCAGATGGAGCAAGAAGAGGCAGCCACCAGGGACCAAACCACACCCACCCCCAGCTCCACCTCCACAGAAAGCAGGCAGAGAGCCAGATCGGAGTCACAGAGCCACACTGTCCTCTTGGAGATCAGGGACACAATAAAAGCCAGCACAGATCTCCTCTCCCAGCTGGTCCACTTTGACATACCATCGTCTAACCGCAAGCCCTTCATCATGTACATGAGCCAGACCCTCATGGACATGCCCGAAGCCCAGTAGCAGGCGATGAAGGAGAGGATCACAGCTCTTCTGCACCACCCTCCAGGCCCAGCTGAACCTGCTGCTACCCACTCCAGGTCTGCTCCTCCACCCCAGCCGATGTCACAGCCCTTCCACAGATTTCAGCAGCCCCTCGCCTACCAACCCTACCACTACCAGGACTTCCCACAGCAGAGGCAGCCCTTCCCAGTCCACACCCAGGTTCCTCGGACGCCACAGACACCACAGACGCCTCAGCTGACCCAGCTGCAGACCAGACAGCCTCACTACACTCCTCCTTCCTCCACCCCACAGCCAAGCCCTTCCTCAGAACATCTGTCATCAGTGTTGGGCATCACATCCCAGGTCCTTGAGGTAGTGCCTCTCAACCTCACGGGACTGAGTCAGCTCTCTGAGATCTTCCTGCACACAACATCTCCTGTTGTACTCTCGGGGCCAGGCACCCCAATGGCACCTCAGACCAGCACTCTAGCAACAGCAACCTCCACAGTTCCTGGCCCCTTTACATCTGAGACCATGGGCACGCCTCAGAGTGACTGAAAAGAGTGCCAGAGACTGAGTTGTTTCCTGCTCATCTTATCTTTGCTTAAAGACACTTTACTTGGGTCATTTTGCTTTTTAATAAAGTCATACAATTTGTTATTAATAAAGGTTATCTGCTTCACACACTTGGTTCATTTTTTTTTACTTAATAAAGTGTTGGGGAAATCTTTGAAAAAAGGGTTAAGCCTTTGCATGCTTGTGGGATTGGTAAGGATAGCTGTTGGATGGATAGCTGTGGGATGGGTAAGGATAGCTGTTGGATGGATAGCTGTGGGATGGGTAAGGATAGCTGTGGGATGGATATCTGTGGGATGGGTAAGGATAGCTGTGGGATAGATAGCTGTGGGATGGGTAAGGATATCTATGGGATGGATAGCTGTGGGATGGGTAATGATAGCTGTGGGATAGATAAACCTCCAGTGCAAGCATAGTGGGACTGTATGGTCCACCCTCCCACCTGTCACACATATGGCTCTTTATTATCAATAACAATTTAATCATTGATCCACACATTTCAACATAAACAAAACTCTTTATTAATGCCCTATTCATTGTAAGGCCACTCAACATACATGGCAAAATCTCATCAGTGGGTCTCAGATGCTCCACAACTTCATCAAACATGGCTGGTGGCATCCTCATGAAGTTCTGCACGAGTGTCTTCATTCCTCAGCTCCACCATCAGCTTGTCATAGAGTCCAAACTCCGCTCTTCTCCCGATCCATCTTCGGACCCAGACAGTTCTTGGAGAATGTCTCCTTCTCTGCGTAGAAAAGATGAAACAGTCTGAAGAGGGCTTGGTTCTAGTGTTGAATGATGGCAGCTACCAAAAGGAGTGTGCGATGATCCATGGTGGAGATCAATGGATGATGTGGAAGAGCAAGAGCAAGGCTGAAGAGGTCTGCACACCAGGGCTGCTGGACTGAAAGTGAGATCCAGGTGATTTCCTCCCCCTTTTTTACGAAATGTCGGTTTTCCACTTGGTGTCCTTCCACATACTCTAGGCATCCTCCAGAAATCCTAAATATCTGAGATACATCCCATATATGAACGTTTTATCCATTTTAATGGTTTATATCCAAGCTGCATCCGCTTTCATCCTTTCAATGTCCGTTGTACTAACGCTGTGTGGACGTTCCGCGTACCTTTTGCTTCCTCCCTCTTTCCGCTTTCCGCTGGAGCGGATGTGAGTTGCGCGGATGCCCAGAGGATGCCAAGAGTGTAATGGATGACAACGGACATAGAACGTTTGTTGCCCATATGTGTTGCGGATGTAGATCGTACGCAGTGGAAAGTTCATCCACTCAAAAAGTTTTGTGGAGCTCAAAACTTTTTGAGCAGATGAAATAACAGTAGACGGATGTTTGACGGATAGAGTGTATGAAAGATGTATGCAGTGAGTACACAACGGATGCATCGCATTAACCAATGGATGGCAAGTGTTTCTCTCCGTTTTACATCCTCTTTCCATCCGTTGGTGCTGTGTGACAAGGGCTTTAGCTGTTTCTGATGTCTCCACTTCAAAGTGAGCAAAGTGAGTTTTTCAAAGTATGAATGTATTAGGCATGTCATATTAGCATGGCTGTTGAAAACCTGATTCTGAAAGACCCGAGGTTTTCCCCACCCAAATCAAAACCCAAAGTTCTTACCCCCAGACCACACTTCCATCACATGGTCCAGTCAGGTCACCGTCCCAACTTCAATTGGCTTCGGTCCAAGCTTCCCCGAGCAATCCACCCACTCCCTGGATGGACCCTATGGCCCTTAGACATGCCCTCCAGCCAGGTCTTCATGGCAGCACAAGTGGCACAGTTCTTCACATAGTCCTCATATCTGTTTTCATCTTTGGCCACTAAAATTGCCTTCTGGTTAGGTGCAGGGTTTTCAAGTAACTAAAATGTCCAGCTAGTTTGGCGTCATGGCTGCATTGCAGGATTTGAAGTCTCAAGTTGGTGGGAATGTACAGCTTGGGCTCCTTCCATGCTAGTCCATCTTTGAGGATTAGCACATCCTTGTTGTCATTGAACCTAGATCTGCCGGGAGTGTCGCTTTCAAGATTTTTGTCATTGGGTCTCTGGTGATGTCTCGGCATCTGGCTTTACCTGGGTGATGGCTTGAGCTGATGGTTGAGAAGGCGGGATGATGGTGTGGATTACTTCATGACAGCTGTTGAACTGTGGTTTTCTGGATAAGGCATCAGTGAGTAGGTTCTCCCCCTCTCCAAATTTATTTTAACTCAAAATTGAACTATTTGAAGTAGTCTCTCAAACAGCAGACTTGTTTGGGAGAGAGTTTTGGGGGTGGGTGGGTTTAAGGCTTCTAGGTTTTTGTGATCAGTCAAACTTCAAACGGTACTTGGTTTCTCTCTAGGAAGTGTCTCCAGGTGAGGAGGGCCCATCAGACTGCATATGCTTCTTTCTCCCACACTGCCCACTTAACACTTAACACTTAACACTCAGTGTTAATGAGCTTCTTGGAGGTGTATGCATAAGGTTGTAGCTGGCCCGAGTCATGGCATTGGCTTGCAGCAGCACCTCTCCTATGGCCATGTCATTGGCATCTGTTTGGACCACCGTTCAGAGTCAGGGTGCTTGAGGATGGGATCCTCAGCAAACAGTTTTTTCAACTTTTCAAAAGCACGGGAGCAGTCAAGGGACCAGGCCAGTGTCTGGCTAGGTTGCAGTTTTGGGGAACCCCCTCTGTCTTCAGTAATTCTGTCGGGGTAGTGCCACTTTGGCAAAGGCAAGAATGAATTGTCTGTAAAACTTGGCAAACCTGAGAAAGTTCTAAAGTTGTTTTTGGGTATGTGGGGGTTGCCAGTCTAGCACCCTTTTACTTTTCCCGGGTCCATTTCAATTCCTTCATTGATACTTCATATTCCTTCAGTAGCCCAGGGTGGTCTTGTGGAACTCACATTTTGACAGCTTCGTGTATAGCTTAGTCACTAGGAGTTTCTTCAAGACCTGGCATACTAGCTTAATGTGCTCTTCCAAGGTTTCACTGAGTATGAGAATGTCAACCGAATAGGCTAGAATGTCCTTGTAGAGGTGCTCATATAGCATTTTGTTGATCAATTGCATAAAGACTGTTGGGGTTCCCTGTAGTCCAAATGGCATCACTTTAAACTGGAAGCTGTCTCACGGGCAGTTGAAGGCTGCCTTCCATTCATCTCCTTTTCTAATCTACACCATGTAGTATACTTCTCTTAGGTCTAGCTTGGTGAACACCTTTCCCTTCGCCAAGTGGCTTAGGATGTACTTCATTAAGGGTGGGGGGGTAGATGTTTTCCACACAAACAGCGTTTGTTAGGGATAACATTGTTCACCCTAACTGTTTTAGGTGAAATAATAACTATGAATCATAGTTAGTGTATGCAGCTTTAACTGTATAATAGCAATTGTGGGAGTGGTTATGTAAACCATATAAAAGTAGCAAGGCTACAGCTTGCTCTCTCTCTCTGGCTTTGATGATCCCTGATTACTGCTTGGAATCAA